>OZ023247.1:20198835-20569271 GCA_964006365.1 Trididemnum miniatum | reverse complement strand
GACTTTCCGGAAAAATGCTTTGAAAGATAATTTGCATAAAATTATCTTGCATCAAATAAATTGCAGACATGTATCGGTCCTTGAAAAAACGCATAGATACCGGTATCTTATCTAGCTTGAAATTGTCTTTTCATAAATGCGTATTGAAAGTAAACTTTTTGATCTTGAAGTGGTGTTTTTTTGTAAACTCCATGCTATCTCTCCGTTCAGTTCTGATTAAAACAACTTTTAATTATTTTTTATAAATTACTTACTCATTTCTTCATTTCTGTGGCAAGTTGTATAAGAGTAACTAGCAAACTCAGGTCAAAAAGTAATCAAAAAATTACAGATTGAATGGCACATCAACAACGAAAGAAATAACGAAAAGACACAAACAAACCATTACCAATGCAAGAAATACAAAGTCATTTTACAGCTCTTCATTTGAAGATTCTTCCCCAAGGAAATCAGGCGCAGTATCACTGCTGTCATCATATGTGATGCAAATATCATCAGAGTCGCTATTTGACGATCTGGTGGCACGAAAAGCTGCTGCAGCTACAGCTGTGTGCCTACTTTTTCTGACACGTTTCGATGAAACATTTCGTCGGGAATTATTTCTTTTTCTTCTGGTAAACCGTCCGCTCGGTCCAGGAATATCTTGATCTATATGCACTTGCTGTATTACTTCCCACGGTTTTAACGATGCTGGTTGAGGTCCAGTTAGGGGATTTGCAGTACTTTCACAATCAGATGATCGTTTAAAAACGTTTGTTTGATCATGCCATTTAGCATTTCCATTCCCAACATTCGATCCCACATAATCATGGAGGTCAGATGTTGAAATACCCTTGCCTGGGGCAACATCTATTCGTTTCTTTTGGCGTCGGTTACTTTCAGGAGGACTTATCATAGAGTGTAACATGTTAATAATTGCACTGCTGACAGCAGATGCTGATTCCTCCGTAGTTTGCGAACCGGTAAGTCCTCCTGGAAGTCTTGCAATAACAGGTTGCGCATTCAAAGGATAAATTCCACATTTCTTAAATCCAGATTTTAAGTTGTCGTTAGTTTCATGAAACGGACATACTTCATCACACAATTGTTTTAATATTCGTGGAAAGGCATCTTTGGAAAGCAGCTGGGATTGCTTTCTTTGGCTTGATTTCCAAGCATCCAAGATTTTTCTCCACTTTCTTTTCAAGGGGGCAAAAAAGCCACGTCCAAAAGCTGGAGTAAATGGGTTGAATTAGGTGGTAGGCAAATGAAAGTTATGTTGTTTTGCTCATTCAGCTCCAGGACACGTTTGGAAAAATGACTGCTTAAATTGTCGCCCAGTATGACTTTGCGTCCTTCCAGAGTCCTGCAATGCGGGATAAAAGTGAATTCGAACCAATCTGCGAAAGTGTTAGCAACATCAAACCTACCACTCTTGCTGCGATTGTAACGAGTATTTTGAGGACCGCCTTCTGTCCAAGTTGTCCAAAGGTGCTCCGACTTGTATACCACATATGGGGGTAAAATTTGGCCACTTGCAGATCCACAAAACATCAAAGAAACTGCAGTTTTGGAGCTACTTCGTATTCTTTCTGGATACTTGGTGCTTCTTTTAAGAACACACATTTTTGTCCGAGGATCATCACTCAAATTAGTTTCGTCGTAATTGAAAAGGTTTTGTGGAGGTACTCCATTTTTATCGCCTTCAGCTAAAGACTGCTGCAAATTGTTAAAAAATGTAGTGGCATCTTCTGCTGAAAGTGCTGCTTTGCTAGGAGTAAGGTTTTGGCATTTTCTGAGTTTAATTGTGTCCTTATTCCTCTTCAAAAACAGTCTTGCCCATTCCTTGCTTGGGAGATTGTCGCTAAACTGTAGAACATGTCTGCCTGCTTCGCAGAGGACTTACTAGGCAAACATTCTAACGTCAAGAATATCAAATGGATATCCCCATTCTCCAAGACAAGCAAGGTGCTGTGTCATCAAAAGCTCTGTTTCTTTAGAAAAAACAGTCGGATGGCCCGCATTTGAAGATCCTTTCCCTTTGCCTTTCACTTGGTTGGAGAGGGTGCCAAAAGGAATTTTGTATTTCTGATGCGCCTTTCTTAGCGTTAAAGCACTTTCTTTCACGGCATTTAGCAGGTCTTCAGGGGTATAAGCTTTTTGGTCCTTTTCTTTTTGTATTCTCGAACCATTTTGAAACCTACAAAAAGGACAATTAATATACCATCTTGTCACATAAAATAGATATGGAGCTGTTTCAAACACCGTTCACAACAGCCCCACACACATCAAAATAATAGGTGTTCACATGTAAATGAATGTGGTTTTTGCATCGAACCGTGAAACAATTTATATTAGCCTGAAAAGTCATCACAACGCATTGGGCAATCTGCAAAATATCATGTTTTATAATAAAAGACTAACTTACCTCGTGCAGAAACCAAAGTTGACAGCTTTATCTTGATTACCGTTTTCAGCAAAAGTTTTTGAAGCAATCTGCCAGATTAGCTGCTCCTTATGAAAACAATTCTATGCTATGGGTTGTATCTACAGGTCTAACATATATCAACTACATCTGCAAAAAACATCGAAACAGTAAAATAGTATGCAAAATTTTGAAAACAATATTTTTTTAAAAAAATGTTCAAAATAGTCCCCTAGTTCATAATAACCCCACCTGACGGTGCCGTTGTGCTGTGAGTTAGCTAAATGATATAATTTAGCTAGGATACCGGTACCTATGCAGTAAGCATCAACCGTTCAAGAGTATCATTGACTTTTTTTTGGTTGTTAATCAATTTCGATATAACAAAGTGGATTGTCTGGAGAATGATCGTTTTTATCATTTTTGGCGGACCATTCTTTTTGTCATTTTTGCAGGGGGCCCGGTTTTAATTTTGGTGCCGGGCCCGGGCTTGGCTCTCAACGGCCCTGCTTTTAAAACAATTTCTAGGTCTAGCAAATCGCTTTTGCCTCAAAACACCACGTCGAAAACATCTTATTTCAACTTTTATGAGAGAGAAAAGTCTAGATACTGGTACCTAGGCTAAACCAATTTTCAGCGATAGACCTGCGCAACGCCATTGTGAAAATTCTCACGATTGTGGTCTCAACGATTGTGATCATTGAGAAAATATCGATCATTGCGCTTCTTGTCTCACCGGCTTTGAGACAAAATTCACGGTCACAATGCTGTGTAAACATCACAATTGGAACGAAGGTGATTGTAATCCGCACAATGACTCAGTGCAAAATTTGTCTTAACGTCTCAGTTAGTGTGATCGCACCTTAACAGTCAGTAACAAAGTGTTAATTCATTGCTTCAGTTACGGTGTGTTGATCGTACAGTATACCCTCGTTTATCGCGGGGGATACGTTCCAAAAATTACTTGCGATAGGTGAAATTCGCGAATTAGTCAGCTTTATTTTTACCGTTATTTTACAATGCAATACTGTACTGCAGAATCAAACAAAAATTAGACCCAAAACGTGTTTAAGAAATAGAAATATTAACGTGTTCTTATGAATAGCCCAACTATAATAGTTTAAATAACGGTGTTGTAAAACAATATTTACAAAACTATTAATGAATATTTACTAGCTAATCAGGATTCAGTGTAAAAAAAAATGCACTGTAAAAAATTCCGCGAAGCAGCGAAGCCGCGACGGGTGAAGCGCGACATAGCGAGGGATCACTGCAATTCATATCTGTTGACAGCACTAATATGCATTGAGGTAGTACCAAAAAAGTCAAAAGAAAGTTTTGGCTTTTTTGCAACGCATCATTGACCGGTCAATCGCGAGCTAGTAAGAAATTTTGTAGTCGATCTCGAACGATCTGAAGCTGATCAGTTGGCCGTTCCTGGCCTATTGTAAGGCATGCTGCTATGGGAATTGGAAACAATGATTGCATCATTCAGGGATCCTGCGTAAATTTGCCGCTGGCTCACAGAAGGGAATGATGCAAGCTTGATGAGTTGGAACAATGTGTGAAAAGCAACTGCATTTACAATATTCACTGACGTTTAAGCCTTTTCCAAATAAAATCCCTGCTTTCTATTATTATTAGGGCGATTCACGGTCAATAAAGCCAATTTTTTTTTGGATGTAGAAAATAACTCTAATATTGTGGAAACAAAATTTCACGTTCGTAGGATCAGTGTTTATGAAGTTATAAAGTCAATAAATGTCAATTTTTTGTTTTTTTGATCAATATTTTTATTAGGTCAATTTTTGCTTTCTTGCTTTTTTTGAGCGTTTCTACTTCATAGCCTACTTAGATAGAGATGACTTAGATAATTTAGAGATGGAGGTTCGTAACTGTTGGTGGTACCAGGGAGGTGCATGCTGTCGCCTGACTGTTACCGGTATTACAGTTTTACACATGCTTAATTTATTCATTTAATGCTTGATGTGATTTGATTGATTTCGATTGTAAAGATCTGTTGCAAGATTGCAATCTTAGCAAAATTGGATTATGATGAAATAAGCTTTTCGTTGTGTTTTTATTTGTTACATATTTTTGTCGCTACGTGCCGGTAGTCAAAACCACTTGAATTGAAAAGACAATGCATTAGTTATTCGAACATACTTTGATGTTACACAGATTGCAGTACAGCGAATAGCAAAACACTTGAATTATATGTGCGTACATTATAATCTAAGCTAGGGGTGGGCAACTGTTTTAGTCAGCGGGCCACATGCGGGAAGACGAAGTCCTTCCCGGGCCGGATTATTAAATGGATCAAGTTAATATGTTCAACAACTATTATTGTCAGGGTCGCTCTGATTGGAAAGCAAAAAATAAAAAATAAAAAGGTCTACACACTCCTCAGATGTCCTGCTTTCCACCGAAAATATCGGTGAAGCAGTGGCGTAGCGAAAAACTTCAAAAAGAGGGCCATAATTTCCACATTTTTTGATCGTCTTTTTATTAAGCAGAACTACTTTGAAGCTGATTGACATATAAAAAAGGCTGTAGGGGGTCCGGGGGCATGCTCCCACGGAATCATTTTGAAAATTTACATGCTGTAATGGCTAATTTAGCGCTTTTTTGAATAATTTTCACGCAAATATTTAGACCCTAATTCTGAGTGCTTCGTCAAATATGATGCATTTCGTTCGCACATTTTCGATTATGCCTGCCTAAGACGTAGCCTAATCGCTATCAAGAATATTCGAAATTACAGAAAAATTGTATACATCAAAAACGCTTTGGAAAATGGCTAGTGGGAAGATGCCTACCCCTTTTCCTAGCCCCCCTGGATCCGCCCCTGGCTATAAGCTACAGAAACCATCAAAAGTACCTGGCATATTTCAGTCACTTATAGCATCATTAATTTTGTTCTTTTTGCTAATAGGCAGAGTCAAAAGAGGGTCTTTTGAGTCAAAAGAGGTGCATGGCACAATGCCCTTCCCTTTAAATACGCTCCTGCAGTGAAGAGGAAAAAGTCTACTTTTCCTCAGATATCCTATAAAAGAGTAAAAGAGGTTCGGCTTGATTCGCGATATAAGGTCACATTTTTGTAAGTGCCAGCGGGCCGCGTAAAATGGTCTCGCGGGCCGGATCCGGCCCGCGGGCCGTATGTTGCCCAGGTCTGATCTAAGCACTAAAGGAAGTGAATTGGGTGTTTTTTTTCTTATGGACTGGTTCTTTCATTTCATTGTTTCGTTAGGTCAATAAAGTCAATTTTTTGATAAAATAAGGTCAATTTTTTGAGAGTTTTAGATCAATAAAAAATCGGCCTAATTATTATTTAAGGTGCAGCGACCATGCTTTTTCGGTTTTCAAATTCATTGTAGGATTGTATGTTGCATGCTTTAACGGTTTACGTTTTATCGCTGTTACCTTTTTTTCGGCCGTATCTTATGATATGCGTTGTTTTTACGTACTTTGATGGTCGTTGAATAAAACATACAACATACTGCAGTACTATTCTTTCTTGATTCAGTAGTGTTTTTTGGTCGTAGCATAAAATCAACCTAACTCTAACTCGAATGTTTCATGAAAATATACGACGCGTATTCATTAACGTTCTGGTCATTGATTTTGCTCTTGGTTAGGGTAGGCTATGTCATGGGCTATATTGATCTGAAAAATTGTATATGTGACGTCATGACATAATTTAAATAGACGGTATTATTTAGTACTTTTCCATCTATGTTCCTCGTAAGCTTGCTAAGTTAATAGTTTTTTTTTTCGCAAATGACCTGAAGTGCTTTAGTTTAAACAATGCAACATTTGGCAGACCTGGCCTGATTCTAAGCTACTGCATAGCGAAACAAGCGCTCAGTGGACTATCGCACTTGGTAAAATATGTCCATTGTCCAAACTAACGTTGTTTTACTTTTTTAAGTCATTCATGGATAAGAAAATCTAAAATGCAAGGAGAATAATTACGTTTCGTAAAAGGTGTAACCAGTGGCGATTCTAAGGAGGGCAGAGAGGGCCATGGGCCCATGCCCCCCCCCAAATTTTTTACTGGCCCCCAGATTGCCCCCCCCCTCCCCAGTTTTAACAAGCTTATGTAACCTATGACAGGGTATGAAAATATACTAATCAATTGCCCAACCTCAGAATTAGACATTCGTTGTCTTTGCTTCTTAGTTTACTAGGTTATGTTAAACTTGCATAGTTTGCTTCGGTCTTTGTCTTCGGTTTTCAATAAACTAGTGCTTTTATTGCATCACACAGTTCCGTCTAAATCGTAAAATCGCTATCACAAGCGGTTAAGTCATAAAGCAGCCAATGCAGATCGAAGAAGCTGTTAGTAATGGGTGAGGAGGAATAAAGAACTAAATAGATCAAAATCTTACGTATCGTGTCTTTGGTAGTGGCTAATCGAAATAAAATTGACATTTCGAATTTTTTGTAGTTTAGTTAGTCATGTACCGGTATTTTTGTAAATTTTGTTGAAGCCTGATCAGCAAGAATTAAAACGGAAAGACAGCAATGTGCACTGTGCAAGGCCGGATTAAGCAATCGGCAAACTGGGCAATTGCCCCGAGCCCCGCGCTTTGGAGCGCCCCGCGCCTCGACGTGATGACTTTTTTATTTTTAGCTCTTCACTTGACTTTGGGCGAAAAATTGGTCATCTGAGGGCGTGTGGCCTTTTTTTGCTCTTCACTTGATTTGGGGCGGAAAATTCACTCTTGTCTGCCCCGGGCCCCGCGATTTCTTAATCCGCCCCTGGCACTGTGGCAGCATTGGTAGGCGTAATAATGGTATTATTATTAGTAGCAACAACAGCCAGTGCTTAGTAAACTTGGCTTTAATGAGTCTTTCGTTGATGGCTGTGTAGAGTTTGTAGCGGGATACCTTGGTTGAGTGTGGACTGGTTCTATAGGCCAGGGGTTCGACTGACTGCCATAAAGAGCGAAAATAGCAATATGTTTATCATGAAGCCTGATGACCGAGTGGGCTAAGACGCTACTCAAATCTTAAGCAATGCCAATGGTAGCCCATTGTAGCCCCTCACCCTCCCTCCTGGAACTCAATGCGAGGTCCCACAGGCAAAAGTTTTTGTTCCCAAAAGAATACTTTTCATCTCCACGCAGAATTGAAGACCTAAAAAAGGAGCTTCACGTAAAGAAAGTGGGCCCCCAAGCACCGGAGTGGGACCCCAAAAACGCGTGCCCCCCCTTCAGTCGGAGGGCACGGGGGACGGTTGCGCCGGGCCACCATCCACCACAAGTTACTTGAACATTTGTGCAGTATTGGGCAAAATAATGATATTGTCTTGTAACAAACTTAATTGATCAAGACGCATCGTTACTCTAAAAGCCAGGAGTGGGTTGGCATGAGATAATTTCCCAATCAACTTGACATAATAATCATGTTTGGTCGTAATTTTACTATCTGTTTACGGTAGCCCAATTCGTTCGTTTATAGGCCAACAATAAAGAGACGAGTTATCGGTGTTTCAAAAGATTTATCGTAATTAGTTTTGAAAGCATTTGTTCGGAGCGTTTTAATCATGAGAATGTAGCATTTGTTTGGAGCGTTTTAATCGTTTTAAGCTTGTATACTGCTGCAGTGAAAGTTATCCTGGAAGATTATAAGGAAGGAATTGTTCAAAAGGTTGTAACGGTTGGAAACTTAAGTGCAGAGGTGATGGTACAGGCCAACAAGTGTTATTATGGACATTTCGTTCTTCCTTCGTAGATAGCACTATCCGTGTAGTGGTAAAAGACAACAAAATTGTGGCGTCTTCTGGCAATCGTTATTTATTGTATGGAGCGAATTTGGTTATCAATAGAATGGAGCGTGAAGACGAAGGGGAATATATATGCAGAATAAAGGCTACAGGAGATGCAGGGCTTGGTGATGGAAAATACATTCTTCGTATATTTCAAGCTCTCACGCAGACAGTATGCTATGCGGGTTTCCGGGTTATCAACACCTTGTCTTACATCGAACAATTTATATGTCTTGCATCAACAAAGCCTTTCCTCCGCCTAGGCCTTTGTTCGAATGGTACAAGAATGGTAAACTGCTAAATCCAACAAGAGAAGGGGATAGTGCGGTATACCGGTACGAGTACAACAAACAATATGAACAATTCATTTTTAAGAATGTTACAAAACAAGATGAAGAAAATTATTATTGCAAGGCCTCCAAGGGCGATCGCTTCAGTTCAAGTCAGGTTGTTTGTTTTTGTGTATTGCCTTGTTAACTGTAAATATCTCGTAAATAGTTGTACTTTTGCTTTCTCTTTTCGTTGCTTGTTATGCTTTTTTTTCTGTACAGGTAACGCCGCCATGCTGCTGTTGTTGCTATTGGCATTTTTTGTTGTTGCATTTTTTCGGTACTGTAGCAGGGATGAATGTTGGTGGCAGCCGCGGGTGCATGCTACAACGTACGCATTTTTGTGGTATTTCCTTTTTTCGCACTTGTTTTTTACAAATCGCGGGAATAAAATGACAATGAATGAATGAAGGCAGGTTGCCACCAATGTGGCAGGATAAGGTCACAATAGTGTTACAGTTAGCCCTAGTTGGCATAAAAGGAAAAAGAGGTGCAGCCGTACTAGTCATTGCGAATATCAAATCAATAACATATAGCGGCACGTTATGTGGTTAACGAAAATATTAGTTAATTACACGAGTTTAAAACTTAAACACTGGCCTCTTCAAGTGCTGCAAAATCACAATAAAAAGTTAGTAAACTATTAGCGGCCCCCTAAATTTATGCAAGCGCAAAAAGAAGCAAGTGAATAAGCCTGCGCATTTCCTTGATCTTCTCTACAAGTATTTGCGACAAGAAAAACTCAGCAACCGTAGCTATAAAGCAACATGGATGTCTAGCCAGTAAGTAACGTAAGATAGGTGGAGGCAACGTTAGCAGAAGGAAAACTAAGCAGTAAAAATACGGATTAGATATGAGGCGCCGTTTGGAAAAAACTAATTTAGGTTTTTCCACATGTTTTTTCGGCTAATTTAAGCTACATTTTGTCCAAGATATTATATAGGATGTTTCCTATTTATATATAACACAAATATGTGGCTCAAAATAGCCGAAAAACTGATACAATATATATAGGAAATTTATGAGTCGCCGTTTGGAAAAAACTAATTTAGGTTTTTCCAAATGTTTTTTCGGCCAATTTAAGCTACATTTTGTCCAATATATTATATAGGATATTTCCTATTTAAATATAAGACAAATATGTGGCTTAAAATAGCCGAAAAACTGCACAAAATATACAGGAAATTTCCTATACAATATATAAGACAAATTATTGCATGAATTTGTCAAAAAAAGCAACGCAAAGAATCCTATACGTTTTGCGCTGCTTACTTTTAAGGCAAATTTGTGGAATAATTTCTCTTATATATTGCATAGGAAATTTCCTTTATGTTTTGCGCTGCTTTTTTTGTCAAATTTATGCAATAATTTGTCTTATATATTATATAGGAAATTTCCTATACGTTTTGCGCTGCGTATTTTGGCTAATTTGAGCAATGCTTTGTCTTATATATTATATAGGAAATTTTCTATATATTTTGGGCTGCATTTTTTTACGAATTTGAGCAATAACTTGTCTTATATAATGTATAGGAAATTTCCTATATATTTTGCGTCAGTGTTTTCGGCTGTGTTAAACCACTTATTTGTCCTACATACGTACAGGAAATTTCCTACATAATATATTGGATAAAATGTAACTTAAAGTAGCCAAAAAAACATGTGAAAAACCTAAATTATTTTTTCCAAACGGCGCCTCATAATTAGAACGAGAGAAGCTGCTTCCTGTTTAAAAACGAGGACAACATGAGAAGCAAGCGATTTAGAGCAGAAAACAGTTGACTTGATCAGCATATGCTATGGGCTACTACATTAGTAGGGTGCCCCCTTTTTGGGCAATTTTTTAATTTCAACTTGCCTGGGTGTTAGATTTTTGCTTTAGGATGAAATATTGGGAAATACAAAATTTTTTTTTTAATTGAACCGCGTTTAGACCCTGCCCCCTCAGCTTTTCTAAATCGCACCCCCTAAAATAGTTAATTATGCATAAAATTTGACTGGGAAGTGCTAGGTATGCATTGATGGTATTCATTTTTAGTGTTTTTCAGAGAAGACAACTGTAACCTTTATTTTATGATTTGAGCAACTTTATTTTTTTCATGATTTACTTTGGTGTCAGAATTCGATGCGCTCTGAAATAAAACAGTTGTGTGGACCACTAAATTGTTCAATTTTTCGCAACCAATATCCACATAGGAGTCACCATGCACAAAACAGGATACAAATAATTCGCACGGAACACAAATGCACAACGTAAAAAAACATCAAACTACGCCAAAGCAAACACATGAAGGATGTAGATACAGTACACCAAGCACACAATGTACAAAACGTGGCACACTATCATTGTTCTAAAGATCTTCTTGCAACTCTCTTGAATTTTCCTAACCATTGCTTTTTTTCTTGCTGCCAAGCTACACAAGGCTTCACAGATTTGGCGCTTTTGTCCAGCTATTCGGCTAGTTGCCTTTGTTGTCAGTTAACAAATACTGCGGGTGAATAGCACGCACACACACTATGCTAAGCTACTAAGCTTATATAAAAGCATTAACTAAAAATTATCAATAAAAATCATTAATCAACCAAAGCAAAATTTACATTCCTCTCGCTTAGGTTACAATTTGAAAAAGGGCCCTGCCACATTAGATAGAAGAAATTTATTGGCCTCTGTGTTTATTTATTTAATAAGAGTCAAGTGCGTCCCGAAACACTGTGCCCTTATCTAAATGAATGAAAAACTAAAATAGTCATTACAGAAAACTTACTAACAGGTACTTTTCTCGCTTTTCTTGCTGCAAAGGTTTGGATGACGGCTGTAAAACCTAGCTCCCGTAGAATATCTCACTCCATGCTCATGACAGTTAAGTAAACAAGTCTGCTTTGAGTCATGGATGTGCGTAACCTATTTTTAAATATTTTTAACTTGGAAAAGGAGCGTTCTTATCATTGGAAAAGGATCGATATTATCACCTGTAGTTACATCTTGCTGATCGTTTGTCGATTGCGTGTGCAATGCTGCTACAACTTCATCATCAGATGACTGCTTATTCTGGACAAGGTTTATTTCTTCACTAGGCCTATTGTAAGCATGCGCTTCGGTTTCGACGCTTTTACCTTTGAAAAAAATTGCTAACCTTTCGCAACTTAGCATAGCTTCATTTTCTTTTCGTTGCCTTTCTTTAGCTCTTTTTTGTTTTTGAGCTCCACTATAATGCGCTCTTTCACCGGAAAAATGTCTGTCGTTTGCTCTTCTCATGCTTCTCAGAACCACAATCTATCACCAACATAAATGTGCAGAAACTGTCTCAAATCTACGACAAACTAAAATTAAGTAGCCTCAACTTGCTTATTATAACAATCTTCTTCGTAATCTCGCTTTACCATCCCTACCGTCTACCATAGGCGCAGCCAAGATTTTCAATTGGGGGGGGGGGGCAAAATTTAAAAAATCTTACCCAAAAGCTGGAACGGATCCAGAAAATTTTGGTGGGGGGGTGCAGATTTAAATTAGGTTGAATGTTAACTAGATACAAAAACGTCAGACGTTTAGACCCGGAATAGGGCGTCAATATTTTATGTCAGAGGCGTATTCAAAGTTTTTTAGGGAGGGCACCAAATTGTGAGATCTTTTAGCCTATAAGCGTATGTTTTTCCGGCTAAGTAAATTTGAAGCAATTGAGGAAAAAACGACACTAGGGGGTCCGGGAGCATGCTCTCCCGAAAAATTTTTGAAATTTTACATGGTGTAATGGTCTTTTTAGTACTTTTTTAAGAAATTATTTGCCTCTTATTCGAAGTCCTTCACCAAATATGAAGCATTTTGTTCGCACATTTTCCATTTATGTGTGCTTACTTTAGGCCAGGAGTGGATCTGGAAAATTTTGGTGGGGGGCTACAATTTTGAATATTAGGTTGAATGTTTACTACTGTAAATGCAAAAATGGTAAAGGTTTCGCACACGCGGAAAAGGGCGTCTGAGGCGTAATCAGAAATTTTTTTAAGAAAGAGACACCAAATTTCAACATTTTTTCAAGCGTAGTTGTTTTCGGCAGAATGAATTTGAATCAAGTTGAGGAACAAAAAATGGTTTGGGGGCATGCTCCCCCGGAAAATTTTTGAAAATTCACGTACTGTAATGGCCATTTTAGTGCATTTTGAACAGATTTGGGGCAAATTTTATTGAAATTTTTTGCCTCTAATTTTGAGTAGTACTTAACCCGCAGTACTTAAGCGCGCGTCGAAACAGTGTAAATTGTTACTCTAGGTGCCATGATCGTATTTAGGGGTGAGGGGGAGGCATTGTGCCATGGCCCCCCTTTTAACTTTGCCTTTTAGTAAAAAAGAACAAGTGATGCCACGTGACTGAAATATGCCAGACTCTTTTAATGGTTGTAACGATATAACTGTTTAATATGCTTTGTTTAAATGCTTTGTCTACTGTAGAAGATTCTAGACCGATGTGTTGTTTTCCGAAGTTTTATTCGTGGGATTGTTGCGTAAGGTTGCATTATGAAGTCATAATTTTCTTCTGACGTATTTTTTTCGTGAATATTTTGGACACATCTCTCCATTACGTAATTTCATTGGGTCAAAATTTGTGCTTATGACGTCACAAGTCTGTTTACCATAACTTAGTTTGGTGTGAATTTTTTGTATGTCATATGATTTCTCTTGTTTCTTTTTAAGAATGTTATAGAACGTTCTCGAACTTAAATTTAGAGTATAAATAGGCGTGAATTTTCGAGAGTAGTTATTCTAGAGTAGATTTAGCGTGCGTAGAGTAAGCAATAATGTTGTATGCTGAAGGGTATAGCCCTTGTTGTATAGTGTTACTGAAGTGAGCAGTGGAGCTGGTGTTTATTGAAAAGTAGTACGGTGAGTACCGCAGCTAAATGGGTTAAGTTGGGTCGATTATTATATTCGTTTGGTAAAGAAGGTCTTGGTTTTTTTCGTGAGGTCAGATCTAAGAACGACTTAATTTCTACGGTTTGTCATACAATTCTTGTCAATCGTCCTGTCAGCGAAGTAATACAATTTCCTGAAAATGGTTTTTGTAGCTTACGGTCAGGGGCGGATCCAGGGGGTGGGATGAGAGTATGTATTGTCCTCACCAGCCGTTTTCACCTTTTTTTTTTTTTGTAAAAAATTTTTCATAATTTTTAACCTCTTCGATAACAATAAGCCTTAAGCACGCATAAAACCTTAAGCACGCATAATTGAAAATGGGCGAACAAAATGCATCATAATTGGTGATGTAAAATTGCTCAATAGGGACGAATTAGAATGAAAAAAATTAAACAAAATTTGTCTGAAAAATGTTCAAAAAGCACCTAAAATAGTCTTTTCAGCATGTAATATTTTAACATTTTCCTGGGAAAGCATGCCCCCAAACCCCCCCCCGAGCCTTTTTTGTTTCTCAATCTACTTCCAATTAGCTCTGTCGAAAAAAACTATGCTTGAAAAAATAAATGTTGAAATTATGCCCCCCCCCCCTTTTGAAATTTCTCGCTACGCCAGTGCTTGGTGCACCGGTGTAGTTGGCCTTTGATATTAGTTTTCTTTTGCTGCTTGTACTGACGACTAGCCTAAGCTTTTAAGAATTTTGTTGAAATAAACAATTTAATTTTTACACCTTCTAAAAATGGGGCACCAAACTTGGGCCCCAGGGCACTCCACCACTTAAATCCAGCACTGTGCACACTCCTTGAATAGTTTGTTTCAGGCACTGTGGATGAACAGCTTCTGGCTTTTTGTGGTCAGTGTCCGTTTTGCCAATTCGTACCTGCTAAACCTTGCCAATATGCTATAAAAATGTGAGGTGTTGAGACTGTTTGGACATTTACAATGCCATTTGGCTGTGATTTAATTTCTGATTTCTTCATCTTTATCCTCCTATCACGAAAAAGCGGCGGAGGCGCTATGCGTAGGACGAATCCAGACTCGCTTAGGAGTTGCCTTTGTTTCCAAGTTTTCCGGTTGAATTTTCTGTGATTTCTTTAATTTGCTGCTTGCCAGATTCCACCGAGTAGAGATAATCACCGTGAAGCATCTTATCTAAGGACGCAACAACGAGGCTTGGTTGGGAGTTGAACCATTAACCTTGCGATCGTGGTCGTCGTAAAAACGACGCTCCAACCACTGCGCCACGCTGCCGACGAACGCAGTTTTGGCTGCCTTTTGGCTGTGAGATTGTGATGACTGATGAGTAGGGCAAGTTTCTGCAACTTTTGCAACTTTTTTTTACAGCTTCGGGAAGCTTCCTAAATCCTAAGTGACAAGAAACTTTATTACAGCATGTGTGGAGCTGTTTGCCTAAATTTTATTTTGCTACTTTTTTGCTTTTTAAAGGCAACTTTTTGTAACAACTTTCATGAAAAATTAAAAAAATCTCACAAAAAGTATGACCAGCGAAGTGTAATTTTACTTATAATTTCCCAGGTGTCGGTAAGTCTGCGTTACGTCTGCCTCGTTTTGATGCAAGCAGTAACTGTCACAGAATGCGTAATGAATGCGGTCTTCCAGCGTCATTTATTCTTAACAATAGGCTCGCTGTATTCTGTAATTATGAGTTTCAACATGCTGGGCAAAGCAGCTGTTAGCTAGAGACCGTCACTTTACTCAGGACGATGTTTGGAAATACTTAGCAGTGTATGTAAGTAAATCATGTTCATGTCAATAATAGACACAAACTTTGACAGCTGATTTCACTGCTCATGATATTCTTTCACACAACTTTACAACTTTCGTTAAAAATAATTGCTACTTTGCAACTTTTGTTAAAAATAAACGCAACTTTTAAACTTTTTTAGTGTTACAAAAACTTGCCCTACTGATGAGTCTCGATATACTTTTCAAAAATGGTGCCAGAAACATAACGTGTGGCAACTTTTGTATCGGCGTGGAGTTTGGAAGGATGCCAATGAAGGACCTGCTGATTCTTGAGAGAACCATCCCAGAAAATTTAAAAGTGTTTGGCCAGCTTTCTCCAGAATTCGATGCTGACAAGAGAAAAGGCAAAAACAACACTCTGCAGTTTCCAGTCAAAAACCATGACCGTGTCGCCCTATGCTAAGCCGATAAGTGCAATGCAGCTAGCACTTGTGACTGAAGTGAAGAAGATATTGAAAACGAAGAGAAGAGAGATGCAATTGTTATAACAGTGCGAAGAGTGGTGACGATACCACGGAGTAGCTGGTGTTCGTAGCTATACCACACCAAGAGAATGACACACCAGCAGACAATGTCCAAATGTTATTGCTCTACTGTATAATTAATTACTCTTGGTGTACGGTAGGTCTACACTGTCCTAGCCAGAGTGCGTTTGGAAGCAGTCTAAAGTCGAAACGTAGAAACTTGTTGATTCAGTGTGAGAAAGGAGTTGACGGGGTAGGAAAATTAGCAGGAATGCTATTGCTCTACTGTATAAGGCAGTGGTTCTTAAACTGGGTTCGACCGAACCCCAGGGGTTCGGTGAGGCTGTAGCAGGGGTTCGGCTAAGATCAGAATAAGTTTTTGCAAAAAGGCATACAGTTGTAGTAAATGAGTATCTCTGCGTGGAATGATGCATCCCCCCACCATACTCTTTCAACGCTGTTTTTGATGAATACAATTTTTCCATAATTTCAAACCTATTTGATAACAATCATCTTTACGCCTTAAGCACGCATAAATCGAAAATGTGCGAACAAAATGTATCATATTTGGTGAAGGACTTAGAGTTAGAGGCAAAAAAATTAAACAGAATTTGCCATAAAAGTTGTTCAAAAAGCTCTAAAATGGCCATTACAGTGTCTAAATTTTTGAAAACTTTCCGGGGAAGCATACCCCCGGACCTTCCTAGAGCCATATTTTTGTTCCTCAATTTGCTTCAAATTAACTTTCCGGAAAAAAATACGCTTAAAAAATGTAAAAATTTTATGCCACCCTCCACCGCCTTAAGAATATTCTGAATACGCCCCTGACGTGAAACATTTTCAAAGAGCTTATGCCCTTTTCCGGTTTAGACGTCTAACGTCTTCGCACTCATTTAACATTCAGCCTAATTCAAAACTGCATCCCCTCTAAAATTTTCTGGATCCGCTCCTGGTTATAATTAAGGGTTCGATGTATGCTTGCATGACACCTGTTGGGTTCGATACTTCCGACAAGTTTGAGAACCACTGGTATAAGGACTCCTGGTGTACAGTAGGCTTACACTGTCCTAGACAGAATGCCTTTGGAAGCAGTCTAAAGTCGACGCGTAGAAGCTTGCTGATTCAGTGTGAGAAAAGAGTTGACGGGGTAGAAAAATTAGAAGCAATGTTATTGCCAAGGGCGTTGGAAGTACTTTTAAGTAGGGGGAGCTGAAATTTGTCTCACCATACCAAGGTCTGGGGGGTTTCGCCCCCCAGACCCCCCTCCTTGTTATCGCAACTTACGTCAAGCGTACCATGCACTTAAATTTAAGTAAAAGTCACTTAGAGACAGCTTGATGAGCTCAAGCTTTCTTTTAGCTAGCCTAGCACACAGTAGCCAGATCGATGTTTGTAAACGTGTAAACCTCCTTTATATGAACTTATTATCTGTTCACAAGCTCCTAGTCTCAGGCTGCTAGGCAGGAGCGTATATTTAGAAAGGAGGCATTGTGCCATAGCCCTCCTTTTTTTGACTTTGCCTTATAATAAACAAGAACAAAGCTAATGGTGCCAGATGACTGAATTATGCCAAACTTTTTTGATGGTTTCTGTAGCTTATGGTCAGGGCTGAAGAGCGGATCCAGGAGGGTAGGGCTAGGACAGGAGTGGCCAACCCACGGCTCTTTTTCACATGCTTTGTTTCTTCCATCAGCAGCTTAGTTTTGTAATCCTGTTGTGTTTGGTAACGCACAATCACGTAATAATCACTTTGTGGAGAGAATTACGACGAGCGTGTAACGAGTGGCGGGCCCATCTCCGCGGCTTTGCGTCTGCGCAACACAGCTTCAAAGTTTGAAGAACCATTGCAGCAATTGCGACGCTGTGTCTCCTTTGACCTGCCCAGACAACGAACCCCTGACCGCCCGCACGCATCGACTGCAATGTCGTTCCCAAGTGAGTTAACCGGCCGGTATACTACGAATCTAGCTGAGCAAAAGTATTGTGTACCAATAAAAGGTGCGATGATGTCAATGCGATCATTATCCCGTGTGTATGATATGGCTCTTTGCTGAAATACAGAAGGAAATGTGGCTCTTAGCATCTGACTAGTTGGCCACCCCTGGACTAAGATGAGAGGTATGCACCCTCCCACCTGCCATTTTCAAAAATGTTTTTAATGTATAAAATTTTCTGTAGGTTTGAACCTCTTCGATAGCGATAAGCCTTACGCCTTAAGCAGTGGCGTAGCAAAAAATTTCAAAAGGAGGGGGGCCATAATTTCCACATTTTTTAGGCGTATTTTTTTTCGGCAGAACAAATTGAAAGTTGATTGAGAAATAGGAAAAGCTCTGGGGGGTCCAGGAGCATGCTCTCCCGGAAATTTTTTGAAAATTTACATGCTGTAATGGCTATTTTAGTGCTTTTTGAACAATTTTCACGCCACATCTGTTTAAATTTTTTGACCCTATTTCTGAGTGCTTCGCCAAATGTGATGCATTTTGTCCGCACATTTTCGGTTGGCGTGCTGGGCGTAAGGCTTATTGCCATCAAAGAGGTTCGAAATTATGGAAAAATTGTATAAATCAAAAGCATTTTTGAAAATGGCTGGTGGGAAGATGCATACTCCTCATCCTACTCCCCTGGATCCGCCCCTGGCCATAAGCTACAAAAACCATCAAAAGAATCTGGCATATTTCAGTCACTTGGCACCATTAATTTTGTTCTTTTTTACTAAAAAGTAAAGTCAAAAGGGGGGGCATGGCTCAATGCTCCCCAACTCCTTAATACGCTCCTGGCCTTAAGCACGCATAATCGAAAATGTGCGAACAAAATGCATCGTATTTTTTTGTATTTAATTGCACAACTATCTTTCTATCACAAGAAAGCGATCAATGCGCTGTACGACCTCGCTTAGGATAATAATTTGGCGAAGCACTCAAAATTAGGGTCAAAATTTTAAACAACATTTGCCTGAAAATTATTCAAAAAGCTCTAAAATGGCCATTCGGAGCATGTAAATTTTTAAAAAATTTTCGGGGGAGCATGCCCCCGGATAGAGCTTTTCTTGTTTCTCAATCAGCTTCAAATTTGTTCTGCCGAAAAAAAATACGCTTGAAAATTTTGAGAAGATTATGGTTCCACACCCCCTTTTAAAATTTTTCGCTACGCCACTGCTACTAGGATAAGCTAGCTAATTTTAATTTGATGCTTTGTTGTTTCGCTGTGATTTGCCCAGACGTTTCTACTAAAATTGGAGAAAATTTTACTGTGATATCATAGTAAAGCTTTAAAAGCTTTCTGCCCAAATTTGCAAAAGTTAGTACGCCCACGTTGGATTGATGGTATCAATGAAGAAAAGAAACGAATAACAAGTGACGCCATAAGCCATCGTTGAAGTGCAATAGCGTGTACTGTGGTTATAAATTTATGAAAGGGAGGGCTGAAGGGGGCTGAAAAAAAAAAAAAAACTTCAGCCCCCACCTTCCGACACCCAGTGATGGGCACGATAAACCTTTCTGTACTAAAACGATAACGATAATCGATAACTTCAAAAAAGCCCTGGGCGATACCGATAATCGATAAATCTCAATTTCTCAAAGCGATATCGATAATCGATAAATTATCGCCGATAAATTTTTCCGATAAATGTTGCGGTAAATTTTCGATGTGTTTGACGAAGTTTTTTTTTGTAAGTCGAATTGCAAAAATGTTTTTTCTAGATTTTTCAAGAAAAGAGAGCAGTTCACGGACTCTGCCGTGAAATTAAGCCAAACAAAGAAATAATTGTTAAAAATTAGTCTACTAGAAGTTTTGATGGGCACCACGTTTTTTCCATAGCGCAAACTCACTAACTTTGAAGTTTAAACACTGCGTGCATAAAAAATCGCTCATCGCGATAATTTATCGGCGATAACAAAATATATAACAAAAGCGATAACGGTACTCGATTTATCCGAACCATTTTAAGCGATAACGATAATCGATAAAAAGTTATCGCCGATAGCTATCGCCGATGAATTATCGCGATAAATGCCCATCTCTGCCAACATCCTTGGTTATTGCTTTCCTGTATAAGAACTCCTTCTTTTTCGCGTTGATACCTCATCTGCTGCTATCTATGATATTTTATGTGCAGCCTCACGAACTTGTACTGACGGCTGCCCGTTGCGCAACGCTGCCTTAAACCAACCATTTATCCTTCGATTACAACAGATATTTTTTGACCATCTAGGCTAAGTCCACAAATTTTCCAATATGTAAACGACGTTTGGGGATAGAGCCCATGGCACTAGCATGTATTGACCAGAGTTCTCTATACGGGTTAGCAAACTCCATCACGTGACTCCTCCGTCACGCTTGACCAGGGTGACTCAAAATTGAAGCAGATCTGTTGACGAAGAGTTCCTGCTGCAAGCAATAAACAACTTTTAAGGAGAAGTGTGTTGGGGTGGGGGGAAGTGTGAGGGGAAATAAAGGTGTGGGGAAGTGTGGAAAAGTGTGTAGGGGTGTAAGGGAAGGTTGGGGAGATGTGGCATAGGTGTAGGGAGGTGTGTTAGGATGTGGGAGAGTGTGTTGGGTGAGCGTGGGGAAGTGTGTTGAGGTGTGGGGGAGCTGAGGAAAGATGTGGGGAAAAGTATGGGAGGTGTTAGGGAAGGTAAGGGGAGATGTGGGGGGTGTAAAGAAGTGTGGGAGAGTGTATGGGGCGAGTAAGGAGAGTGTGGGAAAGTGTGTTGAGGTATGGGGAAAGTAAGGGAAATGTAGGAGTGTGAAGAAGTGTGGGGGAGGTGCGGGAGCATGTATGGGGTGATTGTGGAGGGTTTGAGAAAGTGTGTTGGGGTGTGGGGGAGGTGAAGGGGAGATATGGGGAGAAGCATGGGAGTGTGAAGGAAGGTAAGGGGAGATGTGGGGGGTGCAAAAAAGTGTGGGGGGAGGTGTGGAAGATGCTATGGGGTGAGTGTGGGAAAGCGTGCAGGGGTGGGGGAGGTGAGGAGAGAGGCATGGGGGTGGGTTGGGGGAAGGTAAGGGGAGATGTGGGGAAGGTGTGGGAGAGTGTATGGGGTGAGCGTGGGGAAATGTGTTGGGGTGTGGGCGGAGCTGAGGGAAGATGTGGGAGAAGGTAAGGGGAATGTGGGAGGTGTGAAGAAGTGTCGGGGAGGTGTGGAAGCATGCATGGGGTGAGTGTGGAAAAGTGTGTTGGGATGTGGGGAAGATGAGGGGAGATGTGGGGGTGTAAAAAAGTGTGGGGGAGGTTTGGGAGATTGCATGGGATGAGTGTGGGAAAGTGTGCTGGAATGTGGGGGAAATGAGGTTAGAGGCATGGGAAGGAAAGGTAAGGGGAGATGTGGGGGAGGTGTGGGAGAGTGTATGGGGTGAGTGTGGGAAAGTGTGTTGGGGTGGGGGGAGGGAATGTGGAGAGAGGCATTGGGGGTGTGGGGAAAGGTAAGAGGAGATGTGTGGGTGTAAAAAAGTGAGAGAGGAGGTGTGGGGAAGTGTATGGAGTGAGTGTGGGAAAGTGTGTTGGGGTGTGGGGGAGGTGAAGGAAGAGATATGGGAGGTGTAAGGAAAGGTGAGGGGAGATGTGGGGGGAGTGAAGAAGTGTGGGGGAGTATGTGGCAAGGTGTAGGGGGTGAGTGTGGGGGAGGTGAAGGGAGAGATATGGGGGGGTGCGTGGAAGGGTAAGTGGAGATGTGGGGTGTGTAAAGAAGTGTGGGGTAATGTGTGGGAGAGTGTATGGGGTAAGTGTGGAGGGTGTGGGAAAGTATATGGGGTAAATGTGGAGGGTGTGGGGAAGTGTGTTGGAGTGTGGGAAAGGTGAGGGAGATGTGGGGAGAGGCATATGGGAGGTGTGGGGTAAGGTATGGGGAGATGTTGGGGGTGTAAAGAAGTGTGGGGGTAGGTGTAGGAGATTGTGGGGAAGTGTGTTTAGGTGTGGGCGAGGTGAAGGCAGATGTAGAAAGTGGTGTGGGAAAGTGAAGGGGGAGGTAAGGGGAGAGAATGGGGGTGTGAGGGAAAGTGTGAAAAAGTTTCGGGTGCTGCAACCATGCTTCTCATGTTACTTTTCTTGATCTTCTATTCTCCCCTTGCATGTTACAACGTTTATCGTTTTGTTGCTTCTTCCCTTTTCTCGTGCTGTCCAATTATACTGTATGTTATTTATGCATATTATTCTTGTGTTGACGGTACGGAAATAAAAGACACTAACTAAGTGTGTTGGGGTGTGGGGGGAAGTAAAGGAAGATGTGGGGTGTGGAGAAGTGGGGGGAGGTGTGGGAGAGTGTGATGGGTTAAACGTGGGGAAGTTTGTGGGGGATGTGGAGAAGTGTGGGGGAGGTGTGGGACAGTGTATGGGATGAGGGTGGCGGGTGTGGGGAAGTGTGTTGGGTGTGGGGGAGGTGAGGGGAGAGGTATGGGAGTGTGGGGGGAGGTGAGAGGAGAGGTATGGGAGTGTGGGGGGAGGTGAGGGGAGAGGTATGGGAGTGTGGGGAAAATTGTTGAGATTTAGGGGGAGATGAAGGAGATATAGGGGAAGTGTGCGGGGAGGTATGGAAAACCCCAACACATCTCCACACCCCCCACATCTCTCCCTACTTCCCCCACACCCCAACACACTTTCCCACACTCACCCCCTACACTCTCCCACACATTCCTTCATTTTTTCACATCCCCCACATCTCCCCTTACCTTCCCCCACACCCCTCATGCCTCTCCCCTCATATCCCCCACACCTCAACACACTTTCTCACACCTTCAGCACTTACCTCATACACTCTCCCACACCATCCCCACACTTCTTTACACCTCCCACATCTCCTCTTACCTTCCCCCACACCCCCATACTTTTCCCTACATCTTTCCTCCGCTCCCCCCACACCCCAATAAACTTTCCCACGCTCACCGCATACACTCTTCCACATCTTCCCCCAGATCCCTACACTTACCCCACATCTCCCCTCACCTTCCCTAACACCCCAACACACTTTTCCACACTTCCCTACACCTTCCCCCACACCTCCCTTTATTTCCCCTCACACTTCCCCACACCTTAACACACCTCCCTACTCCTCCCCCGACACTTCCCCTTAAAAATTGTCTATTCCTTGCAGTACAGTTACACCTGAGTTCTCCGCATATTGAATTTTTAGTCACCTCATTGAAGCGTGTCGGTTAAATAAAGAAACAAAAATGAGAAAGAGTTTGCTAACCTCTAAAGCAGGGATGGCCAACCTGTGGCGCATGCGCCATACGTGGCGCATTGGCTACTTAAAAGTGGCGCATTGCACCTTTTTGATGACATGCTACTTCCACTCACTAATTTTTTTTTTTTTATTTGCCCTCCATGGATATTTTTCAGTGGAAAACGAAACATCTGAGGGCGTGAAGACCTTTTTTTATTTTTTGCTCTCTACCGACGTTGTCAGTGGAAAACAGGACGTCTGAGGGTAAAGGCGCTCGCAAGGGAGCCACGCTGCCATGCCCTACCCCCCTTGGCCCTGTGATAAGATGCTAAAACCTAACCTTTAATCTATAATTTCTCAAACTATAATGGTTGTAGCCTCCTTTCACTTATTTTAGCCAAGCTTCTGCTTTTAGACATAAGCTGCGCAAATATTTTTGCATTGTCCGTAGTGACTGCACTCACTGCACGCCCTTTTTTGATGAAAAAGTGTGCTAAAATGAGTGTTTTTTTTTATATGAAAACCGTAAAAATTCCTTGGCGGCTGGAGGTTTCACCCCCAGACCCCCGGGTATGGCTCCCCTCTGCCAAATCCTGGGTGCGCCACTATCTGAGGGCGTGAAGTGAAGACCCTTTTTTTTGCTCTTCACCGATATTGCACGCCCTTGTTTTAATGAACTGAAAAGAAATGGATGCTTGATGTGGCGCATCTAAATTAAGGGTGAAAAATATTGGCGTATGGAATCAAAAGAAATGGATGCTTGATGTGACTATTACCGGAAGAACAAAGTCTTCTACCGGAAGAACTATTACCGGAAGAACTATAACCGGAAGAACAAAGTCTTTGACTATTATCGGAAGAACAAAGTTTCTGAAATAGTTAGCCTAGCCTGGAATCAAAAGGTTGGCCACCCCTGCTCTAAAGAGAACTCTGTATTGACTCTGGCACTCGAGTAATTAGTCCTGCTTTTTGTCTTACCATATCACACAAAAGATCTCACAACTCCTTCCACTCACGGAGCGTGACGGTTCCTCCTCTTCACGAGACGTCACAATCGTCTCATTCTGGATTGGACAGCAACTTTTCACGAAGCTAACACGCCATTATTTTTCGCAAAGAAGTAAACAGCACAGTTCGGAATCAGACGTCGGTTGAAAGGACTGAGTGTTTCGAAGATTAAGGGCCGTGTTACAGAGTAATCTCGCAAAGCCGAGCGAGCTGAAAACGTCATATTTCCTCGCTCCGCTAAATTGAGCTATTGCAATCTTCTTCTCGACTTCAAATTTGTCTCGGATTCCTCGCTAACATAGCGAGAGCCGAAAAGCATTCACTAAGCGTTCGAGTTGGAAAGTTTTGCTGAAATTCTTAAATAATGGCGATGTTTTGCCATAAAACGACAAAACAGTTGCGAAGAAAAAGAGTTGAAGAGTCTTTTTACCTCACCTTCAGATGAAAAAGCATTTAGAAAATACCGGTTATCAAAAGCGGCAATAAGTTTAGCTCAGTTTTGCAAAAAATCACTTGAAGCTGAAATATTTGGGCAAAAAACATACAGTTCAATTGCAAGTTTTAATTTCGTTTAAACTGCTTGCTTGTGAAAATTTCAAAATTCACCCCGACCAAGGTTTCTGCTAAATCGATCGTACATAGTGGCCTAGTTTTCTTAGGAATCCCATCTTTATTTTGCCTTTACTGCTTACGTAAAATGAATCGAGCATGTTTTTGACAAGACTTTATTCAATTTTTTTAAATAAGCCGAAAAGCTGTAAAAATTTTAAGCATACCCATTGTTGTTCGAAAATATGTTTACCATTTGCCTGTTTTTTGCGTACATAAAATCTCAGCAAAGTCACTGGCACGCGCCAGATTTTAAACATTGATTTGAGTCAAAAAAGACGCAAGCACATTAGCCTATTTACATTTTTTTCCCGCACCTATCAAGAGTGTATTAATTTCCCCTGCATCCATCGCAAATACTTCTTGTATTTCTCAGTACTCAGCATTAGTTTGTAGGAATTTGCCCCTTTTTTATATTGAATTTGACAAACGTTGTGTGAATTGGCAACACTGAATTTGCGCATTCGACCGTTTGACTTTGTTGTTGGCTGATGCAGTATTGCAACATTCATTCATTCATTTGTTGACGTACCAGTATCAAGTCAGTACAAAATTTCAACAATGCCAAAAAAAAAAATCAATATAGCGTAAAAGTTGACACAAAGACACGCTAGGAGACCATAAAAGAGCAAAAGCTCACCGAGTCATGGCCACCCATTGTTATTCTACCACATTTGTCTGACTCTCGTAAATTAAAATAAAAAAGTAAAACAAACCAAAAAATAAAACGAACGGCAACGAAAACCTAAGCTTACTAACAATAATAATAAGAAATAATAATGATGATAATAATCCTACGGCACAAGTAATAGGCTACAGTGTTTTGTTCAGTAGGTATGGTAATCAAACAAGAAAAATTTAAATACACCTAACCGGTGACCAGAGATAAAATAATTAAGTCCTATTTGTTTCAGTGCTAGTATTTCGATATTAAATGATCTTTCATAAATCGCTTGAATTTGTAAAAAGAGAAATTCTTCCATTCTGGTAACAAACTGTTCCAAATCTGAACGCCATTAAATTGTATTGCGTTCTTTCCTGCATTACTGTCAATTGAACTCAAATAGAGGTTATTGTGGCTTGTGCTTCTAGTGTTGTAATTGTGAATTGACGCTGTTGGGGTAAAATAAAAATCACACAAATTTGGTAACTTGTTGTGTTGATGTTGGTGCATAAATTTGGAAACTTCAAACTGATACATATCTTTAATTTTTAGTATTTTTAATTGCTTGTATAGGGAATTATTAGTAATGTGCTCATTTATTTTAACGTTAAAAATAATTCATACGATTTTATTTCGTAGAACTTGTAAGGGGTGAAGAACAGTGCTGTTTGTGGAACCCCACGTCAATATACCACACAGTAAATGGGATCCTACAAAACTATTGTATAACATGAGTAGGGTATTCTGGCGCACATAATGACGAAGATAACAAAACAATCCGCAGATTTGAGATACCTTCTTGCAAAGATGCTTTATGTGGTTATTCCATTTTAAATTATCATTGACATGAATACCCAAATATTTAGCTACACTTGTTTTATTAACACTTTTGTTGTGCATATTTAGAGCAAAGTCGTGTAATTTTTTTTTTGAGGAGCAAACAGCATGAAGTTGGTTTTGTCATGGTCTAGTGTTAGTTTGTTTGACGACAGCCAATTTTCAAATTTTTTAGCTTCTGCATTAGCAGTTTTGTTCAGATTTTGTAAATCTCTGTCACTCATTATCAAGACAGTGTCGTCGGCAAACAATCGAACATTGAATTCAGATATTTTAGGTAGATCGTTGACATGCAGCGAAAAGAGAGTAGGTCCTAAAATAGAACCTTGAGGGATACCACACTTCACTTCTAGTTTGTTAGAAGTAGAGTCATTCACATATATATATTGAAATCTTTGGATTAAATAACTTTGAAATAGTATGTAAGACATTACCCCTGATACCATACCTATCTAGTTTATATAATACTAGCTTATGATCAACGGTATCGAATGCCTTTTTTAGATCTAGCAACAATACGCAAGTATATCTGCTGCAGTCTATATTATTACTGATTTGAGAGAAAATATCAGTTATAGCATGAGTTGTAGAATGTGATTTGCGAAAGCCCAGTTGTTCGTCAACTAAAACCTTTTGCTCTTCCAAAAACTTGTTTAATCGTTTGGATATTAAAATTTCAAATATTTTGCTGATTGGTGATAGCAAGGATATCGGCGTATAATTATTGGGAAAGCAATGATCTTCACCTTTATAAATTGGGATAACTTTTGCCAATTTGAGGGCGCTAGGAAAAAATCCAATTTGTGCACAGACATTAAACAATTCACAAAGAAAGACTGAGATGCATTCGTTAGCGTCTTTGTAGAATTGAACAGGTATACCTTAAGGACCTTCTGCTTTTTTTGAATTTAGATTATGGATTTCCCGATAAACTTCCATGGGCCCTATAGGTAGGAAGAAGAAGGAGTTCACGCTACATGATATATTACTGGTCGAGGACATAGATTGATTGTTTATTTTGGCACTCAAATTGGGTCCTATGTTCACAAAGTAATCGTTTAATATATTGCTGATCTCATCTTTATTTTTAGTCATTTGTTTATTATGTTCAAGCATTTTATGGATAGCATTATTTTGATTAGTTAATTGATTATTTATTTTTATTAGTTAGTTGATTATTTATTACTTAGTTGATTATTTTGATTAGTTAGTTGATTATTTTGATTAGCAACGCCATTTTATTCCAGCAGTTGAGCCTTGAGCAGACATAATCAGCAAATAACTGTGTAGGTTGCAATTTGTGACATGTTGAGAAGGCTGGAAAGTTGCTAATATGTATGTCTGTGTAGGCTAGTGATTTCCTTACAGTTATTCAATGGGCTGTTACAGTGGCTTCATGCGTTGCATGGTTTAACCATGATTCTATTTGAATAAGTTGCAGGTATTGGTCAGTTATAAATTTTTAGTGACTAAGTAATTGCGACTTTTCAAGTCCTTTGACTTCCTATCTACCTATTGCTCTGGATATACTGTAAGTGAAGATTTGCTCATTTGTTTGGATATACTTTTGGAAGTGGTACTTCAGGACTTCCTAGGCTACACTAGAGTTGGTGAGTTGTGCGTTTACATATTGGTGATACTCTAGTAACGCTACAAATTGATATACAGTTTGCGCTGGTTGATTTAGCAACACATTCAGTCATTTAAATTTTCAATGCAGTTTTCACATTTATGACGTCATAATCACATATAAAGCCAAGCCTGCTAAAATCTGACGCAAATACGCTCGCTAAATGCGTCAGAACGTCATTACCGAGTGGTTCCGGTACATGTCTGGCGAGAGGCAATGGTAATATCGTTTACGTTATTGAGCTTCTCGCTCGGAATTGTCACGCAGACACTAGTCGGAAAAATGTAGAGTGAGATAAATTCTGTAATGCCGCCCCAAGTTTACTTGTTTGTTGGGACTTTGGGTTTTCTAAATGCATGGAAAGGCAAATGCGAGGCTGGCTCTGTTTTCGAAACGATTTAGCTATTAGTCAATGTACTTTTTATATTTTTTTTAAGTGCTAATAAGCAATAAGCCTGTACAGTGTACAGTCGCCTTTGTAAAAGTATCTTTTCCAAAAACGCGCGGCTTTACCTTAACCAGTTAACTGAGTTGTCCGGCCGAGGGGATTTGTTTTTTTTACTTAGTTGGATACTTTTTAGGGAAACCATACACAAGCGACTGTTTAGATTAGGAGTTAGGTGTTTAGTTCCATTATTGTATTTTGGTGTGATTGTACTTTGAAAAACATAATTAATTATATTTGAATAATTATGGTATCGCCAGTTGGCCTATGTACAATTCTATTCGAATAAGAGAGCTGTTCGAAAGAAATTCAGTTGTGTATTTGAATGGGAATTGTCCAATAAACAGTATCGCATCGGAAAATCCTTACAAATTCTCCCGTCAATTAGATTTTTCTGAGAAGTCTGCAGTTGAGGAAACCTACCAACAATATCAGAAGTACACTTGTGTGCACTTTGGGTGGGAACACGCAACAACCCGAGAGATAGTGTGTTCCTGCCGCTGGGCTGACCCCTCCTTCGCAGGGCCAACGTGCAACGAGGAGCCGCTGCCGCTACATTGATCCATAGACATCATGGAAACTGCAGTTAGCTGCTGCAGATTCTTTCCGGATGTACAGAGTCGAGTGCCAGGTCAGTCGCTCAAGTTGCTTTAAATAAGGATGATAAAATAAGCGTTGTTTTTATCATCCTCATTTAAAGCAACATATTCTTGCCGTACTTAAGGAACGGCATTGGAAAAGTCTTTCGAGAATAAGCATTCTCGCCTTTTTTTGCATTCTGACACCATCGTATTAAATTTGCTAAACTAGCATAAACAACGACGAGCAACGTGGGTAGAAAACTTTTGACCGATAGTGTTCACATAAACCCCTGATTGATGTTTAATCTGCGTGCTGAAAAATTTTTTTCGAATTTTATATCGCCTCCTTCATAAATATGTAAAACACCTTCGCAGATAATCAGCACAAACAAATGTTCCAGTGGTTAAAATTCCACTTTTTAATCATCCATAAAAACTTGTCATACGCAAACATAAGAGTTGGGTTCAAATATATTTTGATATTGTCTATTTAATTACTGCAGATTTTTTGTTTCAATTTTTCGCGAGTACGCAGACGCAACAAAAATGGTTGCCTCTCAGCGAGTTCTGAACTAACTCGTAGAGAGCGAAAAAGTAAAGAAAAAATCTAATTGATATTCGCCCGCAACGAAGAATGACAGTCATCCACCATATCGCAAAAATTTCAGCACAATCCAACGAATAATTTGATTTTAATTTGAAGAAAGAAGCTCCTGATATTTTTTTGTTTTACGAGATGTAGTTTTCTTGAAAATTTTTCTTAATCGTACTGTAGCAGTTGGAATAACTTTTTTCGAAATAGAAGCTTAAAAGACAAGATTTTAAGCTTGCAAAATTTTGAAGCAGAGAATAAATATTTGTAAGGCTGTTGCTTATTTCGCCACTCCAAAAGTGAAATAACAATTCTTCCCAAATCATTCAAAAAACAATCACTAACATTTCTTGTAAAAATAATACGCGACTACTGCAGCCAGGCAACACATCGTGATTGAAGTTGCAACAGCTTCTCTTTGCATTCGTATCATCGCCGGGTTGCTGGTCAGTAGCTGCTCGATAAGTTCAGCTTGAACATTTTTGTGAGGAAACGGTTTATCAGGAACTTTTTGACCAAGAAATTCACACAAAGGACCCCAACCTTCGTTGACATTATAAACCAAAAGTTTATCCTTCGGGGCATTCTGAAAACACGAAACTAGTTTAGTTTGCAACAGAATTGCGATAAATCCATTGAAATTATAGGACAAACAAAATCGTTATTTCGCTGCTGACAAACTTACATTATTTTTGATCTAACCAAACTACATACTTCTTAAAAAAAACTTAAAGAAATCAGAGGAAGATATTATTTTTCGTTTAAACTTTCATGTCACTCAACTGACTTCGGATAAGTTCATCATCTACGGGGAACCCCTGTAAAGTCCCAGCTTTAATTACAGCCACGCTTTGGAGATGTCATGACTAGTAGTAGATAGGCCATTTCAAACCAAAACCGGTGAGCAATATGGTGAGCTGGAAATGACGTCATACGTCGCGACCAACCTATGCGTCATGATCATCCATGCGTATCTGAAACAGCGAAATATTTCCGTTCTTTTAGAGATTATGTAGTTCAGACGGTAGAAATTTAATTGTGACAATATCATTTTGGAAAAATGAAGCGAATGATTTTATACACAACACGTTTACGAAAGCAACGTATAGTGTGTAGTCGACTCTGTTAATTTTCATGTTTTTATCAGTAGTGTGTAGCATGCAGATCTAAAGATAAAGCAAGAGCAAGCTGTGCCATCACACTTTGGGCTTTGCTTCGAAATTTTGGATTTTCAGTGTTTATCTTGGGTTCTCGAGTTTCTTAAGATCTTGGGTCTAACGACTATTGTCTAGATGGGTAAAGTTAAAGCAAGACGTTAACTTTTTCGCCAGCAAATGTTATAGCTCCGTTAAAGATCGTTAAATTTAGCTTTAATCTACTGAATTGAAAATCGCTAAATCGTTAGTTGTTGACTTTAGGTGACATTTGTTCCAAAAAACTCTAAAAAAGCAAATTTCGCTCACAAACAATTTTTTTATTGCTTTTGTCTTCCTTTTTTACCATAACTGTTAAGTGTTTTTTGTAAGGTTATGAGCATCGAAGTTTACGAATTTAGATAGCATACAACATGTTAATGAAAAATAAGCGATAGCCGATAAGTTAATACGCAATAGAATTTAAAAATTTAATTAATTAGTAAAATTTTCGTTTTTAACGAATTAACAAAATTGCATATGCCAGCGACAATAGGTAATGGCATTAGGATCAGAGCCGGCGCAAGGCTATTTGATTCCCTAGGCAAGGTTTAATTTTGATGTCCCCTTGCATACATATTTACCTTTAATAAGTGAGTTATAAAAGTTATAGTACTATAGTTATGATTTTTTCGGACTCCTGTAACCCCAAATCCATCATGCATTTATTTATTGAATTACTCGAGGCAACAAGCAAAAATGAAATTCTAATCAGCAGACTGTCTCTGTCAACTATTCATAAGCCTTCTGTGGTGCAATTGTGATGTCGTAAACCGCATTTATGACACACCGGTAAAATGATCAAGAAAAAAGCAATTGCAGCATAGTCGCTATAGGCCTACGTTTTAAACAATACAATAGTGGCAGAGTTATTGCAACAACCGGCTTCGTTGCAAATGCAACTCACGAAACTCTTCAACTTTTAAAATTTTATCAAGCAAAACGTTTTTTCATACAAAAATACTGTAAATTATAAAAGAGACAATAACAAAAGTCTCGTCATGTTTTGACGAAGACATTTTGATACCCCAAAAAAAGGCATTTTGATGCCCCTGAAACATACCCTGAAGAGTGATGCTCTAGGCGGCTGCCTAGTTCGCCTAAAGGACGAGCCGGCCCTGATCAGGATCTTATAGGTATTCCATCATTCTAAATAGCGGAGAACAAAACATTCTTATTTTATGTACAGGCGATAGAAAATGTCTAGCTAAACATCGTATCTTGCATCTTCACTTTTCACACTCTCATCATTTTCTAAGTTAGGCCTATTACTACCAAACAGTATACATTTATGGCAACAGATGGCTCTTCGCAACTGGTTTTTATGATCGGCGAGCAACACCATGCAAAATTTTGTATTTGAAGTATAACCAAAATTTTGATCGACAGCAAGAAATAAAGTTTAGCGTTACTGAGAGTCATTGTATAGGTGCTGAAAAATAACCTGATTAATATTCATCGACTATGTAAAATGCACTTGATCTCTAACAAACCACCAGACGGAGTTGCTGAGTACGCTTTATCACAAACAAAACACCAGATAAGGTTGCTGAGTCGCTGTGATCAGATATTTTGTCACGTACCACAAGTATGACATAATTTTATTTATTAAATTCGGGAAAACTACGCCCGAATTACTTTCAAACAAAAACTAAAACTACGCAAAGCAAACATTCGACTTTCATTGACGTTAGTGTTGTTACGAATAGTGCGTAAGTTTGTTTATATTGGTTCGAACTTTGGAAACGTCTTGGATGCTTTTAGTGAAATTATTTGAGATTTCTGTCATAAAAAGTTTATGAAGAAGTCCAATTTGAACCAACATATACAAAAAATGCATGAGAAGATAGAAGTTTTTCTGTCATAGGCTATGTACGAAATGACAAAAACACTTTAAGGAGATGCATCATCTAAAACGTCACAAGCAAAAGCGCGGAAAATGCAGAAGATGTGGAACACAATTTGATTTGCTAACAGATTTTACGAAGCGTTCTTGCAAAAGAAAACAAACTGCAAACGAGAAACCACCAACTAAAAAAGCAAGAAATTCGTATCGAAAATCAAATTTTACTGTTGCTCTTCGGGCAAAGAATCGGAATGAGTTTGAGGTTTTAGAAAACGAATACTTGGATGAAGAAGATCCTGACTTGCGGGAGTTTTTTTCAAAATACTGGTCCAGCATCAAAACTTTTTCAAAACATGGGAAAGTGCAGAGTCTATATAATTTTATTTTCGGAATTTTGAACAAATGACCTACGCAATTGCTGAAAGAATAATGAGGAACCAGCACAGCAGATTCAAACTGAATTATAGCTTTGGGTATGTCCTGAGGAATATTGACACGGATGAATTCCGTTATTATCATCCGTCCTACAACAACGCTCAAGTATTGGACGCGGCTGTGATCATAAGCAGCAGCAGGGAGTTGGAGGAATTTTTATACAAGATAGCCGCGCAGGATTTCTTGGAAAATTTCAGCCGACCGGAAACGAAGTGAACCAGATTACGCATTGTTTTACATCAATCATTAGGCGGATATGCTCCTCTATCAGGACCCGTAGAGTTTCCAGACATTTTAATTTTTTTTAGATTAATATTGTTGTTTTCATATAAAATATTTTGAGATTAATATCGTTGTTTAGGAGCTCCAAGATAAAAAAGCAAAACTAATACAGCGTAGTCGCGAACTGTATGGCGAAACCATGCAAATGAATGTTTTTAAAAATCACTTAAGCTTGATTTTGACTTTGAAAAGTATTATGATGTTTATCAATGCCAGCGATGCAACAAATGATGGTATGGGTGAAAGCATTTTTTGAGGCACACCATCTCTTGCGACCAAACTGTTATACAATCTTTTCCAGGCGGCATTTTTAAAAACCAACCAATTTTCAAAAATTAAACGATATAGGCATTTTCGTACCCGATGATTAACATTACCCTTTCTACTGTTGTTACGATTTTGAATCGATTTTAAGTCAAGATGATTCACCTGAAAACGGTGAAAAACTTATCGTTCTACTTTTAAACACATTCCTTTAAGCGTAGGTGTAGCTTCCAATATTCCAAATTTTGAAGATTCCATTTGTTTTGTTTCTGAGAGTAACGCAACTGTATTAATGTTGAAAAAAACAGTTCTTCTGGTGTAGGCTTGAACTGAACTAATTGACTCTCAAAAAAGAGACCATTAGATCAAAATTTAATTTAATATTTCTGACGTTTCGCTGGTCAGAACAACCAGCTTGATCCTGTATTGGTTCAAAAAATGGTGGACTGTGTGGAAAAAGTCTCAGATGCTGCTTATGCAATCCTGCAGGAAAGATATAAACGTGTGTTTGATGCTTTTGCTATCAGTCCCAATTGTTGGAGCAAAAATCTTTTGAAAGAATTTGATGCTTTCATCCGAGAACTTCCTATACTGGGTTGTAATAGCTCTAAATACAATCTTTTTTTTATCTCTTAACGACAGATTTATCTCATAACAACAGATTTATCTCATAACGACACCGTTTTTTACAACTTTTGACCTAAAAATTTCATATTGAAACCATTTAATCGAAACCACCTTTACTAGGACGCAAGCTGCTTCTCAACCCTGGACGCACCTCCGGGTATAGACAACGACTAAACTTTTCCACATTTTTAATTTACGCATGGTTCTAATAATAAGCCTATAGCATGCCGCGTCCTTTCATTGTTCAAAGGCAAAATAGAACTATTTTTGTCAACTTCGCAGTAAAGGATAAAACGCTGCAATATGACCTCATCATCCGTCATAATGACGTCACCAAATGACATCATTTGCAAAAAGCAACTATTGTATGTTGAATTAATATGACGATTGCTGCATGTTATTGTGCTAATGTTTTCCACTGGCAATTCGTCACCGTTGTTTTATTAAAATAGCTGCTGTTCTATTGCAATTATTGGAAAACATAACGTCATAATTACGTCACAAAGTGAATTCATCTAACCTACACAAGAAGTTCATATTTTAATTGAAACGATTAATATATTTTGATATTAACAAGTATTCCACCTCTCAGAGCAATATTTTCTTGCCATCATATATTTTTGGAAAATATGACGTCATATTTACGTCATCTGTGACGTCACAACATGTCATAATGTTCTGATTTGTAAAAGCAATAAAATAAGATCATAAAATCGTTAGTTGGTCCTATGAGATTGTTTACAACAACGAAATTTTCTTTAACCGCTACGTAGAGCTAGAGCACGATTTTATGGGTCATTTGTAGGAGTTGCTCAAACCTAATTATTGGCTCCTCTTCGGAAATTGTTACACTTCCCCTGGGGAAGGTTTATGCCAAGTTTCACACTTTATTCTAGAAGTGAACAATTTTCGACCAAGCTTCTCTACTACCCACGTAATTACACACTGTTTATGCTATTGTTGGTAACATCTATTATGTCATAATTTAAACGAAATTTTTATCAGTCAAACCTTCTATTCGGTAAGTAGTAATTTATTTGTTTACCAGGCACATAAAAAACAGAACACAAGTTACACAAATCGAAAAATCACAGTTTAACTTCAAATTTAACAAATGAACAAACAATAAGTTGCTACAATATTGCCGAGACGGGAGACTGCGAAGTGAATATGGAAGGTCTTCGAGTCAAGCAGCCACCCCAGACATTATTCGGTCGCTTAAAAATAACGAGATAAAAATTTATGGTGTCCTAAAATCTTAATTAGCTCTTACAATCCACTTATAGGAATATGCGTTTTGAAAGTTGTATAAATGTTGGTTTCTTAGATTAATTGACCACGTGATAAGTAGCTATAAGTTGATTTTTGAATTTAAATTTTCTAAACGAGAGGATTTTAAATTCAGGGGAAAACGAATTCCAGATTTTAGTGCCCTGAAACGTAATTGACCTTTGACAACGTTGAGTTGAAAATTTGGGTAAGTAAAGACTTTTTTTGGGTTTGGGATCTTGTTTGTCTACTATGGATTGTGGAGAGATCGGTGAATAGAGAGGATATGCCAGGAGGAAGAAGGTTATGAGAGTGTTGGTGCATTAGTTTAGCCATTTCAAATTTGAAAAGTTCATTAATTTTCAAAATACCTAATTCGAAATAAAGAGGTGTAACTAAAGAAAAGCGATTGCTATTGCAAATAACCCGTATGGCCTTGTTTTGAAGGAGTTGGAGTTTTTGAGTGTATTTTTGATAGGTGCAACCCCACAGGGGGACAGGGGGAGAGCATACAGTAAATGCGGATGTACAAGGGCATAATATAGAAGGAGAAGAGTGGATTTGGGAAACAGAAAACGGAGCTTGCTTAAGATACCTACACCTTTGGCCACCTTGACTTCAATTTGTTTGATATGTTTCGAAAAAAGTATAAAGGTGTGCAAATGAGGCTTTAAAACCTAGAGTTTTTGGTTCAAGCTTTATTATTATCAAAACCTTACTGAGCTCAGAGCAATCAAATTTAATAATGGTAGAAAATGATCTGAGGATTGAAAAAATTTAAGTTAGCTCTTAATACCGGCTACAGTAAATCTTCTGCATGCTGTTAAAAAATTCACATCAGCGAGAATTATAACGATCAACTACCGTATTTATTCGAGTATAACGCGCAAAATTTTGTACTAATCTTTAATCAAAAATTTAGGGTGCGCGTTATACACGCGAATTTGTTGAAATTGTTTTGGATTATCGTAGAATAGTACTATTGCGTGACTATTGCTTATATGGTTTTAGCGAATACGGATGCGTGCGCTTGTGCATGCACACACTAATGCGAGACAATTTCGTGCGCTCACACGCACATGCGACAGCTGAGCGTGCGTTGGACATTCCCGCTGCGCAGAGAAAAATAACTACGCGTATCGTTCTAGCGTACTCGACAAAACCATTGTTTCTTTATTGCGTTTGTGGAGTACGCGCTCATTGTTGCATACGACGCAAACAGCAGTTGTTACAATTATCCTTGGTCTGAGCTGAGAAAAAGTGAAAAAAAATTTTATACCAATTTTAACTCAAAAAATAAGGGTGCGCGTTATACATGAGTGCGCGTTATACTTGAATAAATACGGTACTTACAAACGAAACACCGTTATGTCAAAGCCAAAATTTGACGTCATAATGAGCACTGCATTGTTTTGCGAACTTTTGTTGCACTTAATGCAATGCGTTAACTTTGTTTGTTCCTTAAGTTAACGCATTGCGTTAAGTGCACAAAAATTGAGCAGTGTACTGCCCTTGATGTGATTGGCAAAAACTGGCTTTGGAGTCAGCAGAAAAAACTCTTTTAAAAAAGTTGATTGGCATTTTTGTTTAAATTTTGCTGAGTCAAATATTGATGGGATCACCAACTTTCGTTTAGCACTATTTCAACAGGTATCACGTGTTGGCAGAGTTTCTGATTTTTGAGGAACCTGTTGGAATTTTCCTAGATAAAAAACATGGTGGTAATGTGGATGATGGTAATATAAACATTATCGTCGTCAACTAAAGCCGCATTATTAATCGTTGCTGTCTTGAACCTCATTTTCATGCCTTGCTTGTCGAAGTCCATGGTCAGAAAAGCCGTAAAAATATTAACGACAAGTTTTATAAAAACTCGTCAGAGCCCTGCACAGGACATCAAATAAGTTTGCCGCAGATGCTGTGTTTCCAACTTTTTTAGTTGTCGACCTATTTCAAAAAATTATTAAGTTGACACACCCCTAAATATTTAAGACTGAGTGCAAGCAATGCTTTGGCAAAATTACGGCATTCTAAAATGTAAAAATCTTTCATTTTAAGATGCGATATCGCTAATTAAAATTTGCTTATCAGCCGAAATGTTTTCAAATCGAAATATTCAAATACTTGATCTGATATGTCTTTTCCATGGATTACTTGCTACGAACCTCTACTCTATTTCAAAAGACTACAATGGTTGATTATTTTAATTTACAAAGCTTTGGGCCAAAAGTTCAGCAGCGTAGCGACGATGATTGGAAAGCGAATGTTTGTTTTTTGAGTCAACAACAATTCTACTTACGAGCCAAGAGCGATTGACTCCAAACGTCAAACTGATCACGCATAATTTTTAGTCTTCTAGTTCATGGCGCTGACTTTGAGGTTTTAAGTACACTTCGTCACGCACATGTACTAACCTGCTTGCAGTAAGCTTGATGTTGTCGATAACATTTCCTCCGGATCATTGGGTTTGCCAACAGATGGAAAGGATCGAGGTACTTGACACCAATAAGCAAACCCACTGTTAAAACAAAAACACCGTGAATACAGTCAATGTTTGAAAAACCACATGATGAAATCGAAATAAAAATGTTTTAAGATAGCTATTGCTTTTCTACTCGTGAAAGCGCAGATTAATTGGTGCCAATCGTATACCCGTAAATGCGGATAATATACATGTAAATGCGGATGATTACACGTAAATGCGGATAACATACACGTACATGCGAATGATGTATACATAAATGCGGATGAGAGTGATTTCACGACGATAAAACTTTCTGTTGTTTCAGGCTCACTTGTACGTCAAACACTTTTTGAATCACTGCAGTCTAGCCGCAGCTTACAGGCTATTCATATTTTCTCAGCTTAATCTAAAGACCAATTCCAACTGCAAGATTATTTGAGAACACTGTGGAGCATATGTAGATACGAATTTTTGCATCGTGTTTGGAAGTGTAGGCTTATTCGGCCCTAAAAAGTATGGGCGTGTGAAGTGTGGGGGTATAGGAGGCACCGGTCCCTAATTTTTTAAATAATTCGATTAACCTTCGAAGTTTGGAGCTAAAAACTTTTTGGTTTGATCCATTATCTCCAGATTGATTATATTAAAAAAATTTACGAAAGTTCGCGAGTTTTTCTGTGAGATTATTACCCACCTACTGTTGATGAGATCAAACACGTTCAATTGAACAAGAAATTTATCGTATTTGTGATGTTGCCACATCGTGACACTGCTGTAATCTGGGTACATAATGCGTAACAGTGGAACTTTAAAAATCTCAGTTCATTTCGTTTGTTTAATTTAGCAAAACAGCATAACAAAAGACACAAAAAATTGTTTGATCTTCGCTAGTTATATAGTTCATTTGGTGAAATAGTCTGTTTGCTAGATTAAGTGTAGTTCGTATCATCGTATGTGGTATTTCATCTAGTGAGGAAGACAAAGTTTTCGAATGAGGCCAGTGCTCCATCAATAAATCCAACCTTTTCAAGTACTCCACATCAACAAGGGTGCAATTCTACCCTAATCTATGTTTTGAGGATTGATACCAAAAGCCCAAGACTGCTTGTGCGCTTTTTGTAAAACTCTCGTAAACTATTAATCGAAATTTAACTCTACGGCAAGTCGATTTTATTGTCACTGCCAAAACAATGTAACGCAACGCAGCAGGGAAATGTTCCTCACTGAGTTTTCCGCGGTTGCCATAGAAATCGGAGAGGTAGCCGAAAAAATTGCTTCGACAGTATATTTTATAGCCCAAACGAATTAGCTTGTTTCTGATAGTTTGCTTGCAGCTGTGCTTAAGCAAAAATTTTACATCTGCATCTCTCAAACTATGCATGACGACCCATTTGGAATCACGCTATTAAGTTTTTGAGTTACGTCACATTGCTTCTATGAAGTTGTTGCATGGTAAAGATGTGTGTTGCTAGGACGTGTACTGTGCTCAAATTGCGATGGTGTAAAATTCTATTTTTCAAAATGGAGTAGCAGAATATAAAAGTTTTGAGAAGCCTTGTTACACATTACCATTACTTCATACTGTACATAGTCTTGATTACATGTGCGTGCATCAACCTGAGTTTTAGTGACAAACAAGACCATGGATTTTTGCATACCGAGTCTATTTTGTAAGTTACCGCTAAAATGCAGTCTTCAACTTGTAAAATGAAAGCGATTGGAGCGTTTACTAACGAAACTGTCATTCACGGACGCAAATTAAAAAAGGTGTAAAAGGAGTTTAAAAATGTCATTTCTACGGCGATTTTTGGTCGCATAAGTTACAATTTCTGTGCTGGCTCTAATTAACGTAAAAAGCGTAGAAACAAAACTTTACATGCGTGGGGTCAGTATTTAAGAAGTTATAAGGTTACAAAAAGTTCCATTTTGTGTTTTTCGGTTACATTTTATTTTTTAAGTAGCAGTGTTTTTGAGCTATTTTTTGCTTAATTTTCCAACTTTTTATCTTTTATTGCTTCAATCGAAATAGATCTAAAAGTTGCTTACTGCATCAAAGTGTTTATGTGTTAAATATAAAGCCCACAACGTTTCACCTTCCAACAATGCATAAGCACCAAAGCCGCTGAGATGATTTTGAGGCCTCAGACCAAGAGAGCAAATAAGCAAATAGGTATAGTAGGAATAATCAAAAGATATCCTCTAAAAAAATTAAACAAATTTTTAATAAGCCCCTTCTTTTGGAAAAAAAGTCACCCACCCCCGGCGTTAGCCTCAGGGTATATTTGGACTGGCTTTCCCCTTCTCAGTGGTACAAGCTGCAATAGTAAGCAGTTTTTCCATGTTGAAGTTACTTGCTACAGACAAAAACTTTTTAACCAAAGAATGTTAACTACTATTATGTGTGTGCACCATAATTTGAGCACCCAGTAAGACTATTTTATTGCTTTTTAGCATAAACCGCTGTTGCTTTTTTGTTGCCTGTAGTTTTTATAAATAAAGTCACATTTTTGGTTACACTTTTGCGAGAATAAAGTCACATTTTCAAGATTGTAGGTCACAAAAAATCGCCCTAGTCATTTCACTACCCAAGAGTTGACAAAACGCATCAAAAAATTGCCTAATGGCCAAACCCAAAATTTAAAGCCGCACGTTTCAAAAAATCGCCAGATTTCTCGAATTTGGCAATTAATTCGTCAATATGGCAACTTTGTTGTTATGTCAAAAAATGCAATAAATTTGGAACGACAACCAATGGGATAAAATTCGCATTTACTGTGAATTGACCTTTATGCAGTAAATAAACAGATATTTTATTAAAGCAATCGATGCTTTTTTTAACTTGAGCAAGTTGCGCTTGCAAAGTGCAACCAACTTTCTGCAGTTCGCAATGCAATAACGTGCAAGCAGCATTTCCTTTGAAGCGCAAGGCAAGTTCCGCAGTTGCGAATTGCGTAAGTTGTGCTTTGCGCTTCAATTTGCGAAATGTCCACCTCTGTACTTAAAGCTAAAACTATTTGATATTTCAAAAATTTGCTAGGACAATTTAATATTTCAACTATAAGAAAAGTCTCATCAGCCTTGCTATGCACATTGCACAGCCAATCCAAGCTAACCCGATACACCACTCAGCCTAGCATCGGTGAGTCTAGCCTGGATTGGCTGTGCATTGGAAGGCTGATGAGGCCTTTTTATATTTGATTTTTTTTTTAGTTATAATGACTATAAAGGATAATAACATTATCATAATAGTAGTATATAGTGAGCCAAAAGAGACCTGTGCTCCAGTTGAAGTGGTGGAGTGGTTGAGTAATATGAGTGGCGAAGTGGTGGTAAAGTGAGTGGTGTGAGCTGGATGGAATTTTTGTAAGTTTGGAATAGTTTTGTGTTAAATTATTTTTCAATTTGCAATAATTTTTGTAAATTTCGAATTATTTTTTGATTCAAAAAAAATTTTGCGAATTTAAAAATATTTTTTTGTAAATGATGAATTATATTTGTAAGCTTGGAATAATTTTCGTAAACTTTGAACTATTTTTCAATTTGGAGTAAAATTATTCAGCAAACATTGATTGTTGGCCGTATGTTGGCAAGAAGTTAGTTGCAGCATTGGCACGATGTAGATTACCAACGTTGGCCAGATACTAGGTGCACCATTTTGCCGCATCGGCCCAACAGTTGGCAACTGCAGCTGACCAACATTGAAACTAACGTATGGCCAACATCTGGTTTTATGTTAGAACCACTTCTGGTCAATGTTTAATATTGCCGCTGGCCAACCTGGGAAATGTACTTCTAATCATCATCGAATTTTATGTTAAAACCACTACTGGCCAACGTTTTAGACTGCCGCAGGCCAACTTGGGAAACTTACTTCTAACCATCATCGAATTTTTCGTTAGAACCACTGCTCGCCAACCTTGGAAACCTACTTCTAACCATTATCGCGTTTTACGAGTAAATGGTAAATGTTGTTGTTCAGCAGTAATAACTACCTCTGGGTAATACTGCACCGGCACTGTATTCCTGGCATTCACAGGTTTTACGTTGAAACTGCTGGTAAACAACGCAAAACCACAGCGTTATTCATACGACCAACGTCGTCTAACTTTGTTAATGGCAATATAGGAAAAATAGGTAAAAATAGGTATACCGGTATTGTCAGATAGATTAATTGAACTGTAAAAATATTCAAACTTCTCTATAAACACACATCAAACTTCTCTATACGAAGCTCCCTCGTTCATTGGGCATTTTGCACAAAGTTAAATATTATCTCCCTAAGAAATCTCTTCTTCATCTGTATTTTGCACTATTCCTCTCTCACTTGTTATACTGCGTCACAATATGGTTTTCCACTTACCAAACTTACACGGCCCCGATCAGTAAACTCCAAGACAGAGCAATAAAACTAATATATGGTAAACATGCTCATTACTATGCGCTAAGTAGCATTTATAAGTCATTCAACATTTTGCAACTCCATGACCTTGTGAAATCAGAATTGGGTCTTTTTGTCTATTATCACTTCAAAGATATGCTCCCAACTCAATTCAACAATTTTTTCGTCAAACTAAACGAACATCACCCTGTAAAAACCAGATTACAAGCAACTTGTTGTAACTATTGGATTTCACACTATCGCACCTCGATATTGCAACGCTCAATTAAATATCAAGGCATCAAGATTTGGAATGATATTCCCGATGACATAAAATCAAGTTCTGTGCGCAGGTTTAATCAAAAACTTAAACTTCATTTTCTTGAGAAGTATTAACCTCGCTGATGGAGTTCCTGTAGGGTAAGGTGAATAAACTGTCTATATACAATGTTTATTTATGGATTGTATGCAAATTATGCCACGCTTTATATTTTAGCTTATCCGCTTAAGTAAGGGCGGCTGCTTGACTCGATGACCCTGAGGTCCCTTCGCAGTCTCCCGTCCATTGTTATTTATATTTGGTGGTCTTCGTTAGTGTTTTTTTTTGTTGTTTCTATTTTGTTATATTTTTCCATTGTTATCTGTATTTGGTGGTCTTATTGTTAGTTCATGGATAAATAAATAATCAATCAATCAATTCGTAAGGTTACTTTTGAAAGTTTAATAAAAAGGAAAATCGACACAAAGAAAAGAACAGACACAAAACCAGAGTAACGAAATACAGAACACAACAACACTCCAAAAAGTTAACTATTTTGATGTTCAGCACTGGAACAGCTTGGTTCCTCTTCAACAGAATCATCTAAAAACAAAAAATGATATTTTATTGTAGCGGGAGACAATAAGCTGCCTGAGTAAAAACTTTTAAAAAAATTATTTTTAAAATCACTCATTTTGCTCCGCTCCTGCTCAAAACTGAAGTCAAATTCCAGCTCATGTAATTAAGCAAAACCTGTCTTTTAATAATAAACGCAATGACATGACACAGAGTTGCTGAAGTGCCAGGTGTCTTTATCATCAATCTTAATGCATCTTGGTAAGCTGAAGGTAATATTGTGGTTGGTACAGCTTCCAACAGCGTATGCTGCGACAAAACGTTTTCAGCTGCTTAACCTAGTGCCTCACACGCCTGCTAGTGCTAAGCAGTTGAGAGACTAGTTTCGTAATCGATCGAAAGCAAAAATGACATAAAAAATGATATCCATAGCTACATCAAGAACACATTTAAAATTAAATGAAGTTAAAACGTAAATACAACCGCAAACGGCACCAGAAGTGACTCAAAACGTTCGCCCAAGTACTACTTGCGTTTCTGAGCTATATTGTTGGAAAAACATTTAAATTATATACGAATAGTCCAAGCGTTGAATATCATTTATAGTTTTTATACAGTGCCGAGCAGATATAAAGTTATGCCGGAATTACAGAGGGAAGCCAGTCTGGGTTTAATTTATACTTTATTTTTCTTGATGGAATGGATCGAACTTGCCAAGCTATACTCCAACTGCCTATGTTCGCCTTCATTATTTGTCAAGTAATTTTAAAACACGCATCGGAGCTGTTAGCTTTAGGATTAGGAACTCTTACTTAATTCACGACGGCGCTTTCTTCCACCTTGCCGATCTTTCCAATTTGGAAATCAGTCTCCAATAGTTGGGTCTATAAGCTGCATTGTGGCATGGTTGTCGCAGTTCAGAGCAACATCCCTACACATAATATAAGATGCAATAGCTTTTGGCATTAAAGACAAAAAATAGACTAAATGTAACAATAGAGGGGCGATGGTAATTCCAACGCGGAACCACTCATCTGAATATAAAAGATCAATTTTTTTTACAGTAGGCCTACATGGGAATATCATGAAACAGAACCTTCGAATTAACGCAGTCATTCATCATTATATCGGTACGCTTAACCATGGTAAATTTATGCATGCTTAAGATGCCGTTCTTTAATTTGCTGTTTGTAAGAACCCCCACACTAACTGTTGTGAAGTATTATGAACCGACCAGATGGGCAATTGCTTGTGTGCCTGCGGAGCGGTAGATTTAGAATTCGACTAAGAGTCGGATCAAACCAAAGACTTGAAAACCGTTATTCACAGCTTCCCTGCTTGACGTTCAGCAATAATGGGATAGTGTGTAGATCAAGCCGGGAAGTTAACAACTTTGCAGTTGGGAACGGCGCTCAATGGCATTCCCCGATCTTAAAGCCGTATAAGAATAAACTAAAAGTACCGTGCTGCTAGTGACTCGCCATGCAGCATCTCTACATTCGTAGATGTGTTGCCTAATGCCTACGTTAGGGGTGTTCAAACAAGACCGACTTCCGAAATTTTAACCTGATCGCAGCTCAACCCGTTCATTTGACCTAAGAAAGGACATGAAAAAAAATTGAAATCGGACCAAGTTTACCACTTGCGCATCAGCCCTAAAGATATCTACGATAAATGCTTAGAACTTGGGGATTCCCCTAATGTGAAACTTTGGTTTTTGGCGTTTTCTAGCTATTGGGGTGACGTGAATTCCACATTTTTTGCATAAGTGTATTACCCTACTTGACCTTGACAGTTTGTGATGTCATGCGGCATGACGTCATAAATGATGAAAAAATATTTCATTGCGCAAATGAATGCTTTTAAATGCTAAATGTTTATTCTACGGTGCTATGCCAAAGTTTTCCATGATTGTCCATTATTCTGATCACAATAGCGATTTTATCGTTGAAGTAATTGTAAGGTATGAAGGTTGTTGATGTTCTTTAACAACTTGCGGTAAACTCTCACGTTGCTTGCCATTGTCTATTAGTATAGCAGCGTAATCGCTGTGCAGCTTAACATCTCTTTCTGCTGCATTATTTACCACCTTCACAGAGCAAACAAAGTCCAACGCAGTTCTGTAAGATTCAAAAGCATGCCACGTGAGGGAAGGACTGCCGATCCAACTATAGTTTGATGATTGATTGATTTCTTCACTTTTATCCTCCTGTCACGAGAAAGCGACGGAGGCGCTATGCGTAGGACGAATCCAGACTCGCTTAGGAGTTGCCCTTGTTTCCGAGTTTTTCGCTTGAATTTTTGCTTCTGACTTCTTCAGTTTGCTGCTTGTTAGATTCCACTAAGCAGAGATAATCGTCGTAAAGCACTTTATCCAAGGACCCAACAAGGAGGCCTAGGTGGTAGTTAAACCATCTACCTTGCGATCATGGCCGTCGTAAAAACGACGCTCCGAACCACTCGGCCACGTTCACATTTAACAGTTGTAACAACAGCCATGACTCCGGTCGAATCATATCGTGAAGCTCAGTTGCATGATCAATCGTAATTGCACTTGCAGCAGCCAAATATGTTTCGGCGAAAATAATCTAAGCGAGGAGCGAGATGTTTCTTGTAAACTTTTTCCATTAATTTTCTTTTTTTTTTGTTGGTCTACTCAAAATAATCGCTGAACAAGGCAAAAACCACAGTTTCTTCACGCAAGAAACATTCGAGTTTCGCAAGCTCTTTGAATGCTTTTTCAGCAAATGTTGGAGCAAAGTTTTTGTATGTGATCATGACCTGTAAGAACGTTAAGTCTTCAAATGCAGCGTCTGTTCCGACGCTGGGTTTCAGGAACATAAAATAGGATCAAAAATTCATTAGTTGGTCTCACTTTTTCCACTAAGTCTTCACTGTAGTTTCAGCTTGGCTGAAATCCAGCGTCGGAACAGACGCTGCATGCATAACATCATAAACTGTCAAGGTCATGTAGGGTAATACACATATGCAAAAAATGTGGAATTCACGTCACCCCAATAGCTAGAAAACGCCAAAAACCAAAGTTTCACATTAGGGGAATCCCCAAGTTCTAAGCATTTATCGTAGATATCTTTAGGGCTGATGCGCAAGTGGTAAACTTGGTCCGATTTCAATTTTTTTTTCATGCCCTTTTTTAGGTCAAATGAACGGGTTGAGCTGCGATCAGGTTAAAATTTCGGAAGTCGGTCTTGTTTGAACACCTCTAGCTTACGTACTAAGTGGCCGAATGGGGCATCACTGACTCGTGACACGCCTCAGTGCATAACACCAGCATTAAAAAATGAATGAATGAACTATTATAGTTGCGAAAAAAACAAAGCATGAAACTACAATTTTTAATAAGGATTTGTGAAAACAAGCGGTCAAAATATTCAGGTCGTCTTTTCTTTTTTAAGCGAGCTAACAAGCTTAATGACGCAACGAAATGCTGAATTGATATGAAACTGGCTAAACTCTTATTTAGCACATACTGTATACAAAATAACCAAATACAGTACTTCCTCGATTATCCGTACCTCGTTTATACGGCATTCGATTATTCGTCCATTGGGTCTGATAATACCCTATGACATAATAATGAAAGTTATTTTTATAAATTTTGCTCAAGCCTTGTGAATTGCCATTGCAATCTAACAAAGCTTCTTCGCCTGGTACAGATCCATTCCAATGAGACAGCTGGAATAATCATTTACTAGTTAATTACTGTAGTCGACAGTGTCGTTGGTCAAAAGAACCTTGACCTACATTTTGAGATGGCTATAAACGCAAAAGAGTTGTTTTGTCGATTGAAGAAAAACTGAAGGTGTGTGAGATGTTTCGAAACAAAATTTCTAAAACTGACATCATTTTACAGTAATGTTGACCCTCGCATGAAGTTTTGGAGCATTACAATCTGTTACTTGCTGCGTTGTTTTGGTTTAAATAAAAGAATTCAATTATCCGTTTTTTCGCTTATCCGTTCAGGTTTCTAAGAAATGCTGTCCCAACTAGACCGGATAATCGAGGAAGTACTGTATACCGTACTCTGCCTAAATCTAGTAAGGCCTCCAGACAAAAAGCTGTGAAAGATGAATTAGGAAACATAGCTGTAACTTTCAGTTCAATCGCCTATTGAAAATTAATTCCAGTTGCTGATACTCTAACTTCAAGCGTAATGATGCAGTAAGCTGCAGTTCGTTAACTTTAATCAATGAGTATGAACAATGCTTATTGCAATTTTTAAAAATCTTACCGACAACAACTCTTTTTAAGTTTTTCAGATAATCAAATGCATATTTTCTGGTCCTGGTACAGTTTTCAATTTTTCCTTTTCTGGTTCGCGATATAGTAGGATATGCATCATCTCGTGAGCAATTAAAGCTGGCATGGTGTGGCTGATGCAATCCGTCACATTTTTTTGACCAATTTGGCTACAACTTGTCACCTATGTAAAATAAAGTTTTCTTCACCACGATCTCTAAAGGAACTGGAAAATCTTTAAAAAATATAGAATAATAGATCGAATTGTTTGGTTTATCATTGTGGGCATGGACAGGACCAGGTTTCAGAATTACTCTCGCAATGCAATTTGATTTGAGCTAAATTATGGCTGTTAATTTGTTTTTGTTATTTTTTATTTGGAGCAGTTACGAAAAATTAATCTTAGCCATCATCAAAACATAGTCAATATCCAATAAGCCACGTAGGTGATTCAGCAGAATACCCAATTATTTACATGGCTTCACAATATATTACTCAAATTCAGAAAGGGGCGTCTTTTTCAGCCATGCACTGTACCCTTTTTCGATCTAGATGCAAAGGTAAAAAAGAAGGTTTAATTTCTGCCAGAAAATTAACAATCTTATGAAAGACACAACTGGTGACCTGCTAAAATTAGATCTCACGTCTTGGCACAAAAATTGATCTAGTTCAAGAATCCTAGATGTAGCACTAGTTTCCAACGCCTCAGTAAGTAGTAGTACCATTAGCTTAATAACACAGATTGAAAAAATGCAACTCACCAGCTCACCATCGCCTTTTAATCATTATTTGATTCTTCATCATTTCAGGCAATCTTTATGATAAATGCCTTGAAAAGAAATGCCCTGAAATAGTCAAGCCTAAACTTACGGATGCTCAGTGTGGCTTTCGTCGTGGCCGAAGCACAATGGACCAGATCTTTGCCTTTCAGCAAATCTTTGAGAAGTCGTGGGAATATGCGAAAAAGGTCAATGCATGTTTTGTTGATCTTGAAAAAGCATATGATCGCATTCCTAGAGACAAGATTTGGGTGGTGCTGTTACAGTATGGCATTGGTGGCCAGCTACTAACTGTTATTAAGTCGCTGTACATGCATTCCGAGGTCTGTGTTCGTGTTAACAGCGCAACGACGAAACCTTTTAGAGTAAGTGTGGGACTACGTCAAGGCTGCTCTGTTTCATCTATTCTGTACCTTATTTATATGGATAGAATAGCCAAGAAAAGCGAGTCTTATGGCGGAGTAAATATCGGGATTGCACGTTTTACAAACTACATTTTTGGTCAAGCATCGTCAAATTGTGGTCTTCACACCACCGATTTAAATTTTCCTGCATTGTTGTTGCTTCAAATGTCTAAAGCTATGACGTAGACCAGTGTGATCCAAGACTAAGAGCACTAAGGGCCGCGTTAAGGTTTGAAAAGCTTCGCAGGCCTCAAAGACAAAATCTACAATTTAATCATAAGCGGAAAGATTGCTATTCTACCATTGACTCTATGCTTTACTAAATGTCTTACGTTTCATGCTTGTTTGGTAGCGTTTAGTAGTGTCGCTGAACATTAAACCCTTTGGAAACAAATATTACTTAAAGACACACCAAACATTGTGGTTTACCATTACTATTAACGAAGAAATATCTGTCCTGCCAGTTAATATTGAACTCTCTGTTTTCCTCGAACACTTTTCTTTTGGCACTCATTTTATGCTAAAAAACTAAAAGTTAGTACTACTCACTAAATTTAGTAACTTTTACGCTGCACTACTGGCTGAAGGTCGTTTTGAAAAAGCCCACATAACAGAATGCGAGATGGTACATAACCTGCATTAATACGTAATAAATGTCTTATTGTGACGTCAGATGCATTTCCACTTCAAAATGATGCGTTCAAGCGCAGTATGAACATTCTAGTCATATTCTAAGCTTGCAAATTCTTTGCCTCTCAAAAAAATCTCGTTGTTAATGGAAACGAGGAAATTTTTAAGCCTTGTTAGATACAAAACGGGCAACGAAGGTTAAAGTGTTCCAGGGCCGCACATAAGTTGCCCGCGGGCCGCATGCGGCCCGCGGGTCAGGGTTTGGATCACACTGACGTAGAATCAAGGCATTTCAAATTTGTGACACTCTCGTTAAACTTGTTCTTTGGTTTCACATCTAGAGATGTAACTTACGACTCAGTTTCACAGCGACAGATTACAGCAACGACAGCTTCCACACTACATTCAAAGAAGGTTTAATTGCGAAACCGATCAATTGTTGTAACTTGTCGAACAGACGACATGCCCAAACATGTCACATCGCAAGTGAGAGTATGGTTATTACTAGAGCGATTTTTTTGTGACTTAAAAAACTTTGAATTGCGACTTTATTTTTGCAAAATCTAACCACAATATGACTTTATTTAATGAACAATAGAAAACGAAGGAAAACCTTTAAGTATGCTGCTAATTTTGTTAGAAATAAAGGTTTTGCCACTTTACTCTTTATTCTCTGCAAACTTTTATTAGTTCTGATTGCTTCATGACTGCAACGCAAAAACTAATCCTAAAAATATTTAAGCAAGCGTTTGAAAATTTGAAGTTAAGACATCCAAAAGATGCTAATGCATTACTGGAAGATCTATGGAGCTTTGTGGGCTTTATATTTTCGCAAACACCTTGACGCATTATGCAAACTGTAAATTTATACCTATTACAGCAAAAGATAAAGAAGTAGGAAAATTAGGCAAAAAATAGCACAAAGAAGCTTTTTTACATAAAACATAAAACGTAACTTAAAATCAGGAAATGTAACTTTTTGTAACCTTATAACTTCTTACAGACTGACCCTATACCAGCAATTAGTCACTTTTGCGACCTAAAATAGTCCTGGTGGTCATTACAATAAGTTTTCGGTATTTTACTTACAAACTTTCGTTATTTTACGTAAATAGTATTTTAACAGAACATTGCAACGAGTAAATCTCGGATATTTTCACGTACTGATTTAAAAGAACATTCTGAATGTAGATATTCCAAGAATACGTTTGATCGAGCATTACGTGAAACGAAATAGTAGGACTCGTACAGTTTTTCTTTAAAAAAATACAAAAATGTTGGAAAATATTTTACGTAATTGAATACGTTTAGTACAAGTTCTACACAAAAGTTTTGCCTGCACTAGAAGCGTGTTAAATTTACTACTGCATTGGTATGTTTAAAGAACATTATTTGTAATAGTTACGAAGCTTTTGCGCATTTTGAGATAATTTTTACGTGATTATAGAAAATTGCAGCAAGTATGTTTAATAGCCACAAAATGTAATGGATAATTTTTGCGAATGTTGGAAAATTATTCATAATTACGTGTGTTACGCATTCAAAATAATGTTTTCACTTAATTTTTAGGCGGTTTCTTTCATGATCTAAGTTTAGAGGCAAACCTTCTACAAGCAAAACTTTAAAAACACGTTTGAATATTACGTAAAACAGGTCATCATTACAACAGGAATGTTTGACAGTGACAAAACGTAATGGGCAATTTTTGCGAAATATGCTTGTTCGGTAATGTTGGAAAATATGTAACATAAGTACTATTACGCATTCAAAATAATGTTTATCCTATTATTTTCAGTCTTTTTGAGAGTTTAGAGACAAGTTACGTTTGAATAGTAAAACAGGTGACAATATTTCGAACCAGGTATAAGAAATGTTTTGGGTACCGAATATGCTTGTTCTACTTGGATGGTTTGAATCCATTCCTACGAGTACCACATGGCTTTTTAATATCCATATTATTTGCAAATGCTATCACCTTTATAACGTTTCACGGATTTGTTCTAGAAATTGCTGATTGTTGTTACTTGCTAGATCTAGAAACCAAAAGAATACATATACTTTAATAGAATGAAGATTCGACCCTTTAACACTAGAATGCCCAGTGTAATCATTTTGACTACTTGGAGCTATTTAATTTCACACAGTTTTATTGCGATTATTTTTAGACAGGTGTCCTGCTCTGACTTTTATTTAATCGTTGAACTTAATCGGATTACAAAATGACACTTCCAATTTTTTTTGTTTGTGGACCAGGAGACCTAGATTATCTTAAATGTTCAAGGTAGTCATTTTGACTGCCTGCTGAGCTTTTGTGATGGTAGCAGTTCTGGGCAGCCTTTCTAATCCACATTTCTTTTTTGTTTTCTCTCTTCGTACAATCGTACTAGCCATCGCTTTTTTATTCAGTATTTTTCCTTATTCGCGGTAAAGTTTACAGTTGCAGCTCCGGAGAAAACTATATCGTTATGGCGAAAAGAAAACGTTTTGTCACTGACAAAATTCTTTCATCTTTGCGTAATATTCGTGATGATGTTTCTGAATGCGAGGACAGTACGTGAGTCAGAATCAGACCATTTACATAATACCGAGCTAGATTCAGACTCCTCCTTCAGCGACGAATATGAGTCGGAGTTATCACAGAGCATAATTTCTAACTCTGAACCACTCGATACCCCTTCTAAATGACGACGGATACCATTTCGAACAACTGAAGCTCCTCAGGGAGTAGACAATGATGCTGAAATGAAATCATGTCACAATCAAGCGGAAAATGATCGAAACAGTGAAGTGGCATCGGACACTCCACAAAGCAAACCTCCTTCTCTCGACTTTGATGGCACTGCTAGAAAGAGCGTACTGATAGCTCCAGATGGAACAGAATGGCTTCAAATAACTTCTGGTGATAATTCGGTTGGAAGATGTTCGCAGCAGAATGTGTAACCTCCGCCTTACACGAAGAGAAATGTGTTTGCTGGTAGCCACGCAAGTACATGGCATCCTCTTATCAACGACTTTATTCTCAGACACATTGCAAAATGTACAGTTACTGACGCCCACCGCCAACTACAAGATGAAAGATTGGCTCTAACGACTGAAGAATTAGAAACTTTCATTGCTGCCATGTATGCTCAAGGAGCTACGGGAAAAAGTGCTTTACCTTTGCATGACCTTTGGACTGAAAATTGGGGTGTGCCTTTGTGCAAAAGCGCTATGTCCAGAAACCGATTTTGTGAAATTCTCCGGTTCTTTCGTTTTGATGTGAAATCGAATCGTTTACATAGGCTACATACCGAAAAATTTGCGCTATTTTCAAAAGTCTGGACCCACTTTACGGATAATTGCTGCACAAACCTGGAGCTTTTACCACAGTCGACGAGCAGCTCTTGCCTAGCAAAGTCAGATGCCCTTTCACTCAATACATGGCTTCAAAGCCAGATAAATTTAGGCAAAAATATTGGTTAGCCGTGGACGAAGAGAGCAAATACGTGATAAATGGCTTTTCTTACGTAGGGAAAGATGAAATGCGCTCCTCAACCGAACGCGTTTCTGATCGTGTTGTGATACAACTCATGCGCCCTTATTTATGCAAAAGGAGAAATGTCACCACTGATAGTTATTTCACTTCTGTGAAATTAGCCAATCAGTTGAAAGAAAAGCAAGCAAGTCTTCTGGGAGCAGTAAACAAAATCAGGAGGGAAGTTTCATTACCATTGAGAATGGTAGAGAAGATCTTCTTTCTTGCAAGCTATACAAGTCTGGAGATATTACTCTAACTGCATACCAGGGAAAGGTGAATAAACATGTGCTAATACTTAGCACAATGCACATGGACATTACTATAGCTAATAATGCAAAAAAACACCGGAAACAGTTTCCTCTTATAATGACACAAAGTACGGAGTTGATATTGTTGACCAAATGTCTAAAAAATACGCTTGCAGCACTGGCACACGAAGATGGCCGATACATACTGTAGCTTTCAAAACGCACTGGATTTAATTGCTATCAATGCCTGGGTTCTTTACAAAAGAGGTTACCAATGAGAAGATTTCTCGCAGGACCTTTATTCGCTAATCAGCGGAGGAGTTGGCTGAACCAAAGCGAAAAAGAGAAATGGCGGTCCTGGCCAAGCAGTGCCATCAATTTTTAAGTCGTTTCTACTGAGTTTAAAAGTGTGAAAATTATAGTTTTACTGTAACTTAAAGAAAACGAGTAAAAAAATTAAAAGCAAAACAGTTTCATTCTTTTTGTTGTTTCTCTTTTGTGCTGCTTGGTGTTCTTTATTGTGTTGGCGGTAAGCATAATAAAATTCTGACGTTTACAGTTTTCGTAAGCTTTCAAAGATAAAATTACCAGCGTCAAAGGTTTACATTGTCTTGAAAAAAAGTGATATTTTTTTCTCAATAACCTGTGAATTTTTTCGGGTTGTAGTTGATATTTCGTACCACAAACAAAAAATTTGTATCACCTTAAATACACCGTTTATGTTACTCACAATCGCGTGAAGCAAGACGCGAATTTGACGGTCTGGGACATACAAAAACTAAGAAACACTTCCACGCAGATTCTTAACTTGATTTTAAACGGTACATACAATAGGAATTAGTGTATCGCTATGTAAATCGCATTAAACAAGTGAGTGGTTTTAATTTATACTATGATGATAGAAAACCGCAGTTGCAAAGTATTCAAATCAAAGTTTTTCCTACTCCATTCGTTAAAACCTGTGACATTTCAATAACTGAAAAGTCTTTCCTGGTAAGGTCAGCTAAAGAGTGAGTGTACCTTACCTGAGTGTGGGTGATGAAGGCTAATAACCCGAATCAGTGTTATTCCGATCTATGGCAAGATAAAATTCAATTTTGCAGATAAAAGTATTAGAACACCTTGTATGACAAAATAGTATAAATATCAAATCTTGCAATATCGAAAAATTTATATAAACGAAAACTTCTTGCAATGTTCTGTTAAAATACTATTTACGTAAAATAACGAAAGTTTGTAAGTAAAATACCGAAAACTTATTGTAATGACCACCAGGACTATTTTAGGTCGCAAAAGTGACTAATTGCTGGTATAGGGTCAGTCTGTAAGAAGTTATAAGGTTACAAAAAGTTACATTTCCTGATTTTAAGTTACGTTTTATGTTTTATGTAAAAAAGCTTCTTTGTGCTATTTTTTGCCTAATTTTCCTACTTCTTTATCTTTTGCTGTAATAGGTATAAATTTACAGTTTGCATAATGCGTCAAGGTGTTTGCGAAAATATAAAGCCCACAAAGCTCCATAGATCTTCCAGTAATGCATTAGCATCTTTTGGATGTCTTAACTTCAAATTTTCAAACGCTTGCTTAAATATTTTTAGGATTAGTTTTTGCGTTGCAGTCATGAAGCAATCAGAACTAATAAAAGTTTGCAGAGAATAAAGAGTAAAGTGGCAAAACCTTTATTTCTAACAAAATTAGCAGCATACTTAAAGGTTTTCCTTCGTTTTCTATTGTTCATTAAATAAAGTCATATTGTGGTTAGATTTTGCAAAAATAAAGTCGCAATTCAAAGTTTTTTAAGTCACAAAAAAATCGCTCTAGTAATAACCATACTCTCACTTGCGATGTGACATGTTTGGGCATGTCGTCTGTTCGACAAGTTACAACAATTGATCGGTTTCGCAATTAAACCTTCTTTGAATGTAGTGTGGAAGCTGTCGTTGCTGTAATTTGTCGCTGTGAAACTGAGTCGTAAGTTACATCTCTAGATGTGAAACCAAAGAACAAGTTTAACGAGAGTGTCACAAATTTGAAATGCCTTGAGTTTACATCATAGCTTCAGACATTTGAAGCAAGAACGATGCAGGAAAATTTAAATTGGTGGTGTGAAGACCACAGTTTGACGATGCTTGACCAAAACTGTAATATGTAAACAATATTTCAAAAACTTTGTTCTTCCGGTAATAATCAAAGAAGGAGGCTAACGCAAAAACTCCAACTTTTTTATTGACGTTTTGCTCAGCAATTCACGCCGAGCTTCTTCAGAATAACAGGTGCCAGGGTGGAAAATCCAGCCCTGGCAGAGAACAGCAAAATAGTTAGCCTAGCCTGCTATGCCCGGTAAACAAAATCCCCTAAAAAACGTTTCCTATTATGCAGTGTTGTAAACAATATGTCGAATTTAATGTTTGCTTATTATAATGAAATAAAGTAGTAACACCAACGTAAATTTTGCTATTAAAAATCGATGTAATAATTTGGGTGTGAATTCAAAATTGCGATTTCCAAATATAAAAAGTGTTAAAGCGAAAAGACTGCAATTCGCATAAACGAGCAGACTGCTTATGATAAATCAAATTATGGCAATCAGTAAACAAGCAATTTTGTCAATGTAGTTAAATTTGCAAATACATTGTCAACTAAACTATTCAAAAGTATTCCAAATTAAAATATAGTTCAAAGTTTACAAAAATTATTCCAAACTTACAAATATAAGTCATCATTTACAAAAAATTTTTCAGAATTAGCAAAAAATATTTTCAATTGAAAAATAATTCAAATTTACAAAAATTATTTCAAATTGAAAAGTAATATAATTTAACACAAAATTATTCCAAACTTACAAAAATTTCCTCCAGCTAACATCACTAACTTTCCCACCACTTTGCCACTCACACCACTCCAACACTTCGTCTCTTACACCACTCTGCCACTCAATCACTCCAACTGGAGCACGGGCCTCTTTTGGATCACTATATACTACTCATCATCAATCAAAATCATTCTTTGTTTTTATTAGGACAATCAGTTTGGTTCGCCTATTAGCGTGCCGTTTTCACGCTGTTAAAATGTGTGTGATCCAAGTGATGTCATAACTTTTTTGCACTTACTGTAAGTTGATTTATTTTTCGGGCAGAAGATAGGTGCCCCCCTAATAAACTATTTGATCTCTTATGCTTATGTCCTTTAGAAATCGTGAAGCAATAAACCATTGAAACGACGAACTTGCTTGAAAATTACCAGTGACGTGTTTACCACACTAAGATATAGGAATCCCGTTGAGCGTTTTCCCAACGGCATTACAAGTAAACTTGCTGGCTTGTTTTCCACATTGTTAATTTAACGCTGAGCATCAAGCTGGGAAGCTGTGAATATCAATTATGTCAATTTGCCCACACACACAGAATTAAACCCGATAATAATGCTGCAAAGTCAGACGCACCATCCATTTGGCCATTTGAATAGGTTTCTGAGCAGCAGTTTTATCAGAAGCCAAGTATGTTATTGACTGAGTGGTGCTTTCTGTTAATGCGTCATTCGTGTACTACAAAACATAATTTCAAGGCTTTTTTATTAATTATTACTGGGACTTTGTTGCTGCGTTCTCACATAAAGTGGGCGGTGCAAACGTTTCGGGTAATTCTACTGCAAGCAACTGCATGGAATAAAATCACTTAAAAATATTGAAGCAAAATCGCAAGTTTTGGCCGCAACCAAGCCATCAAACAGTAAATAATAATGAAGAAATGTTATATTGCACATCCTACGTCGTTTCATTGCGCTCTCCACGCTCTAAACAAAATCATTTTGGTTCTAGATCAAAACGTAGCATCTTTTCGTGAATATTGAACTACTTTGATTGGTGGTGCTAGCAAATTTTCTTGTGAGAGAAACCGAATTCAAAAACGCAGAAAAGTGCGGAAGTAACTTACAATAGTTTTGCATCCATCGAAAATATTTCCATCCTAATGGAGAAAAATATTGCATCAGTCTCCATCTGTAGTTGGTTTGAAACGTCCGTATTTGGTTCATTTTACTATTCAGCCAATCATCTTCGTCCCTTGTTGTTAGAATGATCTGAAATTGTTTGCGAATCAGGCGTGGGAAAATAATACAACAAGTCAATGATCTTAAACAAATTACAACAGAAGCAAATGCATTTTGGCTAACTTATATACATGAGCAACACCCACCAGCTCCAAAAGTATTATCCTATCCACATGTGCAGCTTCAGTGAGCTTTAGGCTCACGGTTCTTGGTTCTAGTTTCTGCATCATAATCAATTTTTTGATGTCATAATCACTTTTTTAACTATGATATCAAGACATTGATTATGATGCAAAAACTAGAACCAAGAACTGTGGGCCTAAATCCCATTAAAATTTGGTCATGTGGACAGGGTATTGTGTAACTTTAAATAACAATGAAAAAAATACATCAATCCGTGTGAGCTTAACGCTGCAATCGGTTTTATTATTTTTGTTTCACCTCCAATTTGGCAGGTGAAAATTAACCACGTGCTTTTTTCGTTTGATCTGTTAAGACATCTATTTAAGCAACAATTACTGACTCCAATAACTATTTTTAAATTAAAAAGTGTTTGAGCTAGCCCCTTGTTATACGTCAGTGAAGATACTTCCCCCATTTGGTCAAAAGAAGCCTAGTGGTCCAACTCCTAGCCTAACTGCCTGGCTCTTCGCTTTAAATTGTAAGGTATAGGTCAACTCTTGTCTCGAGAGCAATCAGTCAGCTGCAAGAATCAATCCTCATTTATGGTTGGTGAATCTCAAAGCAGCAATAGTTAACCGACCCCAGTCTTTGTGAATGTTAGGGGCTGATTGGGTCGTATGTTCAATTCAGCATTGCAGATCCCATATACAGTAATTGTTTCGCCAGAAGCTGCCACTCATGCGCACTTTGTGAGATCTATACTTGCCAGCAGGCGCTACGTCATATACCACTTCATTAGATACAAAATTCGAAAAAGACGTCCGAAGGGAAATACCTGAAATAACAGGTTTGAAGATGGGAGTTTTCCGCATTTGGTATGTTTATCAAACGAAATGATTTGGTAAAAGCAAAAACTTGGAATAAGATCTCATCCAACAGGTTTTGCAAAATTGGTAACTGCTGCCGACGTATTATGCGATATGTGCTGCAAAACTTGGCATCAGCATTAAATGCAATTTTTGTCGAAACAGCATGTGTTTTGCGATTACGCTTTCATTTTTTTATTTACAAACGTTCGGACGTTTTGCGCTACATTTATCAAACTTATCGCTGCAACGTAAAGTAAATACATTTACAAACGTTCGGACGTTTTGCGCTACATTATCTAACTTATCGCTGCAACGCAAAGTAAATACATTTACAAACGTTCGGACGTTTTGCGCTACATTTATCTAACTTATCGCTGCAACGCAAAACAAAGTAAAGTAAATGCATAAACAAAGTAAAACACAGAACTGAAGATAAGTGAACACTGTTTCAGCCTATCAGGTCTGATCAGTGCCGTCGCCAGAGCAAACAAAGTGGTGAGGCACAAGCCGAAAGTGAGGAAGCACTAAAATGGACCGCAGTTTTGCCAAAATCACGTCAGTAATTGATTTTGCATCACCGGAATTGGTGCTCGATAAAACCTGAAGACGCCCCACTACTTTCACAGAATGCTCGTTAAACTACGTTGCATTTCGTGGTATAGTTTAATCATTTCCCGTAAGGATATTTCGGAATGGTTTTGCAGAAAAATAGGGCTCGATCGAAATGAGTATAAATAGAAAAAATGCACTGAATTCTGCAACAGCGGCGTGGTGTATCGGTCAGTACGCTGGACTGCGACGCATGGGATCGGGGATTGATGCTGCTCTAGGTTTTGATTTTATGTACTTTCTCATGTCTATTTCGGGATGGGGTATAGAGTGGTGGTAATAGAATAAACAAAAAGTTTTCTGTAGAACCATTCCGAAATATGTGCTTCCCGTAAACGCTGGTCTTTTTCCACAATGTAATTAAACAGACTTAAAAAGAGTTTATTTCTCCCTTGGTCTTCGCTTTCAAATGCGTCAATTTTTCCTCTGAATGCTAATTGATGAGTAGCCAAAAAAGCAACTATGTCCGTGAAGATAGAAAAATTAGACGAATTTCTTTCAATTTCTTTGCTTCTGTGTTGACTAATGAGATGATTTCCTTGCCCATTTCAAACCGTTTAATTTTTTCTTCCCAAGCACTGTAGCATGTTAAGTGTTCTTTCGAGGCAGCATGCTAGGAAAATCCTCTATTCATTTCAGTAGCATGTTTCCAATTGCGAGCCATATTGGTTGTAAAAGCTGATTCATAACGCATTCCTCGAAAGTCTCCTCCAGTTTTACGTTCAAAATCGCGGCAAGGATAGCAAAACGCTGCATCAAACTTGACAGAATATTCCAGCCAATCCCACCTCTGATACCACGCAGCATTGAAGCATCTTTTTTTGGCCCTAAACAGTCCGGAAGCTCAGGAGAGCCGTTGCTAACAAGCATGAAAATCACTTTTGGTATTTAAATTTTATTTATTTTTTATTTTATTTGGTTGCATATTTATCCTCCTATCACGAGAAAGCGATCAATGCGCTATACGAGCTCGCTTAGGAGTTGCCGGCCATCTGTCTACCACACCAAGATGGGGGAATCCCGTTAAGTGCCTTTCCCAACGGCACAACAAGTAAACTTGCCGGCTTGTTCTCCACACTGTCCCTTCAATGCTGAACGTCAAGCAGGGAAGCTGTGAATATCAATGTTAAAGTCATTGGTTTGACCCGACTCGGAATCAAACCCGAGTCTACAGCTCAAGAGACAGACGCTCTATACCACTCGGCCATCTGAACTGTTGACAAAGCGATTGATGGTTCTTGCACTTTTTAGAAGTGCAAGTGTTCAGGAAAACCAAAGCATGGCCAAATCCATGAAAAAATCTCAAAATGATACTTCTTTTGACCACTCAGAGCAGCAAATGCCGGCATTAATTGCTTTTACCCAGCTAATACATTTATTTGGACCTGATTCGTGAATGCTTTTCAAGTTCATCAATAAAAACCCAGCATTTTTGTGTAAACTTGCTTCCCTCTGGGATACGGACAAAAGCTGCATACGGATTAAATCTCGGCTTCTTCGTCTGAAAGTTGTAAACGATTCCTCAGAAAGAGCCCTTGGCGTCGTCACAGAGTACCACGAATCTACGATTACCAAATCACCATCTCAAAAGCAGTCTCCCTATCAAGTAATAAAAAACCTACGAGAGAAACAAAGTGATCGTTTGATCAAGCCAAATGCAGAACGTAGTACCAAGCATATTCTGTCCAAAATGCGGTAAAGCTCGATTGTGCGAGGAGTTTTTTCACTGCTGCAAAGTAATTGTTTTTAAATTATCACGTCTTGTTTATCGTTTAGCTTGTGTCTTTATTTTTCGCAAATAAATTTGGTTTTGTTCAGGGTGTTCGAAGGTAAAGGTGTTACAGCACCAACTTTGTGTTCACAAGATATCGAACCTGAGAATCTATAACGGATCTCACGTCTCTATTGTGTAGTGTGTTGCGTAATCATCACCTAGCTTCTTTAATTAGTCAGAGCGTTTTACACCGCGCTGCAAGTTCTTTTTTCTCATTGTTATAATAATTGCTATGTATTAACAATTTCTCACGGCTTCTTAAAGCAGTGTACCCCTTTTTTTTTAATTTGTTTCTACTCTGACTGGCGCGTCATATGAGGGGATTAAATCGTGCAACACCGAAGCAAGACGTAAAAATTGCTTTGGTCATTTTCAGTTCATTTTAATTTGGGAAAACTTCAATTTTGAGACCAGCGCCATGGCATAGTGGTTAAGAGCGTTCGCCTCGGAAGCTGGTAGACTGGGTTCTATTCTCAGTCGGGTCAAAACAAAGACTCTAACACTGGTATCCGCTGTTACACTTGCTAAACGCTCAGCAATTAAGTGCAGCGCGGAGGATGAAATGAACAGAGAATAAAATACGTCAGTGAATTCTTGAAAAAAACTTAGTCCGGACGCGAAAGGATCTTAGTAGTTATAAAGCGCCATAAAACCACACAACATTTCATTTCAGTTATTTTTTCCGCCTTTCCGTTTTATTGCCTTGCCATCCTGGTACAGTTTTCAGTTGTTGTTCTGATTTTAATTCAATAAAGTTTGTCTGAAAAGTCAACTGTTAAAAGAAGAAGTCAGACATACTGTCAGGCGGTGGAGGTTCACTGGCTCCCAGTGGACACTGAAGGTTCTGAATATTCCCGTCTTTGTTAACAAAAGTTACGGGACAGCGGGTGCAAGCACACATTGTTTAGGCCATTCTCAATCGGCGGCCCATTACAAACATCAATCACGAATGATTGAACGCTGTTAAGGGAAATACATGACAAGTAACACATACGCAAAACCCTTCGCACTTCCGCTTGTGTCGAGCGCCTAGCGCAAAAGCTGCGAATACTGTTTTTAAAGTCTTTAATGTGACCCGACCGGAAATAAAACCCCAGTCTCCAGGCTACCAAGCTGACGCTCTTAACCGATACACCAAGCGCCGGTTCGAAGGCTACAACTGAGCGTTAAAAACAATTTTTAGAAATTTTGAAGTGGGTGAACCAGGGTCAAACATTAAAATGTCTGCATTAAATTTGGTATAGGAGCTTCAATTACCAAAACGAACATTATTGCAAACGGACGAAACAATCAAAGAAAAAAATGTTTTTTTCATGATTTTGAGCCAGCCTACTGTGGATCAGCTCTTCAAAAATTTTAGAGAAAAAAGTAAAGATCGATATTGGACGAAAATTAGTTAGCTCTTCGGTTTTTCCTGTTTTGAATTAAGGTACGATTTTGGCAATTTTGCAACTTCGTGGGAATACTCCCAGTCGGAAAGCATTGTCAACAAGATACGATAACGTTGGGGCAAAAACAAAGCAAGTGGTACGAAGAAAAAACGGTGAGATATCATCATGGCCAAAAGATTCATGAAAAGTTAAGGAATTCATTGCGACTATAACTTCTATTAACGCGAGGAGGTTCTAAGAAAATTGATGGTGCCACTCGGCTGGAAAGAAATTTTTTATATGATTCTTCGTCGTTAGTGCCGAATTCGCTTGCTAATTTTTCACCTATTTTTGAGAAAAAATTACTAAACTCCTGTAGAATTTGTTGTTGGTTAGTTATCTTGTTTCCTTGAAAAGTTATATTTTGCGGAAGTTGGCTGTCTTTTGAACATTTTTCTGAAAGTAGTGTGCGAAGCAGTTGTAACTGCCGATTGCTTTTTGAAATCGTACGATTAACTAATTGATTAATTTCGTTTCTTTTTTACAGTTTCTTACACAGGCAATACGAAGTTGATTTCCGATAGCCGCAATTGTGATTGTACAAGACATCAGATGGAGTTTGACGTGTTGGTGATAGCAGCGTTTATTTAGTGGATTTGCAAGTTGCAGTGCAATTAATTGATTCTATTTGAATAAGCTTTAAGAGAATTTACAGAGCTGTTGCTCGACATCAATGCGTTAGTGTAGAGTTACTTGTTGGAGCCTTTATTGCTCGATAATAATTTAACTTGGAGCCTTTATTGCTCGATATATTAAGCTGTATTACTTTGAGCCTTTGTTGCTCAATATTATTATTTATTGGAATAAAAGTTCACATTTCGATTCACCGTCTGCAAGAAATAGTTGGAGAGTACTGTCTTATCTACCTCGATTGCCTGAAGTCTTGAGTAAGTAATTAAAATGTGATGTTCATCGTTTAGTCTCGAGTAACGTAGTTAATTGTAATAAGGTTGACTGAGATCTGTATCAACGCTGCACTTCTCTCTCATTTAAGTTAAAATATATTAAGGTTTAAGTTCAATGTCTTGATTGTTCTCATCATTTATTTGTGTTTATAACTTTAATAGAAACCGCTCAAACGTTCAAATCCAGTGAGTTCTGTATCGACTCCGCGATAGCAGACGGTTTACTTTGGAATCGTTACAAGTGGGTCAAATTTACGGGAGAGCTTAAAGTTCTGTAAGCGGATCTCGGGACATTGACTAGTTCCATAACATGCGCCTGTGATGAATTGCGTAAATGAGATGACTTTATGAGATCAAATAGGCAAGTTTATGAACGTGTTTGGATGAGGAGGGGATCCAGAAAATTTAGGTGTGGGCGGATGCAGTTCTGAATTAAGTTGAATGTTAATAAAATACGACCAGCCAGTTGGCGTAGTGGTTAAAGACGTCGCTATCCGCGCGGGAGGTTGTCGGTTCGATTCCCGGACAAGGTGTCGATAAAGTTGCGCTAATGTTGCAATATTTCTTCGTAGCTTAGTTGCCAAACGCGGAAATGAGCCCCGCCACTCGTTACACGCTTCTGCGTAATGGCACGAGTATAGTGAAGATTTGATTTTTTTTTATTGACTAAATCCAAAAAGGTTAGACGCTTAACCCGGTAAAGCGCGTAAATATTAAGCACTTTAAAAACGTGTTCAGCTCAGTGTCGTGTTGAAAAATTTTTCAGGGAGGGAGCATCAATTTTAGGCATTTTTTAAGTGTATTTTTGCGCAGAATTAATCTGAAGCAAATTGACGATCAAAACGTCTCTTGGGGGCCAGGGGGCATGTTACTCCGGAAAATTTTTGAAGATTTACATATTGTGATGGCCATTTTAGTGCTTTCTGAGCAATGTTCAGGCAAATTTTTGTTTAAATTTTCTGTCCTTATCTCCTAATTACTCTTCACCCAAATATGATGCATTTTGTTGGCAGATTTCCTTATATGTGTGCTTAAGACGTAAGGCTTATTGATATCGAAGAGGTTTGAAATTATGGAAAAATTGTATTTACTAAAACATAGTTAAAAAGGACTGGTGGGGTAATCGCATCCCTCTTAGGCATATACCCCTCTCCCTGGACCCGCTCTTGTTTTGTAAGGTTATTCGGGAAGCCATTAGCGGTTGCTAGCTGCTGCGGTCTAGTTTTACTTCGTTTTTCTTGTTTCAACACTTTTTTGTGCAGCCTAAGGCTTTTGAACCGCTGATGCTTGAGACTTGAAATTTTTACGAATGATCGACCTCAGTGTGAACTTGTGTCTAACAACTTTTGGGCGGTGGCGGTCAAGACGGTAAAGGTCAAAGGTCAAAAACGAAATTTCTCAATACCTAATAGCTTTTGAATGACAATAGGTAGGACCTTCAAATTTTCAGAGTATATGCATGTCAGTGCGGGTAACAAAAATATGCATAATAAATATCTTCACGTCACGTAACTTAGGGTCAAAGGTTAAATAAACAAATCTCAATAGATGTTTGTACAGCTTAAGGCTTTCGAACCTCTGACGCTAAAGACTTGAAATTTTCAGGGATGATAGATCTCAATGTGAACTTGTGGGGTAGCGGTCAAGAGGTTAAAAATCAAAACTTAATGAAAGAAATTGAAAAGAAATCTTCCCAAACACTGATAACTTGTGATTGGCAACAGGTAGAACCTTCAAATTTGTAAAGTATGTGCATCTCAATAAGGGCAAGAAAATATGCTCAGTAGTTATTTTCCTGTGACGTAAGGGTCAACGGTCAAATAAAAAAATATGTTGTTTGGCTTATAACTATTGATTAGAAATAGGTAGAAGCTTGAAATTTTCAGGGTTGATGTGCCTTATTATGTACTTGCGCTGTACCAACTATAAACGCTCTATGCTGCGGGACTCAGAGTCAAAGGTCAAAATGCTCACAAAATTCACGAAACCTCATAAAATCTAAGTGAAGATAGATAGAAGCTTGAAGTTTTCAGCATGGGTGTGTCATATTGTGGTCTTAGTCTTACTGTGTTTGGTGAATGAGCAAACCAGGTCACGTGACTTGGGGTCAAAGGTCAAAAAACTAACAAAGTTTACAAAACCTCATAAAATCCAAACGATTAATTATTGATTGGAACTTCAAACCTTCAGAATAGGTGTGATATAATGTAATTTTGTTTTATGCAATGATTGGGCACACCAGGTCACGTGACTGGAGGCCAAAGACGAAAAAACTGTTGAAACTTACGAAAAATCATAAATTTAAAGCTATAATACCGGTAGATAGAAACTTCAAATTTTCAGTGTTAAACTCTTGTGTTAACCTTGTGACCCCCCTAAATTACCTTCCCCAATTTTATGTCCTGTGTCAAAACTTGTTACATGCAAAGCGCCAATTCACCGCTAAACGTCATAATGTTCTCAAATATATCATTATTGGGAAGGGAAGTTAAAAAGATAATGTTCAAAGGAAAGAAAAAAGCATAATTTTCTCAAACTTTTAGAGAGGTCATCGCGTATACTTCATAATCTTCAAATTGACAATCTTATAACCTTTGAATTGACTTCTATATCATCATAAACATACTCAGTCTACTATCTAGATCCCAGAAGTGATTCCGTACTACCAAATACCCAGCCACACTACGTTAGTCTAACACAGTTCCCACAAGGCATACCACCTATTTGCAGCTGCAAACGCGTTTCGACCTAATTAGGTCTCATCAGTGCAGCATAGCACTTTCCCCCCACACCACCCACCTAAATCAAATCTATTTTGACTTTCAACTGAACTTCCAGCCTATGCCTCTGCGTCAACCTTGTTCTCAAGTAAAACGGACTAACATAGTAAAATGTCAAATTCAAAACTGACGGTCAGATATGAATACGACCTAACAAAGGGTTTACTTCAAAACTAATTACTGGGCTAGTGGCGTCGTCGAAAAGTTTATTCCCTTTACAGGTAGACCAGGGGTCGGGAACCTTTTTTGTTAAAAGAGCCATTAAAGGCACATATTTTTATTCGTATTTTCATGAGAACCATATAGCCTAATATTGATAATCACTGGCATTTATCAAAATGCAATTTGAGCATTGCATTGTATATTTAGACTTACCATACGTCCCCCTTTTGAAGAACATGTCTTCTTTTTTAGCAAAAAATAATTTGTCTTCCGAGGACCCTAAAAATGACGAAACGTTTTCCTTTTTAGGCATTATGAACAGTGAAAACATGTCAAATCATTGTTACACAAAAATTTTTGGAAAGTTTTCGTTTAAACTACGGCCCGCAGACGTGATGACCTTTTTTCAGCTTTTCACATGATTTTGGGCGGTCAATCGGGCGTCTGCGGACGTGATGACCTTTTTTTGCTTTTCACTTGATTGTGGGCAAAAAATTGGGCATCTGCGGACGTGATGACCTTTTTTTTGCTCTTCACTTGATTTTGGGTAAAATATCGGGCATCTGCGGACGTGATGATGAGCTTCAGAGAACCTGTCTTTTTGCGCAATGAAAATATGGTAACCCTATGCGTATTAGACACACCAAAGAATCTGTTCCCTCCACAAAGGCAAATTTCTTTTTCCATTCAAGCTGAAATCCACGATATTCGTTATCTCTTTTTTGTTTAGACATCTCTGTAGTGCTCCAGTATTTAACCTAATAACTACAATAGATCTAACTCGCATGTGATTCCTCAGATTACTAAATATGCAACTTAATAACGTTTAGATTTGCAGAAACTACGACTGCAAACTTAACTTTGGAAATGCAGATTAACAAGTACGATCAAAACACCTTACGTGACAACGATGTTGAATATCTAGTTTTTATTAGGTAACAATAGCTGTTGAGTAGAGCAGAAAACAATATTGTTAACAAGTACAGATAACAATTACAAATACAGTACATCCTCGATTATCCGGTCATGTTGGGCAACCTTTTTCCAAAATCTTGACCGGATAAGCATTTGGCTGGATAAGAAAAGACCTTAAGAAAAAAGAACGAAAAAAACGAAGTTAGTATGAGAACAAGCTTAGCCACAAAACAATTTAAATGCTAAACGAAAGAGACATTTGGGTAAAGTTTAAAATCACATAGTTCAACAAAATAAGTTATTAAACAGTTTAACTTTCATCAGTACTATTGCTGAAAAACGAAAGGATGGAGGTTTGTTTGATAGTGCTTTCTCGCCTTTCAGCAGCAAACTCACACGACCGGTTAATCGAGGAGCCGGATAATCGAGGGCCGGATAAACGAGGATGTACTGTAAACGAAAAAAAAAAACGTTTATAATAGTGTAGCCAGATTGGCAAATGTTCTATAGAATTTGGTTAAAAATGGATATTGAAATCTAGTGACAAAGTAAACTTAACCTCGAAATGTTGCATTTTTCATGGGAGCCATATGCCGTCACGAAAAGAGCCACAAATGGCTCGCGAGCCATAGGTTCCCGACCGCTGAAGTAGACCAACCCAGAGGAGTGATTCTCCATAAAGAATAATTTATGTTGTAGTAAAAAAGTCAATGCTCTTCTTCAACCAGGGCAAATCGTTAAAAAACTAGCGTCCACATCAACAGTGGTTAACTCCATTGCACACTAGTGAAGCGTCACATAGTGAAAACCGCGGACTAGTGACTGTCAAATTCCGTCAAGCGGTATGAAAGAACTCTATAAGTTCTCAAATATATTTGCGTAATTGCAGTTTAAGTTTTTATCTGGCAACACGTTTTGCTACCCATAAATACCTAGAACAACAGGTGCTTGGTCATTGTTCCATACTTTGACTTGGACGTTGAAATGTTAATTGTTGTAATCGATAAGAGATACTGTGAGGTTAATTCAAGCTATTAGCATGGGTGTGCTGTAATGTGATTTTGTTTGGTAATTGGGCACACTAGATCACGTGACTAAGGTTAATAGCAGTAGCAGTATGTTTTATTCAACGACCATCAAAGTACGTAAAAACAACGCATATCACAAGATACGGCCGAAAAATATGCACAATGAATTATAAGCTTGGATGGCCACACAGTCTGTTTGAATATCGAAGAAAACTTATTCCAGTAACAAGTAGAGCGACGCAGCCAGTCACTTGAGTCTTTCTAACATACCAGTAGGCTAAACTTTCTGGCTATGTTTCAAGACCAATCTACAACTCCAGGTCTACAAATAACGGAGATAAATTATGCGATCAACTCAGTTATTGGCGTAGTGGTTAAAGATACCATCAATGATGCAGAGGTCTGGAGTTTGATTCCCAGACCGGTCAAATCAACGCAATGTTGCCAACGGCTCGTCACTCGTCACCGTTGTGACGTTTCATCGTCATATGAAGTTGTGTTGTCCAGACGCTAAGCAAGAGATGGGTCCCGTCACTCGTTAGACGTTTCGGCCTAATACCACGACTATAATGAAGGTTTTTTTTATTATTTGATTGGTTTGAAATTTTTGTGTTATGAGAATATCAGTATTGGGCCTATTTGAAAAAAAATCTGATGTTCCATTAAAAAACTGATTTTATGCACAATGGCACATTATTCATGTAAGTTGAGCTTCAAATTACATATTGTAGCAATGTATTTCAGCTTATACAGTTCGCAATGCAATAAAAAAAGCTTGTATTTTTTTTAAATGCAGCACATGCGCAGTTGCAACACTTGCGTATTTGCGTAAGTTGTGCATTATTTTGCAGAATGCCCACCCTCTGCAATTTTCTTTAATTGATAAAGCTGACATAGCTAAATTTGAAGATAAATGCAAAACTCCAGCTGTGTGCAAGTAGCAGTTGCAATCCAACACTTCAAGGCCTATAAAGAAGCAACCGAGTTCTGACTTTGTTGAATATTGTCTAGAATCTTCACCAAATATTTGCGCACAATTGAAGTTAATGCAGATTACGTTGCAAACCAAGCTTCCAAAACATTGCGAATAACCTTGCCAGTGTTCAGTAATGCATTGAACACGAGTGATCAACAACATCATCGCAAAAGTGTTACTGGCAAAAGATAAACTATTATCACATTACTAGGGCATTCCTTGTTCACTAGCCTGGGTCTAACACAATGCCTTGATATCACAAATCTGGATTATTTCAGCTGAAAATAATTACTGATTGACAACAACAAGCCTAAGCAAAAATTAGTAAATACCTCAGTCAAGTATATTCTTTACTTTTATTATCAGTTCAACTCATCATTGGGGTATACGACTCTTCTGCCAGCTCATACATATCTGCCTAGCTAATCACACCCCTTTGTTACCGGTAGGCTATTTGATTGTAGTCTGTTTGAATAAAGTTGCCAACCTATTGGCCTAGTAGCAGTTTCAAATTAGGCTATAACAGCTTTATTGCAGAGATACAGGCAGTCTGTAAAAGCTGCTAGTGACGGCCAGATCTGCGATACAGCAGCAGAAAAGTAATAACCCAAAATCAATTTTGTAAAAGAGCAATTAAGCCCTGAAGGTTTAATCAGTATTGCTGCAACGCTACCACGCAGTGTGAACAAACGAGAAATACCGCACCCAACTTCACATACTTTGAAAGAACTTGAGAATAGCTTTGAAAAAAGCTGTTTTCGCGTTAGCCTTCGAGAAACCCTCTGTCATTACTCACAGCTCTTTAGAGTAGCTTTGAAAAAAACTGTTTGTCTCAGAAGCCTTTCGAGACGCACTCGTTAGTAGGTAATCGCGTCAAAGTGAGAACGAGAAAGCAAGGTCTGGCGATTCATGATTATCAGTTTCGGACGGTAGTGAAGCGGCTGTTACATTGGCGAATTCAATCGAACGCGGGAAAGTCACGCGCAGTTCTGATTGGACAAATCGAGCAAACCTAAATTCTATTTGAACAGTTTAAGAGTATAGACAAACTCTTTCTGTTTGCACAGATTAGGTCGCTGTACTCTAATGTAGCTGGCTTCGAGCAGACTGAGATGAAAAGGACTGCGCGCAGTGTCCAGAATAGAGAATTGATCATCGTTGTACTTGGCAGCACATTGGTTGTGTTCTGATAAGTATCGTCCAATTGCTGAGTCACATTCTGGAGCGGGTTGTTTTCGCTTGCACGCTCGGTCAGGTTGCACTCGCTGGGAGGCTGTGTGTTGTCGTAGCCATTTCGGAACATGCTGCTAGATGCGGTCTTGAAGTCGTTGAGATGTTCTTCCTACGTACCGACTGTCATAGTGGCACTTATCTCTTTTAAATGGCAGGAAGATCATCCTTCCGACTTGCAGGCAGCGTTTGTTTGGAGACAAATACAGTCCGTAAAACCACGGATCCATAACAGTTTTCGACGGCGATTCGGAGGTTCTTTTCTAGAGTCAGTGCCGCCTTACCCGTTGGCTCACCCGGAGGTAGACTGGACGCTTGTCAGGGCCAAACCGCTTGGGGCGTGAAAACTGCGTGATCTTTTTGAATATTTGTTTTAAAAAAAAATCCTCAGGTATCCATTGTCCAGTAAGATTTCCTTGATCCGGTTGATTTCTTCTTTCAGTTCGCTTTTGGAGCAGATCTTCAAGGCTCGATGAACAAGCGTCGACACTAAACTGGCTTTACGTTTTATCGGCGTAAAGTATTACCAGCGTAGGTACTGGTCCGTAAACGTAGGTTTGCGATAAACTTTAGTTTCGTAGCTGCCCTTCGTGTGTACAACGTGGACGTCGAAGAAAGGAAGGGAAGATGACCTTGCATCTTCAATCTATCAAATGATAAAACCGATTTAATGGAATGGTGCAGAAAAACTGTTCAATTTGTTTATTATTGAATATACGGAACTAATCAATGAAGACATCTCAGAAGTAACAATATCAGACAAAGAAACAAAAATAAACTCTAAACCATGGATATCAAAAGGCATTTTGACATCTATTAAAGCAAAAAACAGGTTATTTTCTAAGTGTTACAAACGTAACAAAATCAAATTAATCATTAAGTATAAAAATTACAGAAACAAATTGACAGCAATTACTTTTATTAGTGCTGCAAAAAACAATATTTCCATTCACAACCACTCATTCACAAAAGCAACCCTACAAAACCATGGGAAACCATTAATACAATCTTGGAAAAACACAAAAAATACAAATCACCCTTTCAACAATTGGAAACGCCGAATTAACAATAGTAGTAAATAATGGTGCTGATATCTGTGAAGCACTCAACACTTTTTTTGCAAGTATTGGGCCCAACCTTGCCAGTAAAATTAAAACTAACAAGAAAAGCATCAACATTGCTTCTACAATTGGCGAATCCTTTTTTTTCAGACCTGTTATACCATTTGAAGTTCATCAAGAGCTAATGATGCTTAATGAAAAAAGCTCCTGGTCCAAAAACATTCCTGTAAAGCATATAAAAATATCACAAAAAATAATCTCTCCACTTCTTGGTGAAATGTTTGATGGTAGTGTAATTGAGGGGGTATTTCCATCAACGCTTCAATTAGCCAAAGTTGTTCCAATATTTAAAAATGGACTAGAAACACAAACCAACAACTATCGACCAATATCCCTACTATCCCCTTTCGCAAAACTATTTGAGAAACTCATATCATCACAACTGAACAGCTTTCTTACTAGAAATAAAGTAGTTGCACTAGAACAATTTGGCTATAGAAGACATCATTCTACTTCCTTGTTGTTAGCTGATGCTGTCTCTCACTTAAACAAACAAACAGATCAAAAATTATTCACCGCAATTATTCTTCTCGATCTCAAAAAAGCTTTTTGACGCGGTAGATTATCACGTATTACTTACTAAATTACAAAAGTATGGTATCCGAGGCCTTCAATCGTTTGAAAGTTATTTATCCAACAGAAATCAATATGCATGCACCAACAACGTAAAATCCTTATTAAAGCTTATTAAATGTGGTGTACCACAAGGCTAAACTCTTGGCACGAATTTATTTTCAATATATATCAACGACATTGTACAAGCTTCATCATTTCGAGTTCGACTTTTTGCTGACGATACTGCCTTGACCATGAGTTATAAAGGAATGGATACTCAAAGCACAAAAGTAAACAACGAACTAATTAAGATCACCAATTGGCTCAACATTAACAAATTATTCCTTAATTATGCCAAAATGTTTCGTGTATTAATTTCTCTTCAAGTAAATAATCTTGAATTTGAGATAAGAATAAGTGGAAATCACATCAAAATATCAGATGCAGTCAAATATTTAGGAATAACCTAGCAACCAAAATTAAGATGGTACAACCATATACACATCTTCTGTAAAAAGCTGTCGCGAGCTTCCGGTATCATCGCCAATCTAAGGCACTACGTGCACAACAAAATTTTACTAGTCATATATTATAGTCTTGTCCAATCTCTCTTACTTTATGGCATATTAGAATGGGGTTCACAAAACACAACATTAAAATCTCCACAAACTATTCAAAATAAAATGATGAGCGAGGTGGATTGATCGAGTCTTGTGACAGATAACTCTTTATATAAACGACTAGCTTAACTCGAAATGAAAGATCTTTACAAAGTGGAATTAGCAAATTTTTTTCATTCATATCAAAGAAACAGATTGCCCCAAATCTTCAACAACTATTTTCAACATGTAAAAAACCTCCGTAAACACTTCACCAAAAATTTGCACACAGATAAATTTTACAAACTTGCGTGCTCAAGCAATTCATTTGGAACATTATAATATTTCGAAGAAGTCCAAATTTGGAACAATACACCAACAAAATGGAAAAGATTCTCACGTCAAAAACTTCTAAAACTTTATAAAAGGCATCTAATACAACAATACTTGCAATTGAAATTAATGTAGCCATCACATACGTAACTTTGCAACAGTGATTGATGGCATTTTTCTTCTTGTAATTTTGTAGCAGTGGTTGGTAACTTTGTATTCTGGATGTATACATTTTGATCTCGTAGTTTGATGCGTTTGTACATTTCTGTGTACACTATGCTTCGAGTTTTCAACTTTGCTCAAGGCTCATTCGCATGCACAAATAAATTCAACTCAATTAGGCTCCCTTCAGCCTGTTTGTGAGCTTATGCTCGTTTCAACAGGTTTGCCATGACTACAAGACTTCATGTCGTTTCACGGCTATTCCTTGCAATAACTCAAATTAAGTCACGTTGTACATTTGTAATCTGTGCATTATCCTTTATGTGCGTTTGATTTTTTGCGAAATAAAATACGACTACTACTGTGTGAGGCCAGCTAAAACCCTTATTATTCAACTTAAAAAAGGGCAATATGTCTGTTTGGTTTAAACATTAAAAGTGTATGTTGCGCTTGTACTCTCATCATCTCCAACCGGTTCAAATCCAATTTTTAAAGTTTTCTGAGCAGAAATTATGCAAGCAGACCACCATTTCCCCATCTTTTCCCATTATACCGCTAACAAAAAAATTTGCTTTTCTTCATGTGCAGCGGAGCGTGACCGAGTGAACGATTTTTTTATGGTACCCGGTGAGTTGACAGTCATTGAGCATATAGTCTTTGGCTAGAACTTGATCAACCACTAGTCGTCTGCTTCTGTCAAATAAACGACCTGTGCCATGGATATCGACTGGAAGCGACCTACAATGCGACAACTTCAAACCGGGCTGTTTACGTAACTCACAAACGAATTAATAAACTTATCTCCGGAACGCATTTTCGGAATGCCGTTAAACCTATATATGTTCAATACAAAATATTGCAAATTGATGATCTCTATAAACTTGAAGTAGCAATAAAGTACCTAGTTGCATCCACAATAAAGCACCTACTTCCCTTTTAAATTATTATATTAAAGTTAAGGGGGTATCCGATCGATTAACAAGAGCATCAAGCAATAAAGATAAGCTTTACATTCCTCTATGTAAATCAAATAGACTGCAGAGGTGTATCAAATATCGGGGAGTAAAAATTTGGAATTCCAATTCAAAAAAAATAGGGGAAACAAGGTCGGTAAAAGTCGGAACAAAAATTTTTTTCTATCGTTATATTAACTAAATTCTAAAAGCGAATTAATTAGAGCGTTATTTTTGAGAACTACCTCACACCATCGTTCTGCAACTAGTCAAATGCTTGAAGCGGTGCTGTGTTTTTGGTGCAGTTTCTCGCTGATCACTTGTTGGGCTACTTTACGTTTATCAGTCGCACTATCCCTAAAAATTAATTAAAAATTATCTAATTGTCGATTATCTAATTCTAACCCGACGCTGGGTTGCTGCTCGACTCGATGACCGTAAGGTCTTTCGCATTCTCCCTGTAGCCAAAATGTATCTTTATTATCTTTGTGTTTATTTCTCTATTGAGTTTTTTTTCATTTTTTTGCGACGAAAATAAATATACTGTCTGTCTGTCGATAACGGATGTGACGCTAAATTGATGTCATAAGTCGACTAATAATACTCCATGTAAATAGCCTTATTGTGCAGATTTATCTTATTATGACATCACGTCTCAATGATTTTGTGCGGATGTGATGTCATGATAAGATAAATTTTTGCAATGTCTCAAAGATCTTAGCGTCTCAGTTAGTGTATTGTACTTTACCACTTATGGTCCCAATTTGATCAATTCTTGTCACAAAAATCTACGTTGCTTTTGCAACAGTCGCTGCAGATCGCAGCGGTCGCAACGCATGCGCTCGCGCGCAATGGCCATAGTTGCCTGATTTTGCCGCTAAAAGTGAAGACGCAGGTCGTTCGAAGTTTGGGGATTTCCCATCACAGTCGCATTCGTTTGTCTGTGCGCAGCCGTCTATGTATTGGTATAATTTGTATTTTTGCATTTAGTTACATATATTTCCTCCCATCACGAGAAAGCGATCAATGCGCTATACGAGCTCGCTTAGGAATTGCCAGCCCTCTGTCTACCACACCGAAATGAGGGAATCCCGCTAAGTGCCTTTCCCAGCGGACGTGCCAGCCTGCTCTCCATATTGTCCTTTAATGCTGAGCGTCAAGCAGGGAAGCTATAAATATCAATTTTATAGTCATGGGTTTAACCCGACTTGGAATCAAACCCATGTCTACAGCTCCTGAGGCAGACGCTCTTACTACTTGGCCATCTGAACTGTTAAAGTAACAACATGAGCACTTGAGTCTCCAATCAAATTCAAAAAAGACGGGCATATTCTCATGTGTAAAGAGTGCAAATTGAAAAATTTAAACGTAAATAATTTTAAAGTGGTTAAAAAATGCAAAAACAAATACGAAACCAAACTTCAGGAAGCCTTGTTAACAAAAAAACAAAATCCCAAATTAAATTCCCAAATATACGCCAGCGCTTTTTCTTTTCTGCTCAATATCTTGCAATGTTGGTGTTATTTTCGTTTACGCGTTTTTGATACGTCGTTTTAGCCTTAAAAATGCATTCTGTACTTGTTAATTAACGCTGTATTGAATACACATCGTTATTACGCTTTGCTCTGACGTAATATAAATATGATGCATTAAGCCCGGTCTACACTGAAGCTGAGCGAGGCGCAAAAATTAGTTTGTTTTATTGAAATGGAGCTTTGCGCGGCGCATGACATGTGCCCCGCTCAGCCGTGCACAGCCAAAAAAAAAATTTACGCTTTGTTTAATTCTTCTCAGCCTGCTGCGACTGCGACTTGCTGCGACTGCGACTTGCTGCGACCGGGAGTTTTCCATTTTCCAGGTACAGGTATAGGCTAATAGTCTTAGACTACTAGGTCCTGAAACACTTTGTCTTTGTATATTTTTTTAGGCAAACAGGCAGAAGAAAATAGCAAAAGATTGTATTTTGAAATTTCAGTCGGCTTTATAACAATCCAAGCTGTACGCAGGCCAGAATGGCAACCTACCGATATCCAATTAATTGACCTGTGTACATCTAGTTTTTTTTGAGAACAAGTTTTGCAGAGACCAAAGGGCTATTCAATTCCGATTTGTTGGGCTAAAATGAATTACATCCCAAGTCTTTAGCAGCCGAAAAGATTGATACCAGCAGTTGGACTAAGCCTATTCAGCAGTGTTGACAGTTGGCAGGTTGGTTTGTAGTGAAGGATGAAACTGAAGCTTGTGGAGAGTTTTTTTTCTGTAAAGTAGTGATTTGAAAGTATTGATTTTTGAAATGTTAGTAGGCTAGGTTGTTAGTACTTCACTGTAGCAAGAATAAGGCCAAAGTGACAAGTCGGCAACCTACCCCATTCGCCTACTGGACCTAGGTTTATTAATAATGAGTAGCCTAGAGAAAACATGCCCACAATCTTGTTTGTGCATACTTGTTGGTTGTCTACACCTTGTTTATGCATAAGTAGCTTGCCCACAATCTTGCGTGTGCATGACTGCATCTTGTACATCTTATTTGTGCATACCTGTTGGTTGTCTATATATGCGCAGAATCTGGGCTGTCTGGACCATAGTGATGCAATAGTCCAAGTTTAATAACATTAGTCATGAGTAATCATGGGAAGTGATTGAGAGGTACTGCTGATGTGGAATGATAGATGTGACAAGAAACCTTACTTTACCTGTATATATAAATAAAAATTATGTCATGGTAACATCATAATTACCAATAGTATTGAGTTTATTACATTATGTGTGTACTCATGTGTAATCTGCTGCGCCATGGTTGAGTACTAATCAATTCTATTTGAATACGATTTCAGATACATTTGTGTATAGTAGATAAAGATACCGAATTGAAGGGGACTGCTGCCTTTGGTAGACTCATTCTATTGGTTGTTGGATTCCCTGATTGAACTCACAGGAGGGCTAGTGAAGATGCATGCAACAGACACAACAACTTCAGAATCTCCTACCCCTGGCCAACAACAACCTTCTCCAGCTCCCAAAATTTCTAGTGAGCAAATTTACGAATTCTACGCCGGTTGGATATGGGCAACTTGACTCAGATGATCAGGAAATGGTCTTGCGCTTTCCAGCTTGCCACTGTTTGTTTACTAATCAAACTAACTTTTGTAGCCTACTGTTTTATCATTTTTATGTTAAAACTTGTTGTGTAATTGACTATTTGATGAATATTTCAGAGCAAACAAATAAAATTGTACTTGACTTGTTTGGTTAGGATCTTGGGTTCCAATGAATACAATCGTAGGGCACTGACCCACTAGTTAGCGAACCAGCAGACAACTGTATCAGCGTATGTTTGTTTTTCAACGCAGCCCAATGCACCAACCACTCGGCCAACTCCATACCGTTATGATGACGTTTGATTGCATCAACTTAAAAAGCACGCCGCGTCTGACCATTTTATAGTTCCAGTGTAGACACGTCGCTTCGCTTGACTTGACTTTTCTCCTCAGCCTGGCACGGCTTCAGTGTAGACCAGGCTTTAGCTGCATGTATTGTGTCGTATCATCACATTACCGTATATTTAGAAAGTTTTGGTTGAATCTAAAGTACATTGTTTTTTTTCTTCGCAGAAGGCCTAAAGAATGGGTCGAAAATGCTTAGAATTTGAATAATTATGTAAGCAATTTTGGATCTGCTGGCAACAGGGTGGGGAATCGATACCCAAAAAAGTAAAGAAATAATCGATATTCGATAGTTCACCAAAAAGTAAAGAAATAATCGATTTAGATGGTAGTTTAAAATAGTAAAGCATAAAGAATATTGGGATCGATATTCCATATTACACTGAGCATTTAGCGGTGTACGCCAAGCATTTTTTGTGATGTTCTCACATTTATGCAGTAACCTACAGACGAACGACGGATATAGTATATGCGAAGCAACTTTTATATAAAAATTTTTTTTGCCACAAAAAAAATTTATCAGTAAAAACGAGGTAATGACACACCGACGATTATATTAAATTTACTAAAATGAGATAAGGTAACCTGGACAAAAAGAATCGAATATGGAATATCGAATTGCACCGAAAAGAAAGTAAAGACAAAGCATATTCGATACTCAATCGATTTTTCCCAACCCGGGCTAGCAATAGCTACTTTATGTATCATTTTGGTTGCAAACTTCAAATACCGCAAGTTATCGATTGATGTGTATGCAACGTCTCTATTAAATTCAATTTTTTCAAACTCAATATTGTCAAATGCTTCTCGCTCGAAAAGCTCACAAAAGTTTTCTAAAGTCGTTGCAAAATAGTGTTGGGATAATTGCCGTTCTACTGTATTGTAATTTTTGTATCATGCTCTGCTCTGGGCAGCGTTTTGTTGAAAGAACGATATTGTTAAAATGGATGCAACATAAATTATCTACCCTTCGTACAGATTTTTAAAATGTGAAAACTAATCAGTTCGTGCAGTGAAAATGCAGCTTTAGCCGCTTAATTATGAACTGCACTGCAGCGCACGAAGTTTTATAACAGCGCGAAGATCACAGTTTGGTCAGCTCTCAATTTTACCACTCGCTATACCTTTGCTTCGATTTTTTTGGTGAAATTTTGACTTTCTTATTTTGCTGCTTGTTGGATTCCATCCAGTAGAGAGAATCAAGAAAAGTCTTATCCAAAGCCGCGGCAACAATGCTAAAGTGGAAATCGAACCTTCAACATCGCGGTCATGGCTGTTGTAAAAACAACAGCGCTCCAAACCACTATCCCACTCTGATGTCTGAAATTTTTTTCTAGAAGTTTTAGGATATAATTCTAGAATTTTGGAAAAGGAAGGGCTCGGAAAAGGTCCCACACCAATACGTTTTTTTTCGCTCTCAACAGCCCTGGTTGCCAGATTTTTTGAGCAACAGCTGTCACAATTGTAGTCGCTGTTACAAAATGTCTTCAAGAAAACCTGCTTTTATTGACTGCGGCCGGACTCAATAAAGCTGAAGAGCAATAAGTTACTAGAAGAACTTGAGAATTAAAATATTCATATTTTGTAGCTATTTATTAATGCTTGAGCATTTGCATTTGCAGATTGATTTTATCTAAACACTGAGTTAAAATAAACAAAATTGTATTTACAGTATATCTCACTTCTAAATCAATTACTTTTGATTTCGGGAATGCTTGATGAATTTCCTCCCAAAACAAGCAAGCTGGTGTATCAACTACGACGTCAACGTTCTCATACATTTTTTGAAAATCTTCAATTTTTCCCCCTTGGGTGCAAATCTTGTTCCATTGTTCTCTGTGGTGCGTGAAGTGGTCCATGTAATCATAGACTACATAATTCAGTTGAGTCATTGCAGCCACCATGGATTTCGTGCCAGTTTTAGGGTGGCCAGCAATAATAACTTTCATTTTCGCATACAAACTTAATTCAGCCAATATGCTGGACTAAAATATTTTGGTAATTACAGTATCTAAAACCGGAATGGGTTTTAAAATGTCAGCTTTAGACGTTAAAAGTTTTATCTATTGCAAGTCTAGCCGTTCATGCACTGCCCAGTTATTTCTTGCCAGATTTAGACGATTATACAAAAAAAAAACGTAATGAAACAGAATGCAAGGTAAGGAAAAATCTTTTATCACAAAATACGACGAACTGACAAAGATAATAAAACTAACACTACTGACAATCCAAGCCAGAAAACCTTCTGCTGAAAAGCCAGTTTCTTTACAAATTAAATGTTGGTTGGCTCAAACCAAGCGTCAGGGAGAGTGCATTTATAATCAAATGGAGACGACGAAACAACAAAGAAAAAAATATTAACAGTGTAATTTTCCATTAAAGGCACTGTCGTCCATCCTGTGAGAGAGTGCGAAATGACCTTAGTCCAGTTCCAGGAGAAATTAGCACGGCCGTCGAGTCTGCAGCCTCTCACAGTTTTTTTACAGTATAAGAAAACCATCACTCACGCAAACAGTAATCATCACAAGCAGAGGTAATAATAGCGCCAATATCACAGTGAAACGGAAATACAGTGTCACTACAACTCTAAGTACTCTATGCATATAAGAACTTATTTCTGGTTTAAATGAAGAAATTCCTTCACTCGTTTTATGAAATTGTTTGTATTTTTACGGGCAGAATTTTTAATTTTAGCAGGCAGTTCAATCCAAATTACTGGTCCTTGATCACGGATCGAGCGTTGCGAATTTGATTTGTTAAATCGTGCTGTAGAATAATTATCATCAGTAGCAAATCTGTTTGGATAGGAGTGCAGTTTGGAAGGCAATACCAAAAAATCATCAAAACAGTTTGGTAGAGAGTTGTATTAATATTATTTTACACATTAATTTTAAAATTTTTAATTTACAGATGTTGCTTAAATTCAACAAGTTTAGTTTTTGATAAAGAGAATCGAGTTTTCTTTTGAAAAATGATGATTTTGTGATAACCTTTACAACGTAATTTTGGTGAACTTGAATTTTGTTGATATACTTGGCAGCGGAATGTTCCCCATGTAAATACACCGTATTGCAAGTGCGAATACGCAACACTAAAATACACCTTTTGGCAACACAGAGATGCAAAGTGTTTTAGTTTACTGATGATGCCTCTTGCATCAGTCAACTTTTCAACTACACCTTTCATGCGTTGCTCCAATGATAGTTTATTGTCAAGAAACACTCCTAAATATTAGTAGTATTTGTAGAGCCAAAAGTGGAGGATTGCTCGAAGTGAGCTGGTGGTGGGAAAGTGAGCTGGTGGAGCTTGCGGAAAGTGAGCTGGTGGAGCTGGTGGGAAAATGAGCTGATGGAGCTGGTAGGAAAGTAAGCCGTAAGCTGCGAGCTGGTGGGAAAGTGAGCTGGAGGGAGTTTTGGTACGTTTGAAATAATTTTTGTAAATTTCGAATTATTTTTCAATTTGGAATAATTTTTGAAATATTTTTTTTGTAATTTAGCAAATATGTTTGTAAGTTTGGAATAATGTTTTTGACTTTGAAATATTTTGGATTAATTTTGAGAATGATAAATTATCTTTCAATTTTAAAATATTTATGCTAATTTTGAATTATTTTCAATTAGGAATAACTTTTGTGAATTTTAAAATATTTTTTAATTTGAAATAATTTTTGTAAACTTTAAATTGTTTTTCAATTTGGAATAATTTTTGTGATTTTTGAGATATTTTTGTGTAAATAATAAATTATGTTTGTAAATTTGGAATAATGTTTTTGAATTTGAAACAACTTGGATTAATTTTGTACATGATAAATTATTTTCGTAAGATTGGATTAATTTTTGTGTAACTTAAAATATATTTTGTAAATTATGAAATATTTGTAAATATTGTGAAATAAGCACGATAAACCTTTCTGTACTAAAGCGATAACAATAATCGATAACTTCAAAAAAGCCCTGGGCGATACCGATAATCGATAGATCTCAATTTCTTAAAGCGATATCGATAATCAATAAATTATCCCGAATAAATTTTGCGGTAAACTTTCGATGTGTTGACGAAGATTTTTTTGTAAATCGAATTGCAAAAATGTTTTTTCTAGATTTTCCAAGAAAAGAGAGCAGTTCACGGACTCTGCCGTGAAATTTAGCCAAACAAAGAAATAATTTTTAAAAATTACAACATATTTTGTAAATTATGAAATATTTGTGCAAATTTTGGATTTCTGTCTTATTTTAAATTTTCACGTTATGACAGTTATCATTAGGGCGACTTAAGATCACTTTTTGAAAGCAAATATTGTTTAAATGTTTTGCTCCTAACTCTGAGTCCTTCACCAAATATGATACATTTTGTTCGCACATTTTCCACTTATGCATGCTTAAGGCGTAAGGATCTTTGTTATCAAAAAGGTTCAAAACTATGGAAAAATCGTATTCTTCAAAAATAACATTGAAAATGGCTGGGGGGATGCACCTCCCCTGGATACACCCCTGGTTATGCCTTATAATTCAAAAACTCATAATAAACTTTAGCCAACAAGGAACTTTGATTTGTCGTACATGAAATCTTTTTATTCAGTGAAACAAAACATGAATTCCACACAGAAATACTAATTCATCACAACTTTCAGCTTTTTTGCGTATTTTTATAAACTTACTCTGAACTTGGCCGAACCCCAGCTACAGCCTCACCAAACCTCTGGAGTTTGGTCGGACCCAGTTTAAGAATCACTGCTGTAAAGACATTGTTACGACAAAAACTCGTGTGCAGATAATAATTAATTGATTTTAACTTATGCCAATGTGGCGACATAGAGTCACTTATGATTTTACAAGACTTGGCAGATGTCGTTCTGACGTCCCTAAATTAACCGGCATGAACGCAAACTTGCATCGCAATTAGTTTATTAGCATTTTGTTATGCATTTAAAGTGAGGTCGAGCGAGGGCCATAATAAACTTGTTCGCAAGCCGCAATTTGCTAATTCCTTGATTAGAACGATACTAGATGGTGAGTTGGTGTCGGTAGTGTCAGATAGAGCACCACAATGTTAAATGTTTGCTGTTTTCCCCCAAAAGATCTGAGACAGTGGTTTGTAACCGGGGATCCGCGAAAAACTCTTGCAATTTGCAACCAGGTTATTGAACAGTCGAAACCGGTACTTAGCATAATGAAAAGCAGGCTTTATATGGTATCATTTTAATAAATTTGCTTAATCACCGCACTGTGATGAAACAGAGCAAATCTACAAGGCAGTGCTTCTCCACCCTTTGCTTATGCGACCGAAATTCGTTTAAAAACACTATCTGCAAAAAACAGTAGCGACCCATCTAAATTGAGGATAGGCCTACACACAAGTACAGAAAAATTAAACAAATTAACTGCATAAAAAACCAGAACCTTTTACCGCAACAAGTTTTTAAACAACAACAAGATTTATTTCAGCCAAATGTACAGTAAACAATAATAAATAGAAAATAGTGTTCAACATGGGCAGGGAGACCGCGAACAGACCTTGCGGTCATCGAGTCAAGCAGTCACCCATAGCATAAAATTAAAAGGGGCTATATATGGTGTTTCATGATCAATACGATCGATGCGACAACATTTGCATTACCTGGGCAAAAAGCTTAATAAGTTATTGAACCGATAGGGCCTACTTGTAGAAGGAAATTAGGTAAGATTTGTATTCTATTGTAAATTTGGTGAAAGATGATTTCTGAATTTCAGTCGGAATGGAATTCCATGTCTTAACACTGTGATACTTTATGCATCTCTGCAAGCTGGTTGAAGAAAATTTCGGCATATAAAGATTATTACTATTAGAAGAAGTTCTTGTAATTCGGGAGGAAATAATGAAGGTTTTCATGAGATAGTTGGAAAAGGAGGAAGGAAGTTTATTGTGGATGAATTTGTACATAAATTTAGCAGTCTCCAATCTAAATAGGTCAACTAATTTCAGTTCATCAAGAAGAACGAAAAACGGAGTAACACTTTGATAGCGGTTGCCACCACCTACTAGTAAAATGGCTCTGTTTGGCAGAACAGCAAGTTTTTTCAAATAACTAGGATCCGTTGAGCCCCAAATAATTAATCCGTAAATAAGTTGTGAGTGAATAAGAGTGAAATATAATTGCCGAAGTATGACCAGCGGGAGAAATTGTTTGACTTCAGAGACGATGCCAACCGCTCGGCTAACTTTTTTTTCTAGTAACGCAATATGTGTTTGAAAATTTAGTTTGTTGTCAATTAACAATCCCAAATATTTAACGAATGGACTGGGAAGAATTTTAGCCTTTTTTATGGTAAACGCAGTTTCTGCAGCGATGTTAGATTTAGTAATTTTAGGGGGGATAATTAAAGCGCTTGATTTAACGGGGTTAATAGTCACTTTGTTGGCTAGACACCATTTTATGAACTTTTACCAAGTCTTCGTTCATGTCAGACTCCAATTTGGATAAGTTGAAGTTTCGACGTATTAGACATGTATCGTCAGCAAATAGTCTAGCAATGCAGTTTACAGCGTTAGGTAGATCTTTAATATAAATTAAAAACAGCAAGGGGCCAAGAGTTGATCCTTGAGGAACGCGAAAAGAAATGGGAGCAATTTGGGATAACGTATTGACAATAGAGATAAACTATTTTCTTTGGTCAAAATAATCTGATTAAAACGTGGCTTGTTGATTTGCTTTGGAATAGCAATCATTTTGTAGACAAAACAGTTTTGTACATGAAAAAGAACTAGAAACAAGACCATAATGACGTCATTGTAGGCACACTTTAAACGCAGTATTCTGGTTAATTTCAAAAATTTTACCAAGAGTGTGGGGTTTATTTTATTCTCTGGCATTTTTACTGAAATAATAAGTTTTCACTTCACGCTTTTTCTGATTAGTCGACGAATTTTCACACGAGCCAAGACACAATCGATAATATAAAACAAAATTTATTATGACATAATGGACTGGTCACAAACAACCATACCAACGTCAAGTGACGTGCAGACACTTTATTATTGTCGAACTTTCAAGAACACAAAAGTTGGAAAATTGTGCCTATCTATTAATCAAGGATAAGCAATGTACTTGAGCCCTTTACTTGTGTCAGCGACCCATACCTTTATTTGTGTCTGGGATGCAAGTTACCAACTTCTACTCGGTGCATCCTAGAAACTGATTTAGATCGTCAGACTAATGGTAACAAACAGAGCCAGTCCGTCGCATTCGCGGGGTGGTAAAAGGATAGACCCTCGGCCCCGTGCATTGCCAAACGAATCTAGATTGAATGGTGGATACAAAACGTCCTTTTCACGACGCGATACCAATGCCAGCGTGTATCGAAGAACCACCATTCTGCAACTAAACATTGACGTGACTGAACAACTTGCCTTACCGCCAGCAAAATCGGAGTGATTGAACAACTTGCATCCAAACACCAGGCCCTTGTTGTCCTCCTCCAGGAAATTCACTGTCATACTGCAGAAAAATTGGTGCTACCTGGCTTTGCATTAGCTGGAGCAACTCTCAGCAGGAAACAAGGCATTGCTACATTTGTGCAGGAGAAGCTGTCTTGGAGTCTTTCTGGCCAATTTCCGAATGATTCAGATACTGAGTGGCTGTGCGTGGATATATGTGGTCTCAAAATCATCAATGTCTACAAGCCCCTACCCTCGCAAATGACTCCCACCTCAATTCCAATGTTCTACCATCCCTGTCTTTATGCTGGTGACTTCAACTGCCAGCACACGAACTGGGACTACACCAACACCAATGAAGATGGAAGCTGCTTAGCCACTTGGGCTGCAGGCGGCAACTTATCCCTACTGTACGGTCGCAAGGGACCAGCAAGTTTTCTCTCAGAACATTAGGGATCGGAGACCAACCTTGACCTTGCATTTGCAAGCTCCAGTGATGAAGACCAACTTACCTGCAGACGTGTCCCCAAGAAGTTCCCCAGGTCCCAACATCGGCCGTTAGGCCTACTCATGACACCCACCAGACTTGCAAACTCCATCCCAAGCAAACCTGTGAATCGATGGAACTTTCGCAAAGCTGACTGGAAAGAGTACAGCCGCATTACTGATCAGCTTAGCTCCGACTTACCATTTCCAGACACAACTATATAAGTCTGACGAGGCATACCAGGAGTTTTGCCGAGCTTTGTTTTCTGCGGCTTAAGAAACCATCCCATGTGGACGTCGACGCAACTACACCCCATGCTGGAATGAAGAGTGTGAAAGCCTTTACCAAGACGTTACTGCCGTTTCTAATGGACCAGAGTCCAGAAGGACTGCTTCTGCTTTGTACAAACTTCACGAAGAGAGACGCAGGAGATGGAACCAGGCTGTCCAATCCATTGACTTTACCCACTCTAGTAGTAGAGCATGGAGCAAAATCAACAACCTTACTTATCACTCCAGACACCTACCTCGTCAATGCCCTATTTCTGCAAATGCCATCGCTTCCCAGTTGATACGAAATGGAAAGTACATGACAAGAGATCGCGAGACAACTAGACTCGTTAGAGAAGAGACCTCCGAACTCTGGAAGATACCTACACCTGATGGCTCTTCTTCAACCAGAGAGTTTTCTCCAACTGAATTTGCTACTGACCTCCAGAAGCTAAAGGTAGGCAAAGCTCCTTGTCCTGACCAAATATGTCCCGAACTTATACTCCTTGCTGGACCCACCATCAAATCCTGGCTGTGCAAATTTCTCTCTTCCTGCCTGTGCCAGCTCAGGATTCCAAAAGTTTGGAGACGTTCTCTGGTGGTTGCTATTTCCCAGCCGAACAAACCCTTGGACGATGCTAATAGCTACCGCCGAATCTCTTTGCTTTGCATCCCCCCTACAACAGGGGTGGCAAACCTACGGCACGCCGCAAATTTTTTTCTGGCTCAGCTCTTGATGATACTTTAATCTTGTTTCGTTTAACTATTAGCCTACATTTTAAATGTCACTTTTGCAGCTGAGTCTATAGCTAGGCCTAACGTACTATACGTATGGTGGTATCGCATATCAAAAATCAAATCTTCATTATACTCGCCGTATTACGCCGAAGCGTGTAACGAGTTACGGGGCCCATCTCCGCGGCTTAGCGCCTGGGCAACACAGCTCCGAAGAATCGTCGCAACGGTGGCGAGTCGTTGGCGACACTGTGCCAATTTGACCGGCCCGGGAATCGAACCCCAGACCTCCCGCACCGATAGCGTGCGCTTAGCAATTGAGCTAAAGCTTTTAAATAAACACAAAAGGTCTATGACGTCACAACACCCAAGTGTGTTATCTCTTATCTCTGAGTTTGTTTCGTTTTTGCCAGTTATTAACTAGTTTAGTTTCGAGGCAGGTGTGCGACATTAGTAAAAATGTTTTGGTTCTTTGAAATTTTATACTTACAAATGTCGAGTGAAAACAAGAAACAAAAATGTGATCTTCCACCAATCGAATTGATATTAGCTTTATGACAACAAATTCATGCAAAAATATGTTTTTGTTTTGTATAAAGTAATGGCACTGCGGCCCCCGCAGACAAATGCACAAAACTTTCGTATATACGCCCCTGCACTTCCAGCAAATTTGCTTATGCCAATGGTCTTGCACTCGTGCATATTGCTGGAGACTGGCGTACTCTGGAGAAGACTCTTAGCCAAGACATCGCGACTCTACAAACGTACCTCCAAAAATGGAGACTGAAACTCAGCGAAACAAAAATAGTGTCGTCTGTATTCCACCTTACCAACAGGGAGGCAAAACGTGAGCTTTCGGTGGAGTTGAATGGCAAGCTACTTCCATTCTCTGATACTCCAAAGTATCTTGGCATAACACTGGATAGATCTCTCACGTACAGAGGGCACCAGGAGTCACTTCGCAAGAAACTTGGCACCAGAGTTTCATTAATCAGACGACTAGCTGGAACTACGTGGGGCGCTGGTGCCTCAGTCCAGCGCACTGCAACTCTTTCCCTTGTTTACTCTACCGCAGAGTATTGTGCACCTGTCTGGTGTCGCAATGCCTACACTCGTTTGATTGATCCAATTATTAATAACGCGCTACGCATTGTAACTGGATGCCTGCTTCCCACACCAACGAATTACCTAACGGTTCTCGCTGGCATCCCACCTGCAGAGCTTCGTCGTAGACAAGCCACACTAACCTTAGCTCGCCGAGCCTTTGAGCCAAACTATCTCCTCCATCGCTAGATCATCAGCCCAGAACTAAAGCAATTTCGGCGTTTGAAGTCACGACACCCTTTTGTGCCCACCGCCAGAGAACTACTATCCAATCTCAACCAACTTGACATTAGGGCGGCTGACAGGGCGGAACACGCATGGAGTGGAACAATTGCAACACCCGACTTCACCACTCCATTTGCAACACCGACACCCCTCATCCAGGAATGCATCTTCCGAGACGTTCCCGTGTGCGGCTAAACTATCTTCGCACTGGTGTTGGACGATGTCACTCATCCCCGCACAACTGGGGAATGGTTCCAACTGCGGCACGCGACTTTGGCGCTGAGAATCAAACGGCAGAGCATATAATAGCTCATTGCCCCCGTTCTCTCCACCTCAAGAGATAACTGGATTGGTCCGACTGGATGATGACACAATTACCTGGCTGCATGAATCTTGCCCGGATATTTAAGACGATCATGCTCATACAAAGGAACGAACGAAGCGACTCTTTTATAAAGCCTTGGCGATCCACATTTGGGTCGCGACCCATGGTTTGAGAAACGCTGCATACGGTGTGATTTGATGGCTATTGCATCTGAGTTTGATACGATACAATGTCAGCGACATGGCCTATAGCGGTAGGTCTACTGCTTACAGATCCAACGTGACGGGATCAATTCACGGCTAAGCTGATCGCATTTATCCCTCAATCCGTTGAATTTTCTGTTCAATATATTTTGAAAGTGCACAACATCGTAATATCTGATTCAAATAAATAATTGTGACTTAAATAGAAGACGCAGCAAGATTCATAGTGGTAAAAGATGTATCCCGTAATTTTAAAAAGGGGACTCTATTGGTTTCTTTTGTACAAACAAATGTAAGTTATAAAGAATGCAACTTTGACGCTGCAAATACCAATTTTTGAATATTTTGTTTGACTCTATTTGTAATCGCACCAAAAGTTTCTCGAACTGGAGGCCGCGCCCCATCTACCTGGCAAAAAATTTTAAAGGGTTCTGTTTAGAAGCCTAAGTAGAAAGACCGTCAGCTTTAGGGCCGGTATTCTAATTGATACCAAATCGAAGGTTTAAAAAGCGTTATTCAGAGCTTCCATGCGTGACGTTTGGCAAGTTGGAGAAATCTTGCAATCCATAGCTTCAATCAATCTTTTAACACTTGTGGTGCTGTTGGCAAAACATTAACGGGGTTCCTCGATCTCCAAATCGTAGCTAGATCAGTGTAACACTGTTTTAAGGCATTTTCATGCAGATTTTAAGCAGGATCACACTGTATGCCTACTTTATGGCAACATTTTTGGATCTACTCTCTCGTCATTTTAAATCAAATCCGGTAAACTTTTGAACAATTTTAGTAACACGGACTTGAGATGCAACGTGTAGAATCTCATCGTGCCAGGCTGCCAGCATTTACCTGATGTTAGTAACTCAATCTCTACTTTCGCGTAATCACTATTTTCATTAATAATGTTGAAATTGTCCTTGACTACGCAAAACAAACCCACGAGATTCTGCTCAAGAAAAGGGGATATGCAAAAAGTTTTCTTTAATATAATTGCTTTTCAACTAAGCAATTAGAGCTTTTGAAGTAAAACTGCATTTCACCTTTTACGCTTGCCATCTATACAAAACTTTTGATTATGTGAAGGCAATAACGTAAACGAATCAAAGAAAACAGTTTATTTCATTTCTGCTGCCTTAATTGTTTGGCGAAAGTCATAATCACTGGCGTACGGTGAGCATTTTTTAAAGGTGTGCTCCTTTACAATGTTTGCTGCCGCATGCAGGCACTTATTAAAGAAATGTGTGGAAGCGCTCGAAAGTTTAATGCGATTACGCGAACCAACATCAAGCGCCTTTTCAAGCAGCCCAATTTGCTACTTAATATCTCCAATTTTTGAAGTTGGCTTTTTAGCTTTTGCTATTTTCAATTATTCGTCGTAATTTCTGCTACAAAACAGCTTTTTAATTGTAATGTTATCACTTACTTCCATTCCACTAATTTGACCTACAACTTTAAAATGTATATATTGGCCGCCACACTTTCGAAAATCACAAGCAATTGCTCACAACCGCAGGCTACAACGCACAACCATGGTTTAAACCCCAACAAATCAATTTGAAATCAAGAAAACAACATCTGCATTTGCATCTAAATTAAGTGCAGGCTTAGATGAAATACCAATGATCATAATGAAGTATCTTCCAGATAATGCTATTCATGCCCTCAGTTATATCTTTAACCAGACATTATCCTTGGGAAAGTTTATTGAAGCATTTGAAACTGCCAAGATAGCACCTGTTTTCAAAAATGGTAGCCGGAAAAAAGTTGCAAATTATAGACCAGTAAGTTTGCTTTCCTCCTTTTCTAAGATTCTCGAAAAGATAGTGTATAAACGATTGTACTCGTTTATTACCCATACCAATAATTTTTCTTCTTAACAATTTGGATTCCGACAAAACCACTCCACCACCCATGCTACCACTCTTCTTATAAATAATAGCGTAGATGCCTTTGAGAAAAGACAATCGGTCCTTGGTATTTTTCTTGATTTGTCTAAGGCGTTTGATACCATTGATCAAGACATATTGTTGCTCGAACTAATTCACTATGGCGTAAGAGGAGTATCACTAGAATGGTTTAAGAGTTATCTCACCGGTCGCAAGCAAAAAGTAGAATGTGCTGGTAAGTTGTCATCGAACTCAAGAGATGTAACTAGCTCGGTTCCGCAAGGATCCATCCTGGGGTCTTTATTATTTTTAATATATGTGAATGACTTTCAAAATTGCTTAGAATTCAGCTCCAATGTTTTATTTGCTGATGACACCAATGTTTTTCTTTCGGGTAGCAATAATCAATCTCTTTGTGATAAGGGAAACAAAGAGCTTAGCAATATCGATAACTGGATGTTAGCTAATAAATTAACGGTTAATGTGAAAAAGACCAAATGTATTCTATTCAAAACTTGCAATCCTTGTAAATCTAGGAAAACAACGCAAACAAGTGAACTGAAACTACGTAACGAGGTGATTGCAAGAGTATCTTCAATTCGATTTCTAGGCGTAACTATTCATGAGAATCTCACATGGAAGCATCACATGTATGCAGTAAAGAAAAAAATGAGTGCTGCCCTTAGAGCTGTGATGCGCATTAGGTCATTTCTGAACAAAAAAGCGATGTTAACTTTGTATCACTCTTTAATACTGAGCCACGTACGCTACTGTGTCATAAACTGGTGCTTTGGAAATGAAACAATAGTTGGTCAACTGCAACGAATCTGCAGCAAATTCATAAGAATTATTTTTGGACTAAATCGTCGTTCTAGTGTTAAGGATGTTATGATTGAAAACGGTTTATTAACTATAAAGCAAATACGGGACCTTGAAATATGTATTTTTATGTACAAATATTCGAATCAATGCCTTCCTGCCGCATTACAAAATCTGTTCAGCATAAAAGCAACTCGCATCACAACAAGAAGCAACAGTAAGTATATTCCTCCTTCATACAGAGCCACGGTATGCCAGCAATCTATCAAATTCTTGGGACCAAAGATATGGAATAAGCTACCCACAACCATTAAAGAAAGTAAATCATTACGAACATTTGCTCGTAAGGCCAAAGCGCATCTTATTTCAAATTAGTAAAATCCTTAGCTATGTATTCACAGCTAGTCGCGTTACCGTATAGTTATTTTTCTTTGTGCTGCTGTTTTGTTTTTGTAATTCCAGGTCAAAGTATGGAAAATTAAAGGCGAAAAACTCCGAAGATTAAAACTACAAAGTAATGCTGGATGAAAAAATAAGCCATGACCGAAGAGCAAAACAACTAAGATTGGATAATAGATTGTCTGAACCAATGAAATATGCTATTTGTTATATAATATATGAGTATGTCATCTTAAGTAGAATCCTCCACATTCAGACCTGTGCTAACCCCAAATTAACATTCGTTGATGCTAGTGTTGTGTTGTGGACATGTACATTACGCTCAGTCTGTCATAACGCTGTTTTATTCTTGCGCAGCTGCAAATGGAACCTGAATTGAACAGAAATTTCGGTTATCTCGAAACGCTTGTATTGGTCAGTCATGCTAGTCCTATAGGCTTGCTAACGCTTCACTGTAACATTAAACTTGTTTACTTGTTGCCATGATGTCATATGTGAAGTTTGCACACAGCAGCATATGCTCGAAAAAATGGCCATCTAACTATTATTAGTTGGTGTCCATCTGTCCCACAGCTCAAGGAGAGATGGCCACCCACGCAATTGTGCGATTACTAACTTTCAGGAGGTACCTGCTTTGTGGTTGCATTCTTGGAACTGTAAATTCTCTTATCCGAAGACTGTAGAGTGAAAACACGCCCACAAAAAATATTACAGCTTGCTATCTATATTCTGCCGAAAATTTTCACCCTACCATAAAAATAATTTTGGCTATATCTCACAAAATTTAGCAAATTTCGACAGCAATTTCAGACATGTTGCTGCACCATGTGCTGATTTGAAACAGACGAAGTCGCTCTTGCGTAGGCTAGCATGTAAAACTAAGAAAATAGCGGCTGATGGCCATCTCTTCCGGAATTTCCCTATTTTCAACCCTAGATCTTTACGAAATTTGTGCTATGTACTTTTATTTAGGCTTTAGGTGGGTTCATGATGAGCAAGTTACCTACAGCAGCTTACAGCAGTGTAGAAGACGTTATTTTCGACATGCGAGCTAGCTCCTCTATGCCGGCAATTACGCTACACGTGGTGATTAGTTTCTGTTACGTCTGATAAATACTAACCTACCAAATTACCCAATAGCCTATCAATTAACTAATGTCTTTTAACTTGAAGGGATAGCCTAAGCCACTAAGATCGGATGGTAACAGTAGGCTACCTTAACCTCCTACCTAAACTCTTACAGTCTGCAAACTATACAAAAATCCTTTCCATTCAAGCATACAATCGTTTATTGTTGATACAACATATAATTATCCCCATACTCAGCAGTCTATAGCCTAAAAAAATGTGGTTTTGCATGTCCAGCGCGAGTTAACCTTAAGTTAACCCAGCTACCTCCTTGGGTTAAGGTTAACTTTTTGGTTAAATTCAGCAATTTAACCTAGCGGTTAAAGTTGGTGCATACCAAAATCAAGTTAACCTTTGATTTAACCAGCGATTAAGTTAACCGTGGTTTAACCAACGTTGGTGTATTCGACCCTAAGTTAATCACTGCAATTCGACTGATCATTGAATAATTTAGTGAAGTTCTCTTATAGCTATACGTAAGATGTGGTCCAGCTTGTGGGGGACCTGCCCTCTCCCCTCACGTTAAAGTTTTAGCATCATCAGAGTTTGTAACTTCTGTTATGCCAAGAGAGTAAATAGTGAATAAACAAGATGGTAATTTCTAATTAAGTTGCCGTAGAAATGCCAATACAACTTTCGTTTAATCTATTAAGTTTAACTGCGTTTGAAATTGCAACAAATGGTTAAGTTTAAGAAATGAACATTGCTGGTACTTGTGCTAATCAAACTTTCAAAAATTTACATCACTTATGCTTCTCTTGAATTCCTTGCTGCAAAAAAAGTAGAAATGAATCTGAGGATTTACTGCCTTTCCGAAGGTGTCATCCGAAAGCTTACGCAGTGAGCCAAAATTATTCAAAACGAGATATAATCTTTTTACTCAAAAAAAAAAAAAAAAACACACAAACTTAAATCAAATTTTTAAAATCCTGGATGAGTTTGAACGCGACAAGCGATCGCTCCAATTCGCAGTTCTGTTTCTTTGCTTTTGCGCTGACTGATAGGTGAACAATAACGTGTTTTGATTTTGTCACGTAGAAAATTACAACTGTTCGTTAATCATTCCTTCAGTCATTTTTCTGGCAAACGCAGTTTCCGGCATTATCGGCTCGACAGCAACAGCGGAGATGTTGAAAATTTATGAACTAGCTAAATTCTTTTTAAACATGATTCGAAAGACCAAATGAATGCAAAGATTTTAGCATTTTTTTGACAAGTTTTTTAGCGGTAAATAAAAGCGAACGTTTGGCACCCATAGTGTGGGACAGTGTAGATCAGGGGTTGGCAAAGTGCGGTTCGCGAGACCATTTTATGCGGCCCAGAACTATTTTCTTTAGCTCTGTGCTGAATATCAGTGAAAAATAGGACATGTGCGGCCGTGAAGACCTTTTCTTTGTTGCTGTTTTTCACCGATTTTCAGTGGTGGAGATAGTACATTTGCGGGTGAGTAGACCTTTTTTTGCTCTTCCAATCAGTGCGGCCCTCGGCTTCAAATTTTTTTCAAAAACGGTCCTTCGTGCAAACAGTATTCCCCACCCCTGGTGCAGATCATTCTCAAATGACGGTCCAACATCAATCATTGAACGCTGTGAGCAGGACATTGCATGGTCTGCAAAGCAAAACACACATGCGTTTAACCCTTCGCACTTTCCGCTAGCTATATATGACAGATCCACCGGTATATATGACGTGAACGGATATTGAGAGCAATTTCCCGGCTATGCAATAAATAAATCGTGAAAGCAGTCAACGATTCCACCGGTTTTTAGTCAATCACGTGAAATCGTGTTCTTTAGCGCTAGATCACAAGAACAAAAGTCATGAAAATTCAATTATATTTATGAAAGTAGTAGTAGTAGTACCATTTATTTTTTACCACATGACAAACAATTGACCAGAAACATTTTTATCGGAATACACCCAGCAAGGTACATTACCACAAGTTGAAATATTTATGTGCGTCCAAAGATTTAAATATGTCCGATTATATTTTCCTCCAGTAGCCTCTTAAGGCATCACGCCCACCATCAGACACCTCTATAAGAAACCACAACCTTGATCTAAATATTTACTCAGTAACATTGCCAAGGTTATTACAATCCACAAACCCGTTTTTGTTGTTATTGCAATTCATCAAGTGAACCTTGTTACAAATTAGCCTAATAAAAAGTGGAAATTGGGCCTGGTCTAACGTAAGCCGTAGCACTCTCCAAAAAATAAAATGGATGGTAACCAGCAGACAATGCAAGTACTTTCATCATACAGGGGAATCATATTTGGAAATTCAAAAGATTTTTTGCAATTGCAACAAATCATGAAATAGCATGAATGAATTAGTAGCATGATCATAACATAGCCACAAATCATGAAATCTAATTGCAAAAAGATATTTCAGCTTGTGGTAATGTGCCTTGCCGGGTGCATTCCTATGAAAATGTTTCTGGTCAATTATTAAGAAATTCTAAATGACGTAAATTGACAAATAGTTTAATCACACACTCAAAAATGGCTTTAGATCAAATCAAACCCAACTGTCACAGGCAAGGGAGGGCTGCGAGGGACCATCACAGTTTTCTAGTAGAGCAGCCTTCCGCAGATGCGGAATGACGTGAATAAAAAATATTATAGAAGCAAATAGATAGAGTGCATTGACATTGTATCACAAAACATAAAGGTACTATTTACTGAGTAGCAAGTTATTATATTTAGACTAAAAAGATTTGAGAGAGGCTAGCTTTCTTTTGTCATTATCAATAGAGTTCCAAAGTTTGGGCCTGTGAATCGGATTGATTTCTGGAGTATAGCGGTGAGAAAGCAAGGAATGAAATAATTATCTACAGAAGATATTGTGATTCTTGGAAAAACAATACCAAGAATTTCGGCTGTTATTTTATTAAGGTGGTACCGAGACAAGCAATAAATGCAATCGAAGACGTATTGCCAAGGTCGTATTTAGGGGGGAATGAGGGGGTTCAACCCTCCCCCGAAATGTTTTTATAAGTTTGAACTAAGACAGTCCAAGCCCTGAACTGTTGTTTGTTACATTGATTGCTATTATTAGTGGTCGTCCGTCAGTGGCTTAAAAGGAGCAGGCGCCTGGCTTGTGCTAAAACTATCGCCGTATGTGCGCTACCAGTTTACTGCAAATTTTACAATAACGTCATATGCAACCGTGCTTCAACTAATAGATAACTTTGATTATGTGTCAGATGATACTGCTTGCTTGAAAAAGAAGTCACATTCTGCATAATTATGCTGAACAAAGCTTGATATTTACAATTATTTTAGTGGACTAGCGTAAATAGAAACGCATTAAAGGTGCAAACGTTTTAATAATTTGCTTTTCTATTTTCTAAGGAAATTATCGTATTACGTAAAGTCAATGCTTGCTCGTAGAACAGAATATGAGTTTACATGAATGCAAATAAGAAAGCGATATAATCTCCCCCTTACTCTTTTTCGAAACTTGTTAATTTTTTCTCATTTTGTGCTCACAGCTGCAGCGAATCCTTTGCATTGAGAATTAGTTCAGATACAAATACGGTGATCTTCAACCAAGGGTTCCTGCCGTGCAGCCTGCATGAATGCAACAAGCTGAGGGTCTGTTCCAATTTGATTTTAGTCTACAGGTATATGAAAACTTAAACGTCAGCTTAGTAAATGTCTGCCACTTCCTGCGCAGTACCTCTAATTATGCTCTGTACTGAAGCTATTCGCTCTCTGTAAGCATCGAGGCACTGTATGCAGTTGTATTTGCATTGCACTCGAAAAGTTTTGGTCACAGGAAAATAGTTGTATTAGAAATATACGTAATTTTACAAAATTATAAAATAGTTTTACAAAATTTGCGCCTCAAGGCTTGGAAAATCGCAAAATTTTGGGTTCGGATCCGGGCTAAGATTTTGCTTGAGTTTACAGCCCTAACGTTCTAACAAGTAACAACCATGCATACGAGTACAGCAGTGACAGTAGTGCATAGTGAATTAAGATACCCTCACTGCAAACCAGATCTTTACTGTGAGCAACGTAGCTCACGCATATCTCACGCTTTTGATGAAAAATACCGTGTGTGCTTTTCGTTGGTTTATATTTCGGGTCTTGCACACTGGACCACGTAAGTTTAAGCCCAGCACCAGGATCAGCGGCATTGGCGCATTCAGAGAGCCACGGTGCCGTGCCCCCGCTGACTCTGTCGTTGCTGAAGATTATAGAACACACCTACACGTCATTCAATCAAATGCGCCAAAGCTAATAAAGTTGCATCCTCCTTTCATTCATTTTAGCCAAGCTTCTGCTTTTAGATATACCAATGCTTTTAGGTAGACCTACTAAAATATTTTTGTATTGTCTGTTAGAGACTGCACCAACTGCAGGTAGGGTACGTCCTCTTTCGGTAAAAAGTGTGCTTAAATGAGTGTTTTTTATGTGAAGACGGTAAAAATTTGTTGGCGGCTAAGGGTTCCGCCCCCTGACCCCCGGTTTTGCGCACCTTTGCCAAATCCTTGGTACGAAACTAAGCAGCGGTAGCAGTGACAAAAAACAATTTAACAAGCATTTTACTGTTTATGCCAGAAAGCGTTAATATAGCGTACACAACTTTGTAAAAATTTATTTTAAAGTTTTGCTATACCGGTAGTGAATATTCATATCAACCCTCCCGAAATATTTTTCTAGAGACGGCCCTGCGTACTGCAAACTTGCGTGCGCCAAAAACTGGCAATTTTACGGTTCCTAAAGAAAAAACACGGGTTAGCGAGGGCACGTAAAAAATGGCAAAATAGAGGCGTACATCGCATTGTTACAAGACTCCAAGAAATCAGTAATCATAACACAAAACGTCTTCAAAACCAGAACATTTTACGATATGCACAAATTTGTACAGAATTTACGTGCTTCATACCGCTTACCACAATGCTTAACATCATAATTAGTGATAGATATCTCATCCCAAGAGCGTTTTTAGGCCTCTGCAAACACCATCTTTCTTCGGGCCTCCCTGGACTTCATTGCACCTTCCTCGGCTTCCAGCTTCCCATTTAACCTTCAACTCCGCTACACGCCTCACAATCCGACATCGCAGCTTCTATCTTAAGTCCATTAAAACGACAACCGCGCTATTTTCAACCCTACCTAGCCTATTCAACGCGAGTAGTACTACAACGAGAACTCGTACCACCATTATTAAAAAAACTATCCGTAGCGGACACAAGATAAGCCTTATCCGAAATTTTTGGACAAGACCGAGCATTACTTGTTACGTATCGTCACTCAAGGGCGGCTTGGGTAACCGACACGCAACAAGGCCTGGACAACGGTGGCAAAAGAAATCAACGCGCCCAAAAATTTACTCCACCAATATCCCACTTATCCAACAGAGTCACTTACCTCAACAATGAATATCGCCATCTTCGAAACCCTTAATATCGTTTGTTTTACCGCAAGCTCTCTCAGCAGCACGCACAAGCAAACAAGATTACCAACGGAACGATGAAGCAATAATTTGGAGCGTTTTCTATAAAAATTAACGCACGTCTTAAAAACGAGCATGGGCGAACTAAACACGTTGCAGAAACAATTTCTTTCACATCGAAATTACTATTATTTAGGCCGTAACATTAAAAGATTATGCCAATTAAAAGTTACTTCATATCACACAACTTTACACTAATGGATTAAACAAACAGATAAAATAACCAACGATAAAATAATTAATTCACCAGACTATTTTGGCCCATGCTGTTAACTGTCACCAGGGAGCAATTCCAGAATTTCAAACACTAAATAATAAAACACGCATCTTAGGGAAGATAAACACTTCGTTACACGCGAAACGACTACAAATGTGACTTTTTAGCTTATTGAAAGGCTAGTTCTTACGCACATATGATGAGCCACTGAAGTACCAATTATAAAAGGTGTTTACGTAGCTTAAATTTGTCAGCGATATGGCATGGCCTATCGCATTTGACATATTTAACGGGTGGCTGCTGACTCGAAGAGCGCAAGCTCACTTCGCAGTCTCCCTCAATTACCGTTGAATTTTCTGTTCAATATAATTTGAAATTAACCTCAGTTATTTATTATTTATTTTTATTTACCATACTGTAAAAGTAATCAAACTAATAAACATAAAGAGTACATACCGTTTTGTGACGTCGATAGTGAACTAAAATCTCAATGGAAGCCGAACTTCAAACAAAAGTGTCCACTTAAACCAGGGGTTCTTAACCTTTTTTGTCTCGTTTACCCCTTGCCGAAAGAAAAAAGTATAATTTAACCCCATTGTACCGCTACTGCTTTGTCAGTACTAAAAATTAAAGTTTGTTTAGTCTTTAATTCAGAAAATTTACCCCCTCCGTAGCTAAAATTTACCCCCAGGGGGTAAATTTACCCCCGGTCAAGAACCCCTGACTTAAACTAACAAAATGCTGCAAAATATGTGGGCATTATTAAGCATGAACAGAGATTTAAATTCCTGTAAAGTATACCTTATGATCTAATATTATAACGACTTCTTATGTTTTTAAGGTACAATAACTAACACTGCTCAATACAACTTCATAAAATGCATTCCTAATGTCAAGTACTGCTTCTCAACTTGTATACGCTTACAGTGAATCTACACACGAGTCTGTACGGTATTAAGTGCTTGCTTGTCTGACAACTCGAGCAATCCGGCAAACCTTGCAGTGAATTCAAAAACAAACTAGATGACAGTTGCAAGTAACTACCAATGGCTTCCCGTAAAAATTTCTAGAGGCCCAAACATCCATTAGGGTAATGCCATAATGTAACGCAACTACATTGAAAATTTGAAAATTGTAGCTTTCTAGGTTTAGTTGTTATGAGCTGTCATAAACTCGACAGATTTTTTGACCCTTGATATCAAATCACGTCACTGAAACCACATCATGACATGCTTGACCTGAAAATTTAAAGTTGCTAGCTGCTTTGGTTTAGTTTTTATAAGTTTTCGTAAAAATGACAAGTTTTCGACCTTTGACCCCAAATCACGAGACCTAAAGTGTGCAATCGTGAAACACTGCAACACCACACGACGACATGCTTGCATTTAAAATTTCAAAACTCTAGCTTGTTTCGTTTAGTTTTCATAAGCTTTTGTAAAATTGACAAGTTCTTTGACCTTAAGTCACGTGACCTGGTGTGCTCAATCATTGTGCAAAATAAAATCACACTATAACACACCTATACCAAAGGTTTGAAGTTTCTATCAACATTCGTTTGGATTTTATGAGGTTTCGTAAACTTTATTACCTTTGACCCCTAGTCACGTGACCTGATTTGCCCATTCACCGAACACAGTAAGACCACATTATAACACACCCATACAGAAGATTTTAAGTTTCTGTCTATCCTCGTTTAGATTTTACGAGGTTTCGTGAATTTTATCAGTTTTTTTACCTTTGACCCTGAGTCACGTAACAAAGAGCGTTTATAGTTGGTACAGTGCAAGAACGTGATAAGGCCCACCAACCCTAAAAATTTCAAGCTTCTACCTGGTTTTAATCAACAGTTATAACCCAAACAACATATTTGACCTTTAACGCCAAGTTACGTCGCATGAAGATAATTACTGAGGGTACTTTTTTACCCTCATTGAGATGCATATTAGGGTGCTTATTTTTTCATCAAAAATTTTATTTTAATCTCACCCTGTAATTAAAGTGCTGCTTTCGGGGATAAAATAACTTCTGTAAAAAAATTTTTGAAAAATATTAATCCCTAGGGCATGGCTACTCAACTGGTGACCCGCGGTCCAAATCCGGACCTTTTAAATGCTGAAGCTGGACTCCAATAAAGTTTTAGCATATCGAATATTTTCCAAATGAAAGCCTAAAACGTTATCAGGCAACGCAACTTCGAGCTCCGAAGAAGCGCCACAGCGGTGGCAAGTCCCTGGCGTCATTTAGCTCAAATGATTCCAAAAGCACACGGGCTTTCTGCATCACAATTGAATTTTTAGTGTGATAATCACTTGTTTGAATTATGAAATCAACAAATGATTATACCGGTAATTAAAAAATCAGTTATGATGCAGCAAGCCCGTCGGCTTTTGGAACCACATGCAGACAGGAAAATCAAAATCAAATTTTCATCATACTCGCGGTATCACGCCGTAGTGTGTAACGAGTGGCGGGGCCCATCTCCGCTGCTTTGCACCTGGGCAACACAGCTCCGAAGAAACATCGCAACGGTGGCGAGTCGTTGTTGACTCTGTGTCCGATTTGACCGGACAGGGGAGTGGAACCCCAGACCTCCCGCCCCGACAGCGTGCGATTGACTACTGAGCTAACCAGCCGGTTGTGGACAGGGTAACTATACCAGCCGGTTGCCAGAGTGATTAAAGGCATTGCTATCGGCGCGGGAGGTTTAGAGTTCAATTTCCAGGCCTACCAAATTGAACAGAACAACTATGCCCGCACTGATAGCAATGCTTTTAATCACTCAAGCAACCGGCAGGTATAGTTTTTTTTTGCCGGAATCAAACCAGCTATAAATTTTTTTCTGGACCTTTGCTAGTAATGAACTTTTCCAATTGGACCGATCCTGATTCTAGTTGAGTAGCCCTGTCTTAGGGGGTCTTTCGGACCGATTTCAGGAACCGCAGTGAAAATAAGCATTTTTGCTTGTATTTCCTTTATTTTGGTAATAGAAACATAATTTTTGTGTCTAGCCCCCCTAATTCGACTACAAGAATGCCATTTTTCCCTATAAAAAGGTTTCAGCGACATGCATTAGTAACAATTTGTGTATTTTTGAATTTTTGCTGCAGAACATAGCTGTCAGTACCTGCTAAAACAAAGCAATCAATGTCTTACCCATATTACGAGTAAACTTGCACTAGTAGAAGTAACGTACAGTAATGTTTGCGCAAGAGTACTATCCATATCAAAAATAAGACAACAATGCCTTAGTTTGCACAGCAATCACAAATATTAAATGCTTTCACGAATCTTTTGAAGATGTCTACGATCATCTTCCACCACTTAGTCGGCAGCGTGGCGCAGTGTTTCGGAGCGTCGTTTTTACGACGATCGCAAGGTTAATGGTTCAACTACCAACCTCGTCTCGTTGCTGTGTCCTTGGATAAGAAGCTTGACGATGATTATCTCTGCTGGTTGGAATCTGGCAAGCAGCAAATTAAAAGAAGTCATAAGAAGATTCAACCAGAAAACTTGGAAACAAACGCAACTCCTAAGCGAGTCTGGATTCGCATAGCGCCTCCGCCGCTTTCTCGTGATAGGAGGATAAAGATGCAGAAATCAATCAATCAATCAAAAAACTTGCAGAACATTTTGATAATGATCTTCAAATCGTGCGTATGGTGCAAAATCTGTGTCGAGTTTTACTACCCGTCAGTACAGTTATTTACTGCATTTACAGCACCAATGTTTGAGCTAGAAAAAGAAACAAAGCTCCTTGAAAAAACATTTTCACTGTGGCCTAAAAATTCGAAAAATCAAATAACAAATCAAGAAGACATTAATTTTTTGCTATCCATAAAAACTGATTGAATTGCAACCTTTGTTAGTTTTGACAGAATCCTCAAAAAGAGAAAAATAAAGAAGTTTAACAACAACGCAAAGAAAGATCAATGCAACAGCAAAGACCTGCTGAAGAAACAGTCTTGCTTGCCTATAAAAAATTTCAACAGACACAGAGGACACATTTATAAGCGATGATACTGCTGAGATATCCATACCATCTAGTTCTAGAACATCACCAGCCAACAATTACCCACAGCAAAAAAAGTCGGCACTGCAGGTTGTTTTCAAACAGATATACTTCAATGTGAAAGACTTACATCTTTAGCAGCAAGAATAATAATGACTCCAGCTCAACAACGAATTTGCTCTACAGCTGTAGCCTGTTATTGAAGAAAGTGGAGGTGACTCATCAAAACCTAATATTTGTTACAGTTATGTGGACAAGTCTCGACGCAAAGTTGTTCAAAACATTGCTTCCACAGAAAAAGAACACTAGATTCTACCAACGATTGCATCTTTACACTGGGACTCCAAAATCTTGCCAATGCTGAAAAATTCAAATGTAATTAGAAGAACTTTACTGTTATAATCGGCACCCAGCTGGAAACGAAGCTCCTCGGCTCTCCCATTTATCAATTATCAAGAGAAAGGCAAGCTGGGGCTAAAATAGCCAATTTGATTATGAAGTTGCTTTAGTCATGGAGCTTACTGTACTCAGTGGCGTAGCCAGGGGGGGGAGGCACAGGGGCACTGGCCCCCCCTTTTTGCCGAAGCTTAATCTGAAGTGTAATTAAAAACGTTCTTATAAAATACCGTAAACTTGGTTTTTAAAGCTCCCTCATCTTTACCACTTTTTCATTTACGACTAATTTTTGCGCGATTTAAATTTCGAACCAGCCGTTAGCTCAGTTGCTTAACGCACTCGCTTATCACGCTATCGGCGCGGGAGGTCTGGGGTTCAAATCCCGGGCAGGTCAAATCGGCACAGTGTCGCCAACGGCTCGCCACCACTGCGACGTTTCTTCGGAGCTGTGTAGCCCACGAGCTAAGTCGCAGAGATGGGCATCGCCACTCGTTACAAGCTTAGACGCAATAACGCGAGTACAGTGAAGATTTGATTTGATTTTGGATTTCGACATAACTTCTCCGCAAAAAGCGCTTGTTAAGTATTATTGCATCATACTAACGCAACGGGTTCAAATATTTAAGTGTAAGTATAGAGAAAAAGCAATCGAATATGGCGAGCAAAAAGAAAGAATGTTCAATTGAAACTTATTTTAAGAAGAGTAGGGACTTTTTCGTTGCGTTTGTTGTTCTATGTGTTTCTTCTTCGTGCATACCATACGGTGACAAAATCGTTAGATTTTCTTAATTATGTAATGCCGTGCAGAAGGCAGTTCGATTAGTATTAGGGTAGCGATTAGCAAGCTTAACTACTTGAGGATTGCCTGCCTAGATCTATAGTAAATAACCAACCCCATTTTCATCCGTAAACAAAATAAATACCAATAACTTGAGACAAAAATCGAAATGCTGGAAGCAGAGCAGTTGGCTTAGGGGGGCCAAGCATTTGTCAGAGGGAGGGGTTTAAAATTAAGCACAAAAACCGCTGTCTTCAAAAAGAGTAAGCTTGTTGATTGGGGGAGGGGGCTAAGCATGTCGATTGGGGAGGGGCAGGCCCCTCGGTCCCCCTTTTGGTGCCGGTCCTGACGGGAAGACAGCGTGAGCCTAACGCCTTGGCTTATTACAATCTGGCCCCCTCTAAATATTTCGCTGGCTACGACCCTGACTGTACTTCGAGTATTGCTAACATGGTGTTTGACACCGCAGCCAGTAAAACAGGCCATTTAACAGCAGCATGTGTTTGCGTCCAGCAGCAACTGGGCCAAGCACTTTTGTGGTCTGGATGTCGACACCACATCGGAGAAGTTATTCTGAACCAAGTTTGTCAAGATCTTGAAACTGAAGCATTAAAATCAACAAAAGCGTCTGTGTTCTCAAGATTTCGAGAGCACTTCAATTCATTGGATACTTTGTATTGTATTTAGTCGTATATTTATCCTCGGCCGTTAGCTCAGTTGCAAAGCACACGCTATCGGTGCGGGAGTTCTGGGGCTTGATTCCCGGACCAGTCCAATCGACACAGAGTCGCCAACGACTCGCCACCGTTGTGACGTTTCTTAGGAGCTGTGTTGCCCAGGCACTAAGCCGCGGAGATGGGCCCCGCAACTCGTTACACGCTTCGGCGTAATACGGCGAGTATAATGAAGATTTGGTTTTTGATTTGAAGTTTAAAATGTTTTATGAAAATTAACCTGCTCGAAAGCTTGCACCCACTTTCTAGATTGATTCTGCATTATTTTTAGTTTTATTTTCAGTAGCAGGAAGAAACATATTCAGTTCTTTTAAAAAACGCTCGTTTCTGGACATCTTAATTTGGAAACCCAAACCTGTGTGAACAGGCATTTCCTGCCATGTTGAAATGAAATATTGTGTGGTTTTATGGCGCTTTATAACTAAGGTCCTTCAGCGCCAGGACTAAATTTTGTCTAGAATGCACTGACGTATTTTTATTCTCTATTTATTTCATCCTCCGCACTACACTTAATTGCTGAGAGTTTAGCAAGTGTAATAGCAGATACCAGTTTTAAAGTCTTTGGTTTGACCCAACTGAGAATAGAACCCAGTCTACCAGCTTTCAAGGCAAACGCTCTTAACCACTAGGCCATGGCGTTGTCATGAAACTTAATAAATCTAAATTGTGAAGTCAGCTAACGTACTGACACTAATTAGATGCAATAATGCGTATTGCTTTGCGCCATTGAAGCTCAATTTTGCCACTTAGCTCAGAATAAATGCTTGCAAAAAAGGGTTTTCGTTAATCGTGTTGTTGATAAAAGTCAAACTACTGCAACCGTTTTTTTCGTATTTTTGTGAATGTTTAGTTCTTTGTAAGCAACATAGTTTTAAAAACAAAAAAAAATTATTAAATTGATAATAGTTTACCAAGCGTTGGCACGCGAAAAAATTATGAAACAAAAATAGGCACGTTAGCGGGTTTGAGTTGGACACCCCTGCTGTAGACAAACACAGTTATCCAAAGAAGTGCTAAGCAGGTATGCAAACATCAGAACGTTGTTACTTAATTTACATATTTTGCTAAACATTTTGCTTTAAACAATTTTTCAAATTTATAAAATGAGACATTTTGATCTTGTAATGGAATTTTTTCCCATACAGGAAAACAGATATGATGGAGTTTCATTCTTCCCTTGTTAGTTATTACTTGATCATGAAAGAATTCATTTTCATTGTTTCGCCTCGTTTTATAGTTGTGAATCAGGACAAGCTTGATAAAGTAAGAATCACATGATTTTGGAAGTATTTTGTTAGAATATTTGAACATAAATTTGGCAAACTCCATGTTTATCATGTCCTCAAGACGTAAGACCTGAAATTTGCAGTATAAGGTAGTGGTTGGGTGATATTTAGGACAGAATAGACAAGCTCTTATAATTTTATTTTGTAAGACGGTTATTTTTTGCGAATGAATTTTACACGCTCTACCCCAGTTGATTAAAGAATATTGGAGGGTTGAGTCGTTCACCAAAAATTAGTCGTTCACCAAAAAAAAAAAGAACTCCGATTGCGCTGATATTGCAAAGATTGAAGACGAAAAAATCCAAAAATTTTAGTTACTGTAAATGTAATTAACGTGGGTGCCTGTGATTTTGCAGGGTGTGCGCTTAACACCTTGAATCTCTGGAGAATACGCCCCTGCTTCCAGACCCCATGTATGAACAAAAAAAACTTTAAATTACCAACTTTTGTTGGCTGCAGAACTCATTGGTGTGACATCTTTGTATTGCAGGCTTGCAGAGCATATGCTTGCAGCAATCTTGCTGCCATTAAGAAGGGCTATCTTGCTGCAATCTTGCTGCCATTAAGAATCAATCTGCGCTTCGAATTGTACATACCTAATGCGCAGTTTGTTGCATTCGAAAAATATTGTTTTGCCTTTTCAACCGAACGTTTCTTTTATTATTCCTGTCTATGCTGTTGCTGCAATGCTTGCTCCTGATTTGGCAAAAACGCGCTTTGATGGTGTGTAGCGGTTTTCTATTAACATAAGACAAATGCATTAATGGTAAAGCAAAGGAAAAATATATACATAAGTACGCGCAAACTGAGGAGGATTCATAACTAGGAGAAATTAAGTATATAAGCATGCACAAGAAATATAAAAATAAATAATATACACTGCAAAACTACCGCAAAGGAAACGAACTAATTCATCGGTAATAAACACAGGTTAAGTAAAATTACGTAAAGAAAAAAAGGGTGTTAATAAATAATGATAATTATTTGATAATAAATAATGATAATAAGGGTGTTAATAAATAATGATAATTATTCGATAAAGTAACTTATATAAAATAAAGAAACGTGAGACTTACCGACTGTTTTTATAACAGGAGCAACAACTTCAAAACAGCTCGTAACAGTAACTTATATCAATGAAATATCAACAACTAGCACAGACATTCGCAACAGTATCTGTAACTTATTCAAATAGAATCAATCTTTCAACTTCAATAACGGTTATATGGTATTTTAAAATACATCTTTCTTATTTCTTTACACAGTGGAAATCTAACAGCCTCAAACAATCACATAAATTAAGAATAAAACCTGTTGACTCTACTGCAAAATAGCATTATTTGCTTACTCTGAAATTACGTCCGGCCGATGCAACGGCGACTTCAAACTGACACACAAAACATGAAGAACACTGTTAGGTGAACTAATTATCAAAGAAACATCGAGAGTCGGCCTGTGGTCGGAAGCCATTAACTTAAAATATATAAATAAAGATCACGTGAATAGTTTAAAGAAAAGATTCAGTGCCGATTGCAGAGATAACAACGACGATTACAAACTAGATGGCAGCTGCAAGCACCCGCTTATGGCTTCCCGATCAAGCTTACTAGGGACCCAAACGTCTAAGGGAACAGCACAGCGACTTCGCTTTTACAACTTAAAAAAACAACAAATCCGTGCAAAGTATAGGTGGGCATTATCACACATGAAGTAAGTTGAATTTCCTGCAGCCTGTGCTCCAGAAACTTAATAATATTGTAACGACTTTTTACATTTCTGTAATACAGTCATCGAAATCTCAATAAAACTATTATCCTTAAATTTCTTCACGTGTACAGTGATGATGCTGCACAAAAAATCAAATCTTCATTATACTCGCCATATTACGCCCAAGCGTGTAACGAGTGGCGGAGCCCACCTACGCGGCGCAGCGCTTGGGCTACACAACTCCGAACAAACGTCGCAACGGTGGCGAGCCGTTGGCGACACTGTGACGATTTGGCCGACCACGCAATTGAACCTCACACCTCCCGCACCGATAGGGTGGGCTTAGCAACTGAGCTAATCGGCCGGCACAATGCTACACAAGTCTGCAGCAAAATCATCTTGTTTGTCTGACATTTCCAACAAGCTGGCAAATCTTGCAGTAAATTCAAACAATAAACGCCATGATTCTTGAAGGATTTGTGCAGCTGCAAGGACGACTGCATTCACACAAAACGAAATTAAATCATGGAGCTTGTGCTCGTTTCTAAGGGCCAAGAAATCGCGGCATAAAATGGGATGTATTATTTTGATATATCAAAAAATGAAGTTACAAAGTAAAAATTACGAGATTTTAAATAAACAGAAATTACGAAAAAAGATCTACATTTACTTGCCATTAACATGTTTTTTATTCAGAAACTCATTAACAACAATTTATTCAAGAATTTTTTGAAAAGGATGGCATACACCGCATTAAAGCAGTTTGAATAAATATAAAAAAAGAATGTTTGACTTTTTCGTTTTTCTGCCGCTCTCAACTAGGGCTTATTTTAAGGGTAGGGCTTACATTAAAATCATCCTCAAAAATCACGCTAGGTTTTATTTTGCGGGTAGGTCTTATTATCGGGGAAACACGGCAATTACAACCAATTTCGCGAAACCACAAGCTTGATAATCTGATAGCGGATTATGCTAGCTATTACTCTAACAAACTCTTCGCCGCAATGCGAACACAGTTTCAATGCGAGGAATCCACAAAGCTAAGTCATGAGTCCAATGCACCAACCACTTGGCCAATTCCCATGTGCCCCTTATTGCTGATTAAAACGTCACTTTAACCACAAACTCATACGGCTCACTCACGAATGAAAAAGTTTTAAGCCAAAATAGCTCAAAAACATGTTTCCCTACTGCCCTCTAACGGATTACATAAATTTGCTTGACTTTCATGAGGTTTCCTGAAATTTCACGTTTTTTACGTTTGACTCCAAGTCAGGCGCTCTGGAGTAACCCTTCATTATATTGATATGTTACCCACATTGAGATAAATATCCTCCGATAATTTGAAGGTCCTAGCTGTTGTCATTTAACAGTTATGAGCTTGTGAACATTATCTTATTATTGACTTTTGACCCCAAACCACTTGACTGCCACCCCCCGCAAGTTGTGAGACCCAAGTTTACGTCGAGGTCTATCATCCCTGAACATTTCAAGCCTCTAGCATCAGCGGTTGAAATGCCCTAGACTGCGCAAGATTGGCAACATTTATTGGTTTTTTGACCTTTGATCCCGAGTCACGTGACATAGAGCGTTCATGGTTGGTACAGTGTAAGAACATATCAAGACACACCAATCCTATCAATTTCAAGTTCTTATGTGTTTTGAATGAATAGTTATACGCCAAACGACATATTTGCGTATTTGACCTTTGACCCCAAGTGACGTCACGCAAAACTAATCATTGCTGGTGTTTTTGTACTCTCGTTGAGATGCATCTGCTACGTAAATTTGAAGGTCCTACCAGTTGCCATTCACAAGTTATTAGCGTTTGATCAAACTATTTGTCAATTTAATTGATTGACGTTTGACCTTTGACCTGTTGACCGCCACCCCCCAAAAGTTGTTAGGCACAAGTTCACATGAAGGTCTATCATCCCTGGGAATTTCAAGTATCTAGCATCAGCAGTTCAAAAACCTTCAAATGCACAAAAAACTGCTGAGGTTCGTTGATTTGACCTTTGACCCTAAGTGACGTCACGAACAGGTCATTGTTGTGCGTATTTTTGTTCCCCACATTGATATGCATATACTGTGAAAATGTGAAGGTCCTACCTGTAGTCATTCAAAAGTTATTAGGTTTTGGTAAATTTGGTTGTTTGACCTTTGACCTTTAACCTGACGACCGCCACCCCCCAAAAGCTGTTAGGCACAAGTTCCCAATAGGATCTACCATTCCTGAACATTTCAAGTCTCTAGCATCAGCGGTTCAAAAACCTTAGGCTGCGCAATATTGGCAACACTTCCCGATTTTTTTGACCTTTGACCCCGAGTCACGTGACATAGAACGTTTATAGTTGGTACAGTGCAAGGACATATCAAGACACACCAACCCTATTAATTTCAAGTTCCTATGTGTTTTCCATCAATAGTTATTTGCCAAACGACATATTTGCGTATTTGACCTTTGACCCCAAGTGACGTCACGCAAAACTAATCACTGTTGGTGTTTTTGTACCCTGGTTGAGATGCATCTGCTCCGTAAACTTGAAGGTCCTACCAGCTGTCATTCACAAGTTATTAGCGTTTGATCAGATTTTTGATCATTTTATTTGATTGACGTTTGACCTTTAACCTTATGACCGCCACCCCCCAAAAGTTGTTAGGCACAAGTTCACATGGAGGTCTATCATCCCTGGGAATTTCAAATCTCTAGCATCAGCGGTTCAAAAGCCTTAGGCTGCACAAATATCTGTTAAGATTCGTTCATTTGACCTTTGACCCTAAGTGACGTCACGAACAGGTCATTGTTATGCATATAATTATTCCCCACATTGATATGCATATACTGTGAAAATGTGAAGGTCCTACCTGTAGTCATTCAAAAGATATTAGGGTTTGGTAAATTTGGTTGTTTGACCTTTGACCTTTAACCTGACGACCGCCACCCCCCAAAAGCTGTTAGGCACAAGTTCCCAATAAGATCTACCATCCCTGAAAATTTCAAGTCTCTAGCATCAGCGGTTCAAAAGCCTTAGGCTGCACAAAATTTGGTGTTGAAAAAAAAAAAAAAAACTAGATGGCAGCTGCAAGCACCCGCTTATGGCTTCCCGATCAAGCTTACTAGGGACCCAAACGTCTAAGGGAACAGCAGAGCGACTTCGCTTTTACAACTTAAAAAAACAACAAATCCGTGCAAAGTATAGGTGGGCATTATCACACATGAAGTAAGTTGAATTTCCTGCAGCCTGTGCTCCAGAAACTTAATAATATTGTAACGACTTTTTACATTTCTGTAATTCAGTCATCGAAATCTCAATAAAACTATTATCCTTAAATTTCTTCACGTGTACAGTGATGATGCTGCACAAAAAATCAAATCTTCATTATACTCGCCATATTACGCCCAAGCGTGTAACGAGTGGCGGAGCCCACCTACGCGGCGCAGCGCTTGGGCTACACAACTCCGAACAAACGTCGCAACGGTGGCGAGCCGTTGGCGGCACTGTGACGATTTGGCCGACCACGCAATTGAACCTCACACCTCCCGCACCGATAGGGTGGGCTTAGCAACTGAGCTAATCGGCCGGCACAATGCTACACAAGTCTGCAGCAAAATCATCTTGTTTGTCTGACATTTCCAACAAGCTGGCAAATCTTGCAGTAAATTCAAACAATAAACGCCATGATTCTTGAAGGATTTGTGCAGCTGCAAGGACGACTGCATTCACACAAAACGAAATTAAATCATGGAGCTTGTGCTCGTTTCTAAGGGCCAAGAAATCGCGGCATAAAATGGGATGTATTATTTTGATATATCAAAAAATGAAGTTACAAAGTAAAAATTACGAGATTTTAAATAAACAGAAATTACGAAAAAAGATCTACATTTACTTGCCATTAACATGTTTTTTATTCAGAAACTCATTAACAACAATTTATTCAAGAATTTTTTGAAAAGGATGGCATACACCGCATTAAAGCAGTTTGAATAAATATAAAAAAAGAATGTTTGACTTTTTCGTTTTTCTGCCGCTCTCAACTAGGGCTTATTTTAAGGGTAGGGCTTACATTAAAATCATCCTCAAAAATCACGCTAGGTTTTATTTTGCGGGTAGGTCTTATTATCGGGGAAACACGGCAATTACAACCAATTTCGCGAAACCACAAGCTTGATAATCTGATAGCGGATTATGCTAGCTATTACTCTAACAAACTCTTCGCCGCAATGCGAACACAGTTTCAATGCGAGGAATCCACAAAGCTAAGTCATGAGTCCAATGCACCAACCACTTGGCCAAGTCCCATGTGCCCCTTATTGCTGATTAAAACGTCACTTTAACCACAAACTCATACGGCTCACTCACGAATGAAAAAGTTTTAAGCCAAAATAGCTCAAAAACATGTTTCCCTACTGCCCTCTAACGGATTACATAAATTTGCTTGACTTTCATGAGGTTTCCTGAAATTTCACGTTTTTTACGTTTGACTCCAAGTCAGGCGCTCTGGAGTAACCCTTCATTATATTGATATGTTACCCACATTGAGATAAATATCCTCCGATAATTTGAAGGTCCTAGCTGTTGTCATTTAACAGTTATGAGCTTGTGAACATTATCTTATTATTGACTTTTGACCCCAAACCACTTGACTGCCACCCCCCCGCAAGTTGTGAGACCCAAGTTTACGTCGAGGTCTATCATCCCTGAACATTTCAAGCCTCTAGCATCAGCGGTTCAAACGCCCTAGACTGCGCAAGATTGGCAACATTTATTGGTTTTTTGACCTTTGACCTCGAGTCACGTGACATAGAGCGTTCATGGTTGGTACACTGCAAGGACATATCAAGACACACCAATCCTATCAATTTCAAGTTCTTATGTGTTTTGAATGAATAGTTATACGCCAAACGACATATTTGCGTATTTGACCTTTGACCCCAAGTGACGTCACGCAAAACTAATCATTGCTGGTGTTTTTGTACTCTCGTTGAGATGCATCTGCTCCGTAAATTTGAAGGTCCTACCAGTTGCCATTCACAAGTTATTAGCGTTTGATCAAACTTTTTGTCAATTTAATGGATTGACGTTTGACCTTTAACCTGTTGACCGCCACCCCCCAAAAGCTGTTAGGCACAAGTTCACATGGAGGTCTACCATCCCTGGGAATTTCAAGTATCTAGCATCAGCGGTTCAAAAACCTTCAAATGCACAAAAAACTGCTGAGGTTCGTTGATTTGACCTTTGACCCTAAGTGACGTCACACACAGGTCATTGTTGTGCATATAATTGTTCCCCACATTGATATGCATATACTGTGAAAATGTGAAGGTCCTACCTGTAGTCATTCAAAAGTTATTAGGTTTTGGTAAATTTGGTTGTTTGACCTTTGACCTTTAACCTGACGACCGCCACCCCCCAAAAGTTGGTAGGCACAAGTTCCCAATAGGATCTACCATTCCTGAACATTTCAAGTTTCTAGCATCAGCGGTTCAAAAACCTTAGGCTGCGCAAGATTGGCAACACTTCCCGATTTTTTTGACCTTTGACCCCGAGTCACGTGACATAGAACGTTTATAGTTGGTACAGTGCAAGGACATATCAAGACACACCAACCCTATTAATTTCAAGTTCCTATGTGTTTTCCATCAATAGTTATTTGCCAAACGACATATTTGCGTATTTGACCTTTGACCCCAAGTGACGTCACGCAAAACTAATCACTGTTGGTGTTTTTGTACCCTGGTTGAGATGCATCTGCTCCGTAAACTTGAAGGTCCTACCAGTTGCCATTCACAAGTTATTAGCATTTGATCAGAATTTTAATCATTTTATTTGATTGACGTTTGACCTTTAACTTGTTGACCACCACTTCCCAAAAGTTGTTAGGCACAAGTTCACATGGAGGTCTATCATCCCTGAGAATTTCAAATCTCTAGCATCAGCGGTTCAAAAGCCTTAGGCTGCACAAATATCTGTTAAGATTCGTTCATTTGACCTTTGACCCTAAGTGACGTCACGAACAGGTCATTGTTATGCATATAATTATTCCCCACATTGATATGCATATACTGTGAAATATTGAAGGTCCTACCTGTAGTCAATCAAAAGATATTAGGTTTTGGTAAATTTGGTTGTTTGACCTTTGACCTTTAACCTGACGACCGCCACCCCCCAAAAGTTGTTAGGCACAAGTTCCCAATAAGATCTACCATCCCTGAAAATTTCAAGTCTCTAGCATCAGCGGTTCAAAAGCCTTAGGCTGCACAAAATTTGGTGTTGAAAAAAAAAAAAAAAAAAAAGAATTTTTCGGAAACAAAATATTTTTATCTAGAAAGTGGGGGGCTGCCGGGGAAAGTTAGGGCGACCAAGGTGTAGACCTAGGTGGGACACACATTTGAACTCTAGGTCACTTTTGCATTGGAACAGTAGTTTAGCAGCTACAGCTGCTGGAAGTGTCAAAAAGTGCACAAATGGCCAAACAAAAGTAATATGGCTTCCCGAAAAGGGAAGCCATAAAAAAAAAAAAAAAAGAAAAAAAAAAAAAAAGAATTTTTCGGAAACAAAATATTTTTTATCTAGAAAGTGGGGGGCTGCCGCGGAAAGTTAGGGCGACCAAGGTGTAGACCTAGGTGGGACACACATTTGAACTCTAGGTCACTTTTGAATTGGAACAGTAGTTTAGCAGCTACAGCTGCTGGAAGTGTCAAAAAGTGCACAAATGGCCAAACAAAAGTAATATGGCTTCCCTTTTCGGGAAGCCATAAATAGGAAACGACTCAAATTAAGACGACAACTTTACAGGCACACCACGCAATACAAATAGGTTCAACAAAAGGTTGCGACTCGATTCCATAGCTTAGTTTTTGCTGGAAGTCCTAATCAGAGGTTTAGGTTCGATTCTAACTTACGACTTGCCGTAACATACCCCCACGCAATGTACGGACCCGTACATTCCAAAATCATCGGCAAGTTGTGCATTCTCCCAAACAGTGCAAACCAGTGAACACAAAGCGAATACAATACTTTTCTACACACTGTATACATCAAAATATTGCTTTCGATCATTCAGTTTATATCACGTTAGATAAACAGTATCAAGCTCATTTGACAAGATAGTGTCCGCAGGATAGTTCAGGAAAAGAAATCGTTGGGTAGAATGTTATCTTCAGCACTCATCTGATTCATTGTTGTCACTTGTAATTTTGTAAAGTTTGGAGATTGGTCTTCGAAAAATGTTCGTTACAGTTTTCACCAACACTTGGCGAACTTTGTCATGACGATCAGGAAAAACTTTCGTCACTCTTCCCAAGGGCCATTTTCCTCTTGGGGCATTTTCATCGTAAACAAGCACAACATCGCCAACACAAAAATTTGTCTTCGCTTTTTGCCATTTTGTTCGCAGCTGAAGCGTTTGTACATATTCTGCTGACCAACGTTTCCAAAATTGTTGTGCTAAATATTGGACTTGACGCCACCGTTTGATGGAATAATTGTCATCATCTGTAAACTGTCCGGGAGAATAGTTTGCAGAATCTCTCATCAGCAATAAATGATTTGGTGTTAGTGGGACATCAGCTTCAGGGTCCATTACTATTGGTGTCAAAGGGCGAGAGTTTAAAATCGACTCGACTTCCACCATCAGCGTTGATAGAGTATCATCAGAAATCGTTTGTTGAACCAACAAAGAAGAAAATATTCTTCTTGCTGATCTAATGAGACGCTCCCATACTCCTCCCATATGGCTGGCGTAAGGTGGATTGAATTGCCATTGAATATTTTTCTGTTGCATGTGACTCCGCACGGTGTCGCAGTTGATACTTTGTAGTGACTCGCGCAGTTCTCTTTCGGCTCCGACAAAATTTGAACCGTTATCGCTGTACATTTTGCACGGTTTTCCACGTCTACCAATGAAGCGTCACACAGCATTTATAAAAGAACTCGATGACATGTCCGGAACGACTTCAATGTGAACTGCTCTGCTGGAAAGACAAGTAAAAATACATCCATAACGTTTTAATGTACTTCTTTTCTGTTTGACAAAGAGAGGGCCAAAATAATCAACGCCTGTAAAATAAAAGATAGGTTTAGTTGAAGAAACCCGACTTTCTGGTAGTTCGGACATCATTTGTTGTCCAGCTGGAGCATTCCTCCGTCTACATGACAAACAGCGTCCGATCAACCTTCTAACAGTAGCAGCTCCCTTGATGACCCAGAAATTTTGTCGTAATGAAGCCCAAGTATGAGACATGCCAGCGTGACCTACGACTCGATGATGATCCTCGACGATTAGTTTGGTGACATGATGGTGACTGGGGAGAATCACGGGATGTTTCACTTCAAACGGCATAGCGGATCGATCGATTCTACCTCCAACACGTAGTATACCTTCATATAAAAACGGATTTAATCGCCGTAATGAACTGGTTTTAGACACATGATCTTTCTTCTTTAAACTTAGCTGAAAATATTCATTAGCAAAGGCCTGTTTTTGAACAAGTACGATAATTTCCTTTTCGGCCACGTTTAATTCTTCGACAGTTATGGGCCCATTTACGGTATTTACCTTTTGCAGGTACTTTTTGCATCGCAAGATCCATGCGATGGAAAGCTTCAAGCGGTACCAAGAAGAAAAACGATCAAATCTTACTGCAATAGACAAATCTTTAACACTTGTTGACATCACATTTACTTGCTTTTGCAAAACTGAATATTCCTCCGGTAATGAGGGCAAAGGGCAAGGAGGTTGCGGCCAAAACTCTTCTGGCGACAACAGAAATGAAGGACCACGTATCCACCGCGAATCGGAGACCAGATTGCCTGCAGTCAATCCACGGGTAGCATCGTCGGCGGGGTTCGATCCAGAGTCGATGTACCTCCATTGATTTGCCAACGACATTTCTTCTATTTTTGCTAATCTGTTCGCAAAAAAGGTTTCATAACGTTTAGAGGTATTATGAATCATATGCAAAACTGCCGTTGAATCTGTCCAAAACACAGGTACCCATTTAAAATCATTCAGTTCCCGAATCATCATATGATTTAATTTTACCGCCAAAACGGCAGCTGTTAGTTCTAATCTAGGAATCGAAACCGTTCGCAGTGGTGTCAACCTTGCCTTTCCCATAAGAAACCTGCAGCAAATCCGACCGCTTTTGCATTCCATTCTCACGAACGAAACCACGCCATACGCACTCTGAGAAGCATCTGCAAAATAATGAATTTGAATTTTTGTCGCAACATCGCCTCCTAACGGTTTAAAACAGCGGTTAATTTCTAAATCACTGAGACCAGTCAGCTCTTCTGTCCAAGTTTTCCAAAACTTGACACTTTCTTCAGGGATAGCTTCGTCCCATCCAAGTCTTTGCCTGCACAAACTCTGAAGAAGCATTTTTGCTTTGATTGTCACAGGAGCGATAAAACCTAAAGGATCAAAAACAGAACTAACTGCGGAAAGTATGCCTCGTCTCGTAATGGGTTTTTGCTTAACAGTGACATCAAATCTAAAACAGTCTTTATGCACGTCCCACTGAATACCCAAAACCTGCTCACAACAGTTATCAAAATTTTGCAGATTCACAAGAGCACTTGATCTTTCTTCGGAAGGTATTTTCGAAAGCACTCTCTTGTCATTGCTTAGCCATTTTCTGAGACGAAATCCACCCCTTTTTAACAAGTCGGTAAGACGCTCTGCTAACTCCACAGCTTGTCCAACAGTAGGCACTGATTTTAAGCAGTCATCCATATAAAAATTTTGCAGCACTGTTTGTACGACCTCCGCTGGGTATGAGGCTGCATGATCCTTTGCCGTTTGCTGCAAAGCATATATGGCACAAGTAGGCGAAGACTTGGCACCAAACACATGAACTTTCATGCAGTAATCAACCGGAGATAATGACATATCTCCTTTTGGCCACCACAAGAAACGCAAATAATTCCGGTCTTCGGGTTTTACTAACACCTGATGGAACATTGATTGAATGTCAGAGACCAAGGCAATATCATCTTGTCTGAAACGTAAAAGAACTCCCACTAAACTCTGCAGAAGATCAGGTCCAGGCAAGAGTTGTTCATTTAACGTACTGTTTCTGTGACGTGCTGCACAGTCAAATACAACCCTGAATTTGTCTGGCTTGTGTGGATGCAAAACACAGTGATGTGGTAAGTACCAACAATCATTATTAGAGAGATCGACCGGGTTGACCACTTCAGCGAACCCTTTGCTCAGGTAATCTTGCATTGCATCTGTATAATTGTCACGTAATTTTTTATCCTTTTCAAATCTTTTCTTTAAACTGTGTAGCCTGGAAACAGCTTGTGAGTGGTTGCTGGTTAGACACGGTGCTCCGGGTTTCCACAGTAGAGGCAATTGATAATGGCCATTTACAAACTCCTTCGACTTGGCCAATGAATGCAATGCATAACGATCATTTTTTGACATTTCGATTTCAGGGTAATTAAGCGAAGTTACAGAATCTAGCTTCCACAGATATTCCACTTGTTTCTGCAATAGCTCATCTGACTTTCGAATGTAGTTTACGCGAAAGTCCTTATTCTGCTTTCCTTGGGTTGCGCCAATAACCGACCATCCCAAAACCGTCTTAATTGCAAAGGGTTCATCACGACTTCCGGGGTTTTTCGTCAAGGGTCCAAAACACTTCTGGTACATCTACACCAATAAGAAGTAAGACTTCACCGTTCGGTATAACCGGAATTGATACATCTTGCAAATGAGGCCACATCTTCAAATCACGTTTTGACAGAGCTTTATTGGGCGTTACAGGTAAGTCTTTAACGGAGTAGACATTAGCCAATTTAACTGAATCTTCTTCGTTTTGAAGAGCAGATACACACAGGCTTATTCTCTTTCCTTTATGATTTTCCGTGGTTCGATTAATCGTAGTGATCGAGTATATAGCGTCTTCTCCATGAACGTTTAACTGTTCTAACAAGCGCTCGTCGCACAGAGTTGTAGTGGATCCTTGATCCAAGAAAGCATATGTTTCAATGTTCCGTTTTCCAGCTGTTACTCGGACGGGGAATATATTCAAGCTAACTTGTTGGTGGTGACTACCCGCTGAGCTAACTGTAGAAACCATAGCAACTGTGGAGGACTCCATGCCTGGCTGCTGTTTTTCTCTCCGTTGTTCATTATTCTTATACTCTCTGGTCTGTTCCTGGTGAAGTAAGCTATGATGTTTCCTCCTACATCCGTCAACGGTACATGTTGCTTCACTACGGCAATATCGGGCGATATGACCTTTTTTAAAGCAGTTATCGCAAAGCCTGTTTTGCCTCATAAACGAAATTTTTTCATTAACGTTTTTCTCGCGAAATTTGCAGCAATCCCAAAGTTTATGCGCCTCAAAACATAGATAACAATTGGGTTTGTTTGTTGTGGTAGCAACAGCGCCCGAAATACTGTTGGAGTGAATTTGAAATTTGGAAACCTTTTTTGTCTTGCTCTCGACGACTTTAGCATATACAGATTTCGCTATTTCAGCTTCATTTTTTACAAATTCAACTAAGTCGTTAAAACTAGGTTCGCAACCACGTTTCTCGCTTTCTGCAGCGGCGCGCACCCAACGAGTACGAATAGAATAAGGCAAACGATTGACGATCTTGACAATATTATCAAAATTATTTACGTAGGAGTGAAGATTTAAGCATCTGAAAGTGAATTCGCATTCTTCCAAATCATGGGCCAAATTGATCAGCTCTTTACCATCATCTGCTTTTATGCTCACATCACTATGCAGTTTATTCATATACGACCTAGCGATCAAATTTTTCCTACCAAAATGATCTTTGAGAATGTCCTTCGCCTTTTGATAGCCCTCATCGGGACTAAGCAACAAACAAAACTCAATAAGACGCCTTGCCTCACCTTCGCAGTGTTGTAATAATAAAAGCAACCGTTTGTTAGAATCTTGAACAGATATTTCGACATTAGCTTCAAACGTTTTAATGAACCTCGTATATTTAGTAGGGTCACAAGAAAATTTCAAAATTTCTATTTTCGGAATATCGGTTTCCCACACAGGCAAGTAACGTAGTGCAGGAGCTGGGTTAACGTAAGGCACAGTAGGCGCATAACTACCGACACACTTCGGCTCTGTGGCGTCAGTTCTACCCTGTGGCTGGTCGTACTGGAAACTTGGTGCAGCTGCATATGGGTTAGCATGTGGCATAGTGGTCGCATAATTGCCAACAGGCTTTGTAGTTTTATCTCTACCCTGTAGCTGATCGTATTGGACGTGTTCCGTACCCGAAAGAGGTAGAGAATCTGGCATAGTGCGTTTCTGATTTAACGGATTAAGCGCGAGCTTTTCTCGCTCAATATTCGATCTAAAAGTGAAATCCACAACTCCGCTAGATCCTTTTTGGTCCAAAGTGTGAGGCGCAACTTTATCACCCTCTTCAGCGGTATCGATATAGCCTCCTCTATCAAGTTCTTCTGCTATGACTTCACGTTCTAATGAAGCCTCTTTCAATTCTTGAGTCGCTCGTAATAACTCAATCTTTCCGGTTTCCTCCAGTTCCATAGCTTGGTGTTGTCGCTTCATCTCTTCGAATTTTTTCTTACTCTCTAGCTCTTCTTGAAGGTGCTGCAACCTCAACCGGGCAAGTTCTTGATTCGCTACAGCTCTTGCTCTCAGGGCACTGCTTGATGTAGAACCGTGGGTAGACCGTCTGGAACGTGATGTGTGGGATCTCAGCGTAGGTGGGGCATTAACAATGCTCTCTATATCCCTTTTTGCAACTTCTGATGATTTTAAGTAGTTTCCCACTCTAATGTCAAATTGCTTGTTTCGCGCATACACTGTTCTAAACTGCTTGTCTATAGCTTCTTTTTCTTCTGACTTGCTTGTACAAGGCAAGTTCATGGCAACTTTATCAAATTCCTTCAACAACAAATTTACCTTCGAAACCAGGGTTGACAACGCACTGGCAGATCCCTTTTCCAACATGATTGCGTTAGCCTGCTCATAATAATCTTCGATCTGCCGTGTTATTGATTCCAACTTTTCTACTGTCGACCCCATTCTTTTTCAAACAAAATTTGAACAATTTTACCTTTTGTTGTTGTCTTCTTAAGTTCAGGTAAAACAGTCGAAAACTGTCTATGCTGTTGCTGCAATGCTTGCTCCTGATTTGGCAAAAACGCGCTTTGATGGTGTGTAGCGGTTTTCTATTAACATAAGACAAATGCATTAATGGTAAAGCAAAGGAAAAATATATACATAAGTACGCGCAAACTGAGGAGGATTCATAACTAGGAGAAATTAAGTATATAAGCATGCACAAGAAATATAAAAATAAATAATATACACTGCAAAACTACCGCAAAGGAAACGAACTAATTCATCGGTAATAAACACAGGTTAAGTAAAATTACGTAAAGAAAAAAAGGGTGTTAATAAATAATGATAATTATTTGATAATAAATAATGATAATAAGGGTGTTAATAAATAATGATAATTATTCGATAAAGTAACTTATATAAAATAAAGAAACGTGAGACTTACCGACTGTTTTTATAACAGGAGCAACAACTTCAAAACAGCTCGTAACAGTAACTTATATCAATGAAATATCAACAACTAGCACAGACATTCGCAACAGTATCTGTAACTTATTCAAATAGAATCAATCTTTCAACTTCAATAACGGTTATATGGTATTTTAAAATACATCTTTCTTATTTCTTTACACAGTGGAAATCTAACAGCCTCAAACAATCACATAAATTAAGAATAAAACCTGTTGACTCTACTGCAAAATAGCATTATTTGCTTACTCTGAAATTACGTCCGGCCGATGCAACGGCGACTTCAAACTGACACACAAAACATGAAGAACACTGTTAGGTGAACTAATTATCAAAGAAACATCGAGAGTCGGCCTGTGGTCGGAAGCCATTAACTTAAAATATATAAATAAAGATCACGTGAATAGTTTAAAGAAAAGATTCAGTGCCGATTGCAGAGATAACAACGACGATTACAAAATAGGAAACGACTCAAATTAAGACGGCAACTTTACAGGCACACCACGCAATACAAATAGGTTCAACAAAAGGTTGCGACTCGATTCCATAGCTTAGTTTTTGCTGGAAGTCCTAATCAGAGGTTTAGGTTCGATTCTAACTTACGACTTGCCGTAACAATTCCACTGTTTTAGAGAGTGGAGCGACTACGTGCGTTTGTCGCAGTGAAATTTTATCAACTTTACATTACAACAACACTTCCACAAACAAGTTGTCAATCAAACAAAGTAGGCCTACTTTTAAAATCTGGCGGCGTCCTGTGGTTTCGCCCGAAAGAAATTTTCACTTCTTTAATATTGCTCAAGCTATGTTTCACTTCCAAGATGATTTTCATTTTACACCTTCGATAATGCTTTGATTTTAATCGCGGGTAATAAGTACTTTGAGATGTTAAATGGCAAATGCTAACTCACGCATCTCGAAGAGGAAGACGGAAAGCCGGCCGAGGAAATAATCACAGTTTTTTTATTTCTTCTCAATATGATTCACGTTTGTACTCCTCAGCGAAATTAACAAAAATCCAATTCAAATACTCGATAAGCTTGTTAAGATCAGAGAGTGTAATGGCAACTATTCACTAACGACTTATTTCAGTGACTTTTTTGAGGTTCTGCAGTCTGCTCAAAGAAATGTGTCAACTAGAATAGAAGTATTTTTTGCGGGATTAGGTTTTTTAGATCTGAAGAGTTTATTTTCAAAAGTTAAAGCAAATGAAATGACGGGGTTGGTGTCAGTTCAGTGGGCTATCCATCGCTAGTCCTTTAAAAAAAGTCCTGGTTTAGCAAGACGATCAGTTATAAAACATTTTTCTACACCAGTTAACTTGATGCACGTGCAAGAACATTTGCTTTGCAACCGGGATACTGCAGTTTCACTCTAGGTAGAGTTCATGATGGAGACTTTTATCGAATAGCAGTGTTACTGTTAGCAAGCTACGGCTTTCTGGTGAGCGCTGGGCGCAAACGTATAAAATGTGTTGTAAATTTCAAAGACCCACTGAATTTATTTGTGCATGTTTTTAATTTTTTGTATCTTTTTTGCACCGGATTTGACATTTTAAGAAAAAAGCGATCCAGTTTAACCTTAAAAAATTTTAAAATGCTTTTGTTTTTAAAGAAAAATGCCAATGCTTAATTGCCCTGAAAACTAATTTTTGCATTTTTTATCCTTTTTCGTCGATTTCGTTGTTGTGTTCATTTTTGTTATTTTGCGCACTTGGTTTTTATTTAGTAGTCAAAATCAATTTAGAAAAACAGCATGTTCAGCGTGCGAATGTCTACTGTACATTTCAAACAAAAAAACATGGCTGCTGTTCGTCATAACCAAACTTTCGTTAGCATAATTTAAAGGAAAAAACACATATCAAAAACCTTTGCGACACAAGTAGTCTCCCGGAGGATTCTCTGGGCCAAAGATTTTTTTAACGTTTACTTTTGATATTGTTAACTGCCTTATATCATATTCACGCTCTGTATCATTCATGCTCAGTGTTAATATAACCATTTCTTTTTTGTGAGTGAACCACGCAAGAGCTTGACTTAAGTCCACGGCTTTTTGGTTTTGTTTGCCTTTGGTTTATAAATCTAATTAAGCCTGGTCCACATCACTAATACAATTCAAACGTTTGAGCAGTTTCGTTTCTTTTCTCATAAATAGCTCCACCAAGGTCATAAATAGCTCCACAAAGTCATAAATGAAGAACAAAGTCATAAATAGCTCCACCAAGGATAAAAATACAGGAGTGGCGGCAAAGTAATCCGGTTGCTCCAGTGAACATAATATAAAATAAAGTTTGATGTCAGAAACTGTGGTCGGACAACCGGTTAAACTAGCCTACAGTTTATTAGACCAGGCTTAGTCAGACTGTATCTTTATCACCATTGGCAAACTCTACACTAGAATCATTCCAGCAAAATCTTGCTGAAAATATACAAAAGTCAGTTGCATAAGCCTATGCTGCCGCTTAAATACCTCATAGACCTACCCTGACCATTGCGAGATCTAAAACATATTTGTTTAAAAATTGACGGCTATCGAAATTTTAATGTTGCGAATTGCGGTTACGGACTTACAAATTCTTGGAACTACGGACTTGCGATTTTGAATTAAGGCTTTTAAAAACACCATTGCAGACTTGCGGTAGCGAAATGAAACTTTTAATATGTAGTAGCGGAATTGCGATTGTGGATTAAAAGTTTTAAAACTTGGTTGCGGAGTTGCGGATAACGGACTTAAAAAAAACACTAGCAGCGCCCAGTACTGGAAGTTCATGAGAAAGGAGGGAAGGGACACAGAAGGTGGAGGTTGCATGTAGGGTAAAGATGGGAAACTTGTAGTCAGTGAGAAAGATCGTGGGAAATTATGGAAGGAACACATGGAAAAGATTATGAATGTGGAGAATGAATGGCATCAGATGATAAAAGCAGATATGATTGAAGGACCAATTGAAGGAGCAACTGATGAGGAGATGATGGAAGCTATGAGTAAAACGAAGTTGGGAAAGACAGCTGGACCAGAGTTGGACTTGGGCCGTGATTTTCAAATTATTTCGGGCTGATATTCAGCATGTCAACGCAAAATATTTCTTATCTTTTTTTAAAAGTATTTTTGCTGTATTTTTTATCTGAATCTGTAGTACGTAGCAAGCACTCGTTTGAATTATTTTTTTATTTTGTATTAATGGCATAAAGCAGCATAGAATAACCTGTAGGCCTATATTTGCACACTACAGTATTTCTGGCCAAAATCGGGCTTTTGATTCTTTCATCGGGTTCGGGCCGTTTCGGACTGGCCGGGTTCGGACAGAAGTAGGGGTAAATGAGGACCCTTCAGCCATTTTTTGTACAATCGTTTCTAAGTTGTGTTTTGAACGAGCTATAGGCTAAAGTTGGAATTTTAAAGCAATATGTGCTTTTGCACTCCAATCAGGGCCGGTTTTAAGCCGATTTGACCGATTTTATCAAATTGGACCTCGCACCTTGAAGGGGCTCCGCGCTAGTAGGGGTCCGTTGCTGTATTATGAGGTACAAAATAGAGGAAAGTGCCGTAAGTTCCTGCGCTCCTGGGTATGAGCTCAAACTGCATCCGGTTGTGAGCTCATCGTTGATGAGTCGGATTAATGAGGGTACCTTATCACATCTCCCTCCAGGTCACCCTTGGGCAAGGTGTAGTACCTGTAAGCCCCCCTCAGCAAGGGTTACGTGCCTGAAACGGTTAGTACTAAATCTATTGTGAATTAAAGGAAAAAGGGCTGCTGTACGGTGTAGGCATACATTATAGCTGCATTTTTTTTTGCGTATGTATTTGTTTTTGATTTAGGTTGTGCAACCATGCACAGTTATTCGTAACTGGCATGTTTCAACGTTTTGCATTTTTGTTGCATATTCCTTTTTCTGTGCCATTTTATTTTCATGCGTTATTCTGATTGGTTATTGTTGGCGGTCAGAAATAAAAGTTGTGATTGATTGATTGATTGAAGTTAAACCAATGACATGTATAGATAGAATATGAAACTGCGCTAAAATAGTGCATTTTGCGTTTCATCGGTCACGCTTCAGTGCATGTACTAACTTTTTGCTAAAATGCTAGCGCGAAGTGCAAAAGCAATAAGAAAGGTGCCAGTAAAAAGGTTGTGACTGCGAATTAAAAGTTCGTTAAGCAGCTATCAAGTTAGTCGTAGAAACGAATGATAAATTAAATTATAAATGTAATTATTTATACATGAGATAAGCAGATTTTTTTAGAGTTTTGCTTATGGATCTAGTGTAGTGAAGTTAAAATAGACCAGGGAAAAACACCATTGAAGAAGTGAGTCAAATGAAGTATCTAAGGGTATTTTTTGATAAAACACTTTCTTGGAAAAAACATGTTCAATATATTTGTTCAAAACTATCGAGTGGTTCATGGGCACGACTGAAATTACGGAACTGCAACAGACATTAGCACACTCAAGATAGTTTACTACAGTCTAATTTACTCCCATCTTCAATACTGCATTTCATCTTGGGGTTAAGCCGCTGCAAGTAATCTTAACCCATGATAGCCCAAAGTGGACTGGTATGAGCTCTGAATGGGCTATCATGGGTTATAATTCTGAATAACATCTAGTATCAGCCTCCAGGTTCGGTTAGGGTTAGGTTCAGTGGTGGGATTCAGCCGGTTCGCACCGGTTCTATAGAACCGTCTCGTGGAATTTTATTAGAACAGCGAACCGGTTAGCGTTGCTGCTTATACTTGTACCATTAGTTGAAACAGAACTGGCTGATAATTATAACTTTTGCAATAAAACCGGCTGACGAAAAATTTGAATCCCACCCCTGGTTAGGTTTGGTTAGGATTAAGTTCGGTTAGGGTTAAATTTAGTTAGGGTTAGGCTCGGTTAGGGTTAGATTTGGTTAGGGTTAGGCTATAGGTTAAATCAAGGTCATAGGTTAGGTTTAGGTTGGCAGACAGAAAAAGCGTGAGGACTGATAGGGCTGATACTAGACATAACCCCTTTTCCAAACACTAAATTTTTTGAAAATTAAAGACATGCTGGTATTTACGATAGAAATTAGCTAAAAGGATGTAGTGCATCAAGAACGGTCGGGAAATACACTCAACTAAGTTCACTAAGACTATTCTAGTCCACCATTTATAGCACCCGTCATGCTATGAAACGTAATTATTTCATTACCGATACCAAAAAACGAACTGAAAACAGTAAAAAATCTCTGGAATATATGGGACCAAAAATTGGCATGACGTACCTACCGAGTTAAAATTCTTTCACTTCAATTTGAAAAAAAAAAAAACTAAAATCACATTTAATTGTCTCATAGCTTAATCCACAATTTTTAATTGGCATATGAAGCAATCAGATTGCATTAATAGAAGAACTGACATGAACTTGCAGCTGTTATCGCATGGTCTAATATGTACATACATATATTGATTTGTTTTGTTTTTTGCTTTGTTTATTGCTAGAAATGCTTTCGTTTTGATAAAAAAGTTAAATGTTGTGATTAAATGAGGTGATAGCCAGCTCGACGACCGTTTGGTCTTTCCCTATCACCTCACCATGTAACCAAGTACCGGTAACCAAATTCAATTCTATGACATCGTTGTTTGGTTAATATGGTGCGTGGTGAATAAACTGAACTGAACCTAACTGTCTTATTTTGTTAAAAACTGTTGACATTGTCTGCAAATAATGCTAGAGTATTCTGTGTCATGCAGCTCATGTTGAAATGCTGTATACTTTTTGCAACAATTCTGCCTCACCCCACAACATCATTTCACTATATCAAACAAAAAAATTGTGTAACCGAAAAAAGGAAGGGGTGAATAATTTTAAGAAGATTGTACAGTGTTATCGTTTTGAGACGAAGGGAAAACTGTGAACAACAATTTGCAAATGTTTGTATATTGCATCCTAAAAGCAAGTAAGTAGATGAGATAAAATTTATCACTATTAGCTTTGTTTGAGACTACTATCTAGTACCGTATGCTGGCATTATGCAGTGGTAAAAGTAAGCCAGAACGGTCCGGTACGTCGTTCCGGTAAAAGATTCGCTGCTGGAACGCCGTACTGGTAAAAGATTTTAAAGCTATATAGCAAATCCAGCCTATAGCACTCTTATTAAACATGAGCTCACTTTCGTTAAAAATGGAATAGACTCACTTTCATTAAATAAATTTATTTTTGTATAGAATTAATTTCAAAACTTTTCATCAAAATCAAAATTCTTTAATGCGAACAGCCTTTTGTTCAAAGTGCCCGTAAGCTAAATAACCGGGTTTGTTTGAGGGTTTCGTCTGCAGCCCAAAAAATTCCCAAAGTTTTCCAAGAACCGCCTAGACTAGGCATTTTTTTACAAAAGTTTGGCCATATTGACGTGGAAATTTGTATTTTTATGAAAGGAATTGGGCGGCAGACCTATTTGAATTATGGCAGCAGAGATGGAAAAAATTTACTCAGTAGTTAAAGCAAATCAGCGCAAACTGTGACATCACAATCTAAAATTTTCCTTCGCGCAAATAATAGCCTCATTTTAATGACGACGAAACCAGTAGCCCACTAGCGCGGGGGTTCTTAAACTAGGGGGCACAAAACGCTTGCAAAGGGAAAGATTTTATCAAATGTTTTGTTTTTACAAGGATAGCCTATATGAGAAAGTTGTGTTACGCAGACAGATAAGCCGACAAGTGTTTTTACACTGTAACCATATTGCTAATTGCTAATATCCTCTCTCAGTGGGAGTTTAGTAGTTTAATTTGATGCTTCCCTTACCGAATGGTGAACCAGTTGGCAATTTGTCACTGATAGCAGAAATGCAATGACTATAAACAATGCCGAGAAGCAGGTCTTTGTGAGTAGGCCTACTGTGGGGCCACCATGTGAGAAGTGGAATCCAGAGCCATTCGTAAGAACTCGGCTTGAAAGCGAAGAAGAGCTGCTCATCCAACAAGAGGCATGGCTTAACAAGATAACCACTATGAGCCTTTATAGAAATTTTTTTAATAATTGAGTGTTTGATTGGGATTATGTGGTTTTGGTTGAAAATGCGTGGTTACGTTTGTGGTTATAATCTTAAAATAATGAGTCAGAAGTAGATGTTGGGAATCTTTCCTACTCATCCCCCCCCCCAAATAGCTTTTTCAAAGTTGGTGTCAAAATAATTCTGTGGCAAACCTTTCACTCTCCAATATGCAGGCAACAGTACTACAGGACATTGTTTCGAGTCTCAGATTAGCGATTTATTCTTACCCAGAGACAAATTAGTTATTTGCGTTTCAGCCATTCTCGGATTATCTGATATTTCGTAGTTCGTTAAAATTTATAGTTTTGAGTATAATTAAAGCGTTTTGGATTTTTTGACTGCTGACTGGATAAGTGGATACCTAAGACTCATTTGCCTTGTTTTATCTGCAACTACGAAATTTTTTTTTTACTTTTACTACTGCATTTGCCTCTTTTTATCTGCAACTACGAAAAATTTTTTTAATTTCACCACTGTTCTGGGCTTCTGGCGCAGTACTGGTAAGAAAAAATTTCTACTGTCGCCACTGGCATTATGCATCTTCGAACTTTGAAAAACCATTGCAACGGTGTCGAGCATTTGGCGACGCTGTATCCGATTTGACGACCCGAGGTTTGAACCGCTGACCTTACCTACTGATTGTATTGTGTTGTTTATTTCGGCGTCAACTAAAAGTACAAAACTAATCAGAAAGAAATGACATAAAATAAGAGCGACGCCAAAAAGTCTATGAGAAGCCCAGAAGATGGCTTTTAATCGATTGTTCAAGGAACTATCGATTCATAGATTCTGTACCGGTAATCAAAATGAAAAAACAAAAAAAAGTGATGTCGCTTACCACAACGCCAACTTGCGTATATCAGTCAATGTGAGAACTTGTTAATTTCTGGTGTATTGATATTTAATTTTACATTACGTGACCAGCCCGTGAATTGAACCCTAGACGTATTGCAACTAAAACGATGCCGATTCCACCACGTAAACCGGCCGGTATCAGCTTTTATACTTAAATAACGATTTAATTGTGTGTTTGCGCTTTAGAAAAGGAAAAAAGGCTTCAAAAAAGAAAAAGCGGAAGAGATGCGGTCACGAAATAAGAAAATTTAGATAATCATTACGTATTTCGTACGTTGATGGCTCTATTCGAATAAAATTGGAAAAAGGAAGGCAACAACGAAAAAAGAGCGACATATGTGGGATCAATTAAATAAATCAAAAATTTTCAGCAGCAAATTGTGGTCCCGCAATAATACTTTTTCTAAAAGGCGAATGCGAAAGTCGTAATCCTTGCACATATCGCGAGCTACAGTTTTGACAGCGCCTCAGTTTGGAAAATTGTTGGCCTGCAGAGTGCAGTTACGAGCATCAAGATTGGTGACATTGCCTTTATACGTTGGACTTGGATGTGGCAGCTTATATGCGTTTGAAAATAATCGCAAGTTTATTTTAGAGCAGAAGTATATCAAAAGGCCAGGCTTTCAACGAACCAAGTGATAGCCAAACCTTTGCTTAAAAATATAAGTTAATGAAACTCACGGCGATAAATGCTACTCTAATCGCGTTTATTTCAATTACTGCTGTGGTTTGCGTTTTGTTTTTTCAGTGGCTACTTTACTGATGAATAAACAGTGTTAAGTCATTCTGGTTGGGCTGCAGCTGCAAAGTCAATAATAAACCTTTTTATTTGTGTTTTTATCCTATTTCGAGAAAGTGACGAAGGCGCTATGACTAGCTCGCATAAGACTAGCCGGCCATCTGGGGGAATCGCGTTAAATGCTTTTCCTAACAGCACTAAAGCGCGCTTGCCGGCTTGCTCCACACTGTCCCTTGGCGTCAATGTCGTCAAAGAGGGAGCTGTGAGTACTGATTGTAAAGTCTTTGCATGGTTTCATCCGCCTGGGTATCGAACTCGAGTTTGCCTCGCAGAGGCAGACGCTCTCTCTACCTGGCCATTTAATGGGCTCGCATATTGAAAACGAACATGGCTGCGCACCTTCACGTTACGATCAAACACATTTGCTGGAGCTAGTTATCTTGGTTTGTAACGTAGATACGAGGCAAGTCCCCCTTTACAATTAAAAAAGGTCGTTCTTGTTACTTTAGCTTGCTTAAATTGCTTTCTACTCAATATTATTTTGTGTTGGCAGAGGTGGGCACGGTACTTTTTTAAAGTACCGGTACTCGGTACTTTTAACAAGTAACCGAGTACCGGTACCGCCGGTACTCGGTACTTTTAACAAGTAACCGAGTACCGGTACCGCCGGTACTTTAAAAAAGCACCGTACCGGTACGGTATCGGTACTCGGTAGGGGAGACTGGGGAGATATGTTACAGTTTTTGGTAAAGCGGTCTTTACTGCCGCTCTATTGTGCGTACGAGCTAACTTTCTTTTTTATAGTTTCATGATCCCCTTAGGAAATAATCAGAAGTGGTTGTGCGTTTTCATCTCCTTGTCTTAGGGCCTCAAAGATGAATTAACAAAGGGTCTATGGTAACATTTTACCCCACATCAGCGGGGTAAGTTGTTACACCTAATGGGGCACTGTGTTACATTTGTTAAAAGTCATTTAGAAGGTGTGAAACAGTTAAAAAATCTCAAAAAAGTTGAATAACGAAGCAAAACAAGCGTTATCGGTCGCTCCATAGAGTAATTTGAGCTTACAAACGCAATTCATACTTGGCATTGAACACCATCTTTGCAAAAGACTCAAAACGATGCAAAAAACAATTTTCATATCGGAAGTCTCGCACACGTAATTGTTATCAGGCTTACAATCAGCACATTCAGCATGCGACCACTTTAAGCATTTACACCCTAACTCTAACTTCATTAAAAACCAAATGGGGCAAGATGTTACACTGTGTAACATTTTACCCCTTCATAAAATATGGACTTGAATAAAATTTTTCATAATCACGTTGCCCTTCAAATGAGAAAAGCTTGATAGCCTCTTAAACTACAATAATTTCACTTACCAAAAAGCTATAAGTTTTACCCTTAACCTCAATTCTCTGCTAGGTATTAAGTTTTTTAAAAATATTGAAAACTTTACTTTTACAGCTTAAAATAATTTTTTTCCAATATTTTTTGCTAAATCAAACCCACAAGCCTTGCATTTTTTTGTTGGAACCCTTTGTCCAGTAGCTTATAAGAAAACTTAAATCTAGCTGTTTATAAGCAGCATTTAAAAAATTAAAGCGACTGTAACAACTTACCCCTGTAACATATCTCCCCAGTCTCCCCTATTTGAAAATCAAATGTACCGCCGGTAGTACCGCGGTACTTTTGTAGGTATTTTTGAAAAAAGTTCCAGAAAGAAAGTACTGCCCTATATGCAGGGTTACCATTTTGTGCTTATTTCTAAGATTTGTGCTCATTTTTAAGGGCAATGTCTTAGAAAACGTGAATGTGCTTATTTCTAAGAAACGTGCTTATTTTCGAGTCCCGTGCTTATTTTTAAAACTTTATTCCTTGCTCTCACTCTTCGGAAAAAAGCTAGTTATTTCGATTATTTATTCGTTCATTAGTTATTTATTCGTTTGCCCAAATCACGTCAACCTGAGTAACTTTAGTTGTGAGCCTGTTATGAGTAACCTGGAAGTTGGCAAATATGGTCCTACCTTCAAGTCAATTTGGAGTAGATACCATTAACTAAAGGAATTAGGCAACCTTTTTAATGTTATTTCAAGCATTTGACTTTCTTTGAATGATCGATCCTAATGAGTTCTTGATCTTCAATGAAGCGGTGTCATTATTTAATTGATCTTTTGTTGAGCCAAGTTGGATATCACTCTTATCTGAGTTTCTGATAATTGGAGTCTCATGATCCGTTAAAATTGTTCCTTGCATGTGGTAGATTGCTAGGTCAAGGTCAGCTTGAAGAATACGATTAATATTTGTCAAGACCAATGTGAAAAGTTCTATTGCGTTCTTCTGTGAAAAGGGATTTGTATAGAGCAATTCACTACTGAAGAAAAGAAACCAGCCCAGCTTTTTAATTGTTTGGATATATACGCTTGTGCATTTTTCCTTGTACAAGAAATAATTTTCGTGAAATTGAATCGTCTTTCTGTTACGTCATAGAGCCTCAAAACATGAAATGTTGGATTTTACTCCATGTTGGATTTTACTCCTGTCCCGAAATAACTAGCTTTTTTCAGTGGAATGAGAGCAAAGAATCAAGGGCGTCGGCAGAAATTTTTCTAGGGGGGGGGGGCAATCAAGGTATTTCAAAGTTGATACCGGTGTAGCACTAATGGAAGTGCAGTTAAAAAATAGGCAGTGCTCCCTTTCTCGTGCTTTCCAACGCTCACTTAACACTTTATCGTATTTGTATTAGCACCATTAGCACATAGCACTTAATCACTCAAGCGGAAATATAAAATATACAAAGTGTTTCCTGACATGCTTAGACTGTAATAAACTTATACCTGCACCTTACTGCACGCGAATGTTAGGATACAGCTTGCAGGTTGTCGTAACCTGCAGTGACAATCTCACAACATTAATGAATATCGGGCTTTAATTCACAAAGATTGAGCTACATAACATTTACCATAGCCTGCATAAACATAAAATTAATATGCTAGCTTTAGCCACTGTAAATCAGCTGAAGATCGCAAAGACTTCCTTCAGTGTAAAGAACAAAATGCACTGCTGTAACTCAGAAAAACACATCACAACTTGCAGTGACTTAAAAGGAAGAAAGCACACCATTAACTTGCAGTTGAGCGGTTCATTACAACAGCTCGAGAACGGGAAGCATTAAAGTAGTAATAAAGTAAAATGCTGGGTTCGGTTACGAGGTGTGCACACAACAGATTATACGACACAGGTAATTATTGCTTTTTGCTTTAGGGCCTGTTCACACTTGAACTATACCATGCATACAACCAACGTCATAATGAAAGATCTCTCCTTGCCTTTTGCTCAGTTTTGTCTTCCCTGGGCTTGTTGTAACCAACGTCGTAATAAAAGATCGTAACTTGTATGCTTGGTATAGTTCGCATCGTTAAGTTTTATTGACATCAAATGATCAAAATGGAAAATCATACGTCGGAAAATAAAAACTGCAGTCTACGTGGTTTATGCGCAAATTTTTCAATAACTTCGTTGATGAATTCTTCAACGCGAGAGTTAATTTTTTTCTGGTGCACATTCATCATGCATAAACCACTTGTACGGCTCTCTGCCACGGTAGCTCTTAACCATGTTTTTACCCGCCGAAGGGTGCTGAACGATCGCTCGACAGTGCAAGTCGTAGACGGCAAAGTCAGAGCGATCAACAAAGCAAGGCGAATAGCTGGGTAAAAAGGGCAATGATTTATGGTTAACTCTTCTAATGTTAAATCAGGTGAAATGGGTATGGGAGGATTCATGTTTTTCCACATGTCATACCAAGTGATGGCTTCTAAAACAAAGTTGTCCAATTCGTACACCATTTCAATTCTCTCCATCTCTTCACAAAACCTATCCCTCGATACAGCAAGTGCTCGCGCAGAGTGTAGCGTTAGCAAGGAACCCGGGATAAATTGTGAGTCATCAAACCGAGTTCGCAACGATGTTTGGATCGAATCCAAGTATGGCATAAAAATTGCTTGCCGAAAATACTCTTGAACATTAGAAGTTCTAAAGTTTGTCCGGTATCTTTGCCTGAAAGTCGTTCGTGGCATTCTGAGTTCCAGCAGTAGCTCGTCTGAAATTTTCTTGACTTTGGCAAAAATGTCTGTTCGAAACACCTCCTCAGCATTTTCTTCATGCGAAGTTATGACAGACATTAAAGAATTAATTTGGTTTTGAGCACCATAAGTATCTGAGGTAATAGCTTGTAATTTTTTTGCAACGGGTTCAAACATTGCTGAACATTGTCAGGCAGATAATCGTCAGGCAGATCAAAAAACGAGAGTTGCTAATTGAGTGAATGAGCTGATAAGCTTTTTGTCGTGACTCGGAACTACAATTTCTTTGTTCAACAATCTCCTTCAACTTTGTAAAAATTTTGTGAAAGTTTTGCCTCGGATACCATACTTTTGTAATTTAATAAGTAATATTTGATGATCTACCGTGTTAAAAGCTTTTTTGAGATCGATAAGAATAATTGCGGTGAATGATTTTTGTTCTTTTTGTTTTTTTAGATGAGAAACAGCATCAGCTAACAACAAAGAAGTAGAGTGATGTTTTCTAAAGCCAAATTGTTCTGGTGCAACTACGTTATTTCTAGTAAGAAAGCAGTTCGGTCGTGATAAAATGAGTTTCTCAAATAGTTTAGCAAAAGGGGATAGCAGAGATATTGGTCGATAGTTGTTGGTTTGTGTTTCTAGTCCATTTTTAAATATTAGAACAACTTTGGCTAATTGAAGCGTTGATGGAAATAACTCCTCAATTACACAACAATTAAACATTTCACTAACAAGTGGAGAGATTATTTCTGATGATATTTTTATTAACTTTACAGGAATGCTTTCAGGAGCTTTTTTTTCATTAAGCTTCATTAGCTCTTGAAAAACTTCAAATGGTGTAATAGGTCTGAAGAAAATGGATTCGCCTATTGTAGAAGCAACGTTAATATTTTTATTGTTAGTTTTAATTTTGCTGGCAAGGTTGGGCCCAATACTTGCAAAAAAAGTATTGAATGCTTCACAGATATCAGCCCCATTGCTTACTAATTGCTCATTTGGCATTTCTAATTGTTTAATGGGTGTTTTGTATTTTTTGTGTTTTTGCAAGATTGTATTAATGGTTTGCCATGTTTTAGCAGGATTGTTTTTATGAATGAGTAGTTGTGAATGGAAATATTGTTTTTTTGCATCTCTAACAATTACTGTCAATTTGTTTCTGTATTTTTTATACTTATCAATTAACTTGATTTTGTTACGTTTGTAACATTTATTGAATAACTTGTTTTTTGCTTTAATAGATGTCAAAATGCCTTTTGATATCCATGGTTTAGAGTTTATTTTTGCTTCTTTGCTTGATATTGTTACTTCTGGGATATGTTTATTGATTAGCTCCGTATATTCACCAATAAACATATTAAACAGTTCTTCTGCACCATCACATTGAGTTGGTTTTGTCTTTTGATAGATTGAAGATGGTAGATCATCTTCATCTAAAAGAAACCTGTCAGCATTGAATTTTTTTGAACACCTACGGGTATATTTAATCTTTTCCATTTTTGGAGAATAAGAAATCAAGCAAAATAGAGGAAGATAATCCGAAATTTCATAGTTTAATATTCCTGCTTGTATTGATTTCAACAACAAGTTGTTAGTGTAGAGGTGATCAATAGATGTTGATGAATTGGCTGTAACTCTGGTTGGTTTATCAGTGAGATTAAAACACCCTTCAAATAAAAGATCATTTCTGTATGAATCTATTTTTTTGTTGTTACTACATTTGAGAAAGTCAATATTTATATCTCCAACAATATAGTAGTCTTGTTTCAGTAAGGCTAGTTGTTTTAGAGTTTTGCAAAATTCTTCTTGAAAAACTGAAAAATTGTGATAAGGGTGCCTATACACCACTCCAAAAACTAAGCCCTTTTTTTTGCCTTTGACATTAACTTCAATAGAAAGGTTTTCAGAATCAGCTGTTGTGAAAGACACCTACAGCAGTGAAGTCTGCACAACTACACTTTCCGCAACAATCGTTAGAAAGATTTGTTTTTAAAATACAATGCGCCATCCCCTGATCCCGTCAAGCGCGGCAATAGAAAGATTCTTTTTTAAAAGAAAAAGATGTTTTGAAGCCGAAGAGAAGTGGTCTTTCAGACGACTATTTCCAAATGCTTTTGTTTTTGAAAGGCAATTCAGAGTAAAAGTTTTTCGATAATTTCGTCTGTTCTTTTTTACGTTACCGTCCGTTGATGTGGGGGTGCAACTGCAAAAGAAAGTCTCAAGACCTGCATAGATTTTTTAACAGACTGCGTGCAACGTGGCTTACGTAATGTTAAACAGAGTTGCGCGATGCGTAGCCCTAGTGAAATGGATTCGCCCTCCAAAATGTTTTTCTTTTTTTTGTATAGGATTCCGGGATGTTACTTGTCTTTATCTCAGTAATGCTTAACTATGAGAACAAGAACGACAAAAAATTTAAAAGTAGTTTTAGGACGTCTTTTTTGCACATTTCACAATTCATTTTTTCGACTTTGACTCGTAAATATGTTTTTTCTACACATTTTTCCGACTTACAACTCTCCGCAATACAGCTTGTTTTTTTAGTGAATTTCCTTGCAAAGATGCAAAAATATAAAATAATTGTGTAGTTTTTCTTGTATATCCGATGGTATTCGATCGATGTAGATTAGTGGTTCTCAAACCTTTTTGAAATCTCGACTTTGCGGTCCCCAAAGATATTTTTCTATCACTCACGGTCCTTTATTTTTAAGCATAAATTTCCACGCAAAATCAAGTAAAGAGTAAAAAAAAGGTCATCACGTCAGCAGATGTTCAATCAAGCACAATGCAATGGGTGAATTATCAAAAATCCGCGGCCTTTTTGTGGCCCCCTGAAACTGCTTCGCGAACCCCAAGGAAACCGCGGTCCCCAGTTTGAGAACCACGTTGTAGACTTTATTGTTAGCAAGCGGAAATCAATTTCGTTTTTTAAAAGCCCTTATTCTAAACATTACTGACCTGAGGCCTGCGTTAATAGCATTCTACGTTTTCGATAATGGTATTACGTTTACTCGTGTCCACTCGACGAGTATATAGTGTTTCAAACTAATCGTTGCTGATTATGACCGTCTATTGCAGCAGTTCTTCCCGTCTTACTGTACTTAGTAGGTTATTCGCTGTCAGTTCCGTTATGAGATTTATTCCTAACTCCTAACCAGCGATGGCGGAAGCATTTCTAAAGTGGGGGGAGGGGGGGGCAGGGCAAAAGCAATGACCAGATTTCCTTCTTAATTTCGTCATTGCAAACCAGTGAAAAGCAAAAAAAGATCTCCATGCCCGCTAATATCCTGATTTAACCACTGCAAATTGGTGAAGAGCAAAAAAAAGTCTTCACGCCCGCATGCGGCCACTTTGCCAGGTTTCAAGTACATTCATGCAGAGGTACTATGTAGAACAAAACGTGTAAATTAAACCCCCCTTATCCCTCCCCCGCCACCTACGCTCCTAACGCGCATATGCATTTTTGCTCCTACAAACTTAATCGCTTGCTATTAAGCTTTTAAGATATTAATTACTGTAAACTCACAAAGCAAGACGTGTTTTCGCAATGACGTAACCCAATCTTAAAAAATGTCTACGCACGGTGTATAGGCTCCTCTTAAAAATTATTTCCTAATTAGGGGGTGATGAAAGTCTCAAACTTCCAAAACGAAACGGTAGAACAAAAATGTTTGAGAATCACTGCTCTATACTCAGGGTCTCCAGTCTCGTGATGAGTTTTCATATTGTCCTCGTCCGTGGTCGCACAGAGCATTGCTAATTATTATGATCACATGAGTCTAACCTCCAGCTTTGAGTGCTGTCTGATAATCACAGACACAAAAATTAAGCGCCATGAAATAGTTAAAACGATTTATCCCACCTGTGATCTGGAGTTCAAAAAAAAAATAACGAAGCATACCAATAAATGTTATTGGCTCTCGACTCCTCAAGCACTTTTACACTATCAAATCTGGAGTTCTGAAAAAAAATTGGGTAGGCCTACCGGTACCCCTTCTCTACACACTTCGATGTTAAAAATTTTGTTTCTATTTTAATGACTTCACAAAAAGGTTTGACGTCATTATGATTTATGACGAACTCCTTCCATTTAAAAAGTTTAGCGTAAAAGCCACTTGTGGTTCTGGGGTGACTGGGGTCCCCTTTCATTCAAAATTTTTAAACAATCTTTTTGTCGCATTCTGCGCAAAAAGTGGTCTGCAATAAAAAAGTTTTCGCTTTAAGCCGGCCCATCTCTAGGCCTATATGGGCGAGGGAAACGGTGGCATTTCTTTTGATTTTCGTGTCACTTGCCACTAACTACATAACTTATTTTGTACCATTTTTTGATGGTTGGTACATAGTTTGTAATTCGTGAATTAAACCGTACTGCGTACCAAGTACTATCGGTAACTAATTGTTGTGAAACTGGACAGTTTTAACCAAAAATCAACAAAATATAGTGCAGTACTTCCTTTTTAGAACATTTTTTGAAAAGTACCGACAAAAGTACTGAATACCGGTACCGCCAGTACTTTTAACAAAGTACCGAGTACCGGTACTGCCGGTACTTTAAAAAAGTACCGTGCCCACCTCTGGCATCTACAGCGTAAAATTCTCATTAAAGTTATTAAATGTGGTGTACCACAAGGCTCAATTCTTGGCCCGACTTTATTTTCAATATATATCAACGACATTGTACAAGCTTCATCATTTCGAGTTCGACTTTTTGCTGACGACACTGCCTTGATCATGAGTGATAAAAGTATGGAAACTCTGAACATAAAAGTAAACAATGAACTATAATTAAGATCACCAATTGGCTCAACAATAACAAACTATCCCTTAATTATACCAAAACGTCTTGCTCGTTAATTTCTCCTCAAGTAAATAATCTTGAGTTTATGGTAAGAATAAATGGAAATCACATTAAAATATCAGATGCAGTCAAATATTTAGGAATAACCTTGCAACCAAAATTAAGATGGTACAACCACATAAACATCTTATGCAAAAAGCTGTCGCGAGCTTCCGGTATCATCGCCAAACTAAGGCACTACGTGGATAACAAACTTTTACTAGTCATATATTGTAGTCTTGTCCAAGCTCACTTTATGGCATATTAACATGGGGTTCAGAAAACACAACAACATTAAAACCTTCACAAACTATTCAAAATAAAATAGTAAGACTAATGTGCAAGGTGGATAGAACTAGTGATGATACAAATAACTCCTTATATCAGGGGTTCCCAACCTTTTGCTTTCTGCGTACCACTCCGGACCTTTTCTGTAGCTGCGAACCACCTGCCTTTGATGAATAGTTTTTAACCATGACAACATATAAGAGTTGTGCTGAAAGGTTTACTTCACATACAGAAACGAATGCGTAATTAAATCCAATGTTCATTATACTCGCGGTATTACTCTGAAGCACGTAGCATGTAACACTGCGGCTTAGCATCTGGGCAACACAGCTTTGAACTTCAAAGAAATATCACTAATGTGCGAGGCATTATTGTGAATCGAGCTTTTGGGTGGAGGTAGTCTAAGGGTGGGCAAAATTTCCATTGAAAGAGCCACTTGCGGAAAAGTGGAAGAACCAAAGAGTAAAAAAAATCTTCAACCCACAGCAGATGAAGATGGGGGATGAAAGAGCAAAAAAAAGTCTTCGACCACACAAGAGCTGGAAATAGGAGGTGTAAGTGCAATTGCAAAACAAAAAAAGGTCTTCGGTTTTCGTCACAAAAGCTGAAGAGCCTTGTTTCAAGGGTCAAAAAGCCTCTTGTGACTTGCAAGCCGCACTTTGCCCATCCCTGATGTAGTCAATTCGATTGCAAAATCATCGATGTTGCTACCACGCCCCTGAAGATAACAGTTAAAGTGATTCATTACTCCCATTTGCAATATCTGACAAATAGAAAAGGTGAAGAATGAAGTTTATGTCTTCTAAAATCATCCGAATTTTGTAATCTTTTGTCTGGAAGAACTGAAGCAGCTTCTTTTGCAACACAAAAAGACGTGTGGCGTTTTACTCCGTCACTATGAAGCCAAATGGTCACAAAAAACGACGTTTGTTGTGAGTACACTCGTGGAGCTCCGCAGCCTTTATTGTTGCAGATTCCGATTGATATATAAGCCAACTAATCGTGATTATTTTTGTGCTTGTGGTACGTAAGATGCCACAGTACTCCTCTTTGCTGTGATGAGAGGCATTGCAGGTGAGGGATTCCAGTGCTAGGCAGAGAAATGGTCGTCGTCGTCGTGTGGTTGGGCATCCTCTTCCGACGGTTTAGATGTTGACGGCGTTGATTTTAAGCCAGTGTCGGGTGTCATCATCCTGGAACAACAGACCTTGTATTCCTTTTGGTGCACGATGTAGGGGGCATGTAGAAATGATGTGGTCTGCAGTTTGCTCAGAGGCACCACACTCACAATTCGGTGAAGGAGCAACTCTCCATTTGTACATTGATGAATGGAACCGCCCTACGCCAATCCGCAGACGATTCAGTTTTACCCAAGATGTTCTGGGCAAACCCATTTCAAGAGGCTTAGGACTGGCCCTGGGAATAAAAGCATGAAGCCTTGATGCACTTTTCAAGTACTCCATGTTCCATACATAATCCATCCATTGCACTGCACGAATGTCTGATTCGGTCAGACTATCCAGTAGTTTCTGTGCAGCGGGTATAAACGGTCGTCTTGATTTGAGCCTTCCCTGGTGCGTATTTTGTTTCCCGACCAGCAGCTCATGTAGAATATGATCAGGGTTAAGGGTGGCGCGGTTAGCCAGGGAGAGTGTCGCTCCTCGACGGCGAAGCTCAGCTGGCTGGATGCCTGCGAGGATTGGCAAGTAGTCCGTTGGAGTGGGTCGCAGACATCCAGTGACAATGCGCAAGGCGTCATCTAAAACACTGTCGATTAGCCGAGTGTGAGCACTACGACACCAAACAGGTGCGCAGTACTCAGCTGTGGAGTAAACCAGGGACAAGGCGGCTGTTCGCAATGTTTTGGCTCCTGCACCCCATCCCGAGCCTGCAAGTCGCCTCAACAGTGTGACGCGAGTGGAAAGTTTCTTGCGCAATGCTTCTAGGTGATGACGGAAAGTGAGCGACCTGTCCAGCTTTACACCAAGGTAGGTTGGAGTTGGACAGTATGGCAATAGTTTGCCGTAGTTGAAGATTTTGAGCTCACGTTTCGCCTCTCGGTTGTTTAGATGAAAGGCCGTCGTCATCGTCTTAGTGTGGCTGAGCTTCAGCCTCCAAGTCTGGAAATACGCTGAACGTGTTGTCATGTCTTGGCTTAGAGTGCCCTCCAAAGTCTTCCAGTCTTTCGAGGTATGCACCAATGCCAGGTCGTCGGCATACGCATACTTCTGGGAAATTGTGGAAGGCAGATCGTATGTGTAGATGTTAAAAAGGAGGGTAGCCAAGACTGATCCCTGTGGGAGGCCATTTCGCAAACGTCGTAACCTGCTTCGCTTGCTGTCACCAATGGAAAGAGTGAAACTTCTATTCCGGATAAGTTCCATAGTCATTTGGACCATGTGTTTATCAGGAAGGAGTCTCAGCAGCTTACAGGTGAGGCCACGATGCCAGACATTGTCCAGCTGTTAGATCGACAAAAACAGCACCGGCCTTCTTGGTCTCAAATGAGTCCTCGATGTGTTGGGTAAGTAGAACAGTTTGGTCTACTGTGGACCTCCCCTGTCGGAACCCAGCTTGCTCCCGAGGAAGAAGCGGGTCGACAATGGGCTCGATACGGGTGTAAATGAGCCTCTCGAGGATCTTGTAGGGAACACAGAGCAAAGAGATGGAGCGATAGCTCTTGGAGTCCTCTACCGGTTTCATTGGTTTGGGGATCGCGACTACCAACGCTCTTCTCCAGATTTTTGGAATTTTGAGGTGGTGCAAACAGGATGAAAGAAAGCCACACAGCCAGGATTTCAGGGCAGCTCCAGCATGGAGCAAAAGCTCAGGGCAGATAGAGTCTGGGCCTGGAGCTTTTCCTGGTTTCAAATGTTTGAGGGCGGCTGCGAATTCTGAGGGAGTAAAGCTTCCACAGACATTCACTGCACTTGTTGTAGAGGCCCTCCAAAGATCAGACACTTCTTGAGACACAAGCCGGGATGACTTGCGATCAATATCCTGGTGTAATATCCTATATCCTCGATCAATATCCTCGTATATGACTTGCGATCAATATCCTCGGCCCGAATGGCAGATGCTTCCATGCAGCCCGGGGTGTGATTAAGTCTGTACAAAGCTTTTCTCTAGCAAAGTTACAATGACAGGCCGAAACCAAATCTGCCGACCCGGAAGGGTATCCACTCTTCCCGATGCACAGAGAAATGGTCTGTAGCAGGAATGAGTGAAGCCTTGCACCAAATTGAGACATGAAAAAAGGATGCGAAGATGCACCAAAAACTTTAATAGTGACTTGTTTCTCTTGGACACTGATAAAATTATTTCTAATGTAGAATCTAATCTATATAGGGATAACTGGGATCCTGAAAATGCTATGAATAGCCTCCTTAATGCTTTCACTGCCTTGATAAATTCTCATTTGCCTCTCAAAGCGCAATCAAAAAAAGCAAGCAAATTGACAACAAAACCTTGGATAACAAAAGGTATATTAAATTCCATTAAAACGAAAAATAAACTTTTTCGTAAGTGCTACAAGCAGAATAAACGGCATCTAATAAAACAATACAAATTGTACCTTAATAAATTAACTTCTATAAAAAGAATAGCAAAACAATATTATTACTCTCAGATTACTACAAATAGAAGAGACTCTGCAAAAGTATGGAAGAATATAAACGAAATTATAGGCATGAAAAAGAAAAATTGTGAGAAACCAATAACTAAACTACTTAACAAGAACAATAAATGCATAGAAAATCGTCAAGAAATGACTGAAGAATTCAATGATTTTTTCCTTAATATAGTTCCCACACTTGCAAATAAAATACCATCTGAAAATATTTGCAACCCAATAGTTGATTCATCCTCTCATCAAAATTCGTTCTTTCTGGAACCGATTTCTCCTAATGAAGTCTTCAGGGAAATCATGCGTTTGAAAGAAAACAAAGCTAATGGCCCGGAGAACATACCTACAAAATATATCAAATTAGCTAGTGAATTGTTAGCTCCTATGCTCTGTAATATATTTAATCAATGCCTTGGAAAATTTCCAAAAAATTTGAAAATTGCAAAAATCAAGCCAATACATAAAAGTGGGCCCAAAGAATTAATGACCAACTATCGACCAATCTCAATGTTGTCTCCTTTTGCCAAGATATTCGAAAGACTAATTAACACCAGATTAACCTCTTATCTTTCTCAATTCAATATAATTAACCAAGAGCAATTTGGATTTCAAAAGGAACATTCCACCTCACTATTAATAGCAGATGTAATATCTCAGATCAAACTACTAAAAGAAAAAAAACATCACAGCTGTGTAATATTGTTAGATCTTAAAAAAGCGTTTGATACTGTTGACCACAAAATACTCCTCACCAAATTACAGAACTATGGAATTAGAGGAAATGCTTTAGACCTATTTCAAGATTATTTGAGTAATAGACAACAGCATGTAACTCTTCATAATGCTGCATCGAGTGCCAAAACTATTAAATGTGGTGTACCACAAGGTTCTGTTTTGGGACCAACCTTATTTACTATATATATTAATGATATTGTTCACGCATCAGGATTTACTACAAGATTATTCGCAGATGACACAGCCCTAATTCTAAGTGATTCAAACTTAACAACCCTGGAAAGGAAAGTTAAAGCTGAACTGATAAAAATAATGCATTGGCTAACTACAAACAAACTTACCCTGAACTACCCAAAAACAACATACATACTAATTAAAGAATACGAAAAATAAAGATGACGTTGAAACTAGCTTTAGTTTAAGCGTAAACAATAATATAATTAAAAAAGCAAACGCTGCAAAATATCTCGGAATAATTATTGAACCTAACCTAAAATGGAACCTTCAAATACAATCTCTCTGCATTAAACTCTCAAAAGCTGCTGGTATTATATCAAAATTACGTCATTACGTTGACATGTCAACTTTGAGATTAATCTATTTCAGTCTTGTGCATTCACATGTATTGTACGGCATATTATCATGGGGGTCAGAATTCAGTACAAACTTACAAACAATACAAATAATACAAAATAAAATTATAAGAATCATGAATAAAGTGAAAAAGAGATAGTCGGACTACCAACAACTCACTATTTTTTAAATTGTGGATTTTAAACATCAAACATATCTACCAACTCGAACTTGCAAAGTTCATGCATCGCTACAATAATAACAAGCTTCCTCTACTTTTTAGGGACTACTTTGTACCTTTAGAAAATGTACATAGTTATAATAAAAGAGCCAGTAGTAAAAAAAGTTACTTTGTACCCAGATTTTCAAGTAGTGCAACCAATAATTCGTTATATTCAGAAGGTGTAACAATCTGGAATAAAATTCCAGAAACCTGGAAAAAAATTTTCTACCAAAAATTTATTTCAGTATACAAGAACCACCTACTCGAGCAATACAAAGATTAATACAGTAATAAACGAAACGACATCCAAGCGCAACTGTCAAAGAGCATCTTTTACATTAACAAATTCTACAGAATAACTGAACCTAATTGAAACTGTAAACATCTTATTTTGATCATACGTTCAAGTTTATGAATCCTTGTGTTAACTCGAATTACTATTATTAAGTTTGGCAATTTAAAGTTTGTACATGTTTTGGTGTACGGTACATTTGCATCTTTTCTACACATTTCTTAAAACGTCTTGTAGACAATATGAAACTGCACAAATGGTAGCTAGATAATTCCTTGCAGTTGTCAATTTGTGTTGTATATAGTGTATATACCCTTCTGACTGTTTTGTGGTTAAACTATGTGTTTTTTATTTATTTATTATTTTTACACAGTTACAAACTGACCTTCAAATGAAAAATCTTCATTGAGTTAACTTGAGCCCCTATAGACATGTTATGAGCAAGATGGTGTTGTGACTAGATGAGCTTTATGCTCTTTCAATGCACCTGTGTTGTTCTATTGCAATTACTGATGTCGCTTTCAATGTTAACTTAAATGACACAAATAAACTTACTTACTTACTTGCAAGCCATCGGGTGCTCAGCTCGAGAGAGTTGTGTTGTTGTCTTGTTGAAATCGCGTCGGTTAATTACGTGTCCAAACGTCGGGTTGTCACCGATGTGGCGTTTTATTACGTCACTATGAAGCCAAATGGTCAAAAGAACGACGTTCGTTGTGAGTATACTCGTGGAGCTCCGCAGCCTTTATTGTTGCAGATTCCGATTGATATATAAGCCAACTAATCGTGATTATTTTTGTGCTGGTGGTACGTAAGATGCCACAGACGCATCCATAAGAGTATTCCTTCGAGACCCCATTTCCGTATAAAGCAGCAATGATGTGTATTCTGATCTACATGGAGCAGCTTTGTATGAAGCTCTGCGAAGTTGTTGCTTCTGAGATATCCAAGGATGTAAAGTTTAAAAAATGAGGTGGCAATTGACAACTCACAATTTTAAAGCGGAAACCTCCCCAGAATGGGTGCTTTTAAGTTTTAACTGCAAAATTTTGGGGAGGTTTTGACTTTAGCCTGAATGATAAATCAATAGATGCACGGGTCTAAATGCACAAGTTAACGAAAAACTTTCACACCCGGTCTACGTTTATTGCTACTTTTGCTTGAAATATAGAACGTTTTGCAAAACTAGTGCGAAACGCAGTTTGTATGCGTTCCTACTTCACTACACTCAGGGATGTTAGCTAGAATATACTGTGAAACTCAAGCAAGGAGTAGTTTTGAATCCTGAGTTTCACTATTTCACGCACAGAACCACTCTGTTAAAAGTTTTTTTACCGGTTAGATTGATCCATAGATTCACCTCACCGTTTTAATTACGCCAGCAACAATATTCGATGGTGTTGCAGCTTGCTGCTGCAGAAAGAAAAAAGGCCCGCAAGCAAGCGAGATATTGGCAATGCCCATATAAGAGTATACTACGTCATACCATAGTCTCCGCACATGATTATACATATCTCCAGCAAACCTATTTTCATGTAACTTATTTCAGTTGTGAAGTAAAAAAGTTTTTGTGAGAATTCCGTGAAACGAATTCTTTTTGGATTTTTGGAAAATATCTTACGTACCACTTGAAAAGCTGCCGCGTACCTCCAGTGGTACGCGTACTACAGGTTGGGAATCCCTGCCTTATGTAAACGATTAAGCATACTTAAAATTAAAGATCGTTACAAAGTGGAATCAGCAAAGTTTTTTCATTCATATCAAAGAAACAGATTGCCCCAAATCTTCCAAGACTATTTTCAACCTGTAAAAAGCCTCCATAAACACTTTATCAGAAATTTGCACACTGATAAATTTTACTTACCTGCATGCACAAGCAATTCATTTAAATCATCAATATATTTCGAAGGAGTCCAAATTTGGAACAATATACCAATAAAATGGAAAAAGATTCTCAAGCCAAAAATTTTTTAAACTTTATAAAAGGCATCTAATACAACAATATTTGTAATTGGAATTAATGTAGCCATCATATACGTAATTTTGCTACAGTGATTGACGGCATTTGTATTCTCGTAATTTTGCGGCAGTGGTTGGTAACATTTGCATTTCGTACATATTGTGATCTCGTAGTTTGATTTATTAGTGCATTTCTTTGTTATGTTTGGCGTTATGTTTGGCGTTTTCAGCACTGAAAAACCGATTTTTTTTGCCATGTGTTATGTTAAATAGAGTGTAGCGACTTGATGAGCCCCAGACTGTTTCGCATGCACGAATAAACTCTGAACTCGGTTAGTACTTGTACTCGAAGGTCAATGTACTCGGTACTCGGGCAAAAAAAGCGCCGAGTACACGAGTACATTTGGTTTTCGCTAGAAGTAACAAACAAGATAACTTTTGACAGCAAACTACAGCCAATAAAACCCGTAAATAAACTGATTTTATTGAGTTCCTTTTGCTTTAATCCGTGCAGACTGCAGCAGAACAAACAGCTATTAAATGGTGAGAACGAGCGAAATCAAGCGTTTGAATGCGGTACAGAGCAGTATTGGGTCAACAACAAATAGTATCGTTTGACAACAAACGCTCTTCTGCTGCAAAAAAACATGTGAAAGTAGTAGCGACTTTTAATTTATTTTGCGATTAAAGTTACGTAGCACAGAAATCGAGCCACGTGTGACAAAACTGTAACAGTTGGGTTAGCGTTTTACGATTTCACCTTAGATGTTGGTAGAACATTTTCTACAGTGCATGTATTACTGTAATCTGCCAATCCCAAATTAGTTTTGCTATGGTATTGCATGGTAAGGGTATCCGAAAAAGAACAAGAGTTAGATTTGAAGGCAATATTTTGAGTGTTAAATTTAGGTCATATAGAGATAGCTTAGTTGCATAGCTGTTCTGTAGCTGAGTTGTAGCTGTAGGCAAAATTTTACTATTTTTTTGCAATAAATTGATAACAAGTCGAGTCTTTTGATAACGCATGTAAAATGCGTTTGAAATATTAATGCGACAAAGCACTAATAAGGATTATTTTATAAAAATAAATCTTAAAGCTGAACTTAAAAAATAGTATCGTGAACTGGTAAATAAATAGAATAAAAATACCGCTTTAAATTACAGTAGTAATCAAGGGGGTTGGAAGGTGGGGGCTGAAGCCCCCCTATTTTTTTCATCCCCTCCATAAAAATTTTGAGCCCCCCTTTTTCAAAAGTTTATAACTACAGTACACCCTGCACTTCAACGATGCTTATGGCGTCACTTGTTATTTGTTTTTTTTTCTTCATTGATACCATCAAACCAATTAACGTACTAACTTTTGCAAGTTTGTGACAAAGGTGAACAAATTCGTAAAAACTGCTGGATTTCCGGGTACAAAGCTCGGGTAAAAACCTCGACTACAAAGTTTGGGTAAAAAATTCGTGTACAAAACTCGGGTGAAAACCTCGCGCACAAAACTCTTAGAGCTCTATTAGGATGTCACAGTTAAATTTTTCCAATTTGAAAAGAAACTTTTGAGCAAATAACAACGAAACAACAAAATGTCAAATTAGAATTAGCTAGCTTATCCTAGGAGCAGTGGCATAGCGAAAAATATAAAAAGGGGGGGGCATAACTTCCACATTTTTTCCAACTCTTTTTTTCGGCAGAACAAATTTGAAGCTGATTTAAAAACAAGAAAAGCTCTAGGGGGGTCCGGGGGCATGCTCCCCCGGAAAACTTTTTGAAAATTTACATGCTGTATTGGCTATTTTAGTGCTTTTTGAATAATTTTCAGCCAGATTTTGCTGAAATTTTTGACCCTAATTCTGAGTGCTTCGCCAAATATGATGCATTTTGTTCCCACATTTTCGATTATGCGTGCTTAGAGCGTAAGGCATATTGCTATCGAAGAGATTCGAAATTATGGAAAAGCTGTATACTACAAAAACATCTTTGAGAATGACTGGTGGGTAGATGCATAGTTGCATACCCCTCATCCTACCCCCCTGGTCATAAGTTGCAGAAACCATCAAAAGAGTCTGGTATATTTCAGTCACTTGGCACCATTAGTTTTCTTTTTTTACTAAAGGGCAGAGAGTCAAAAAGGAATGGGTGGGCATGGCACAATGCCCCCCTAAATACGCTCCTGCCTCTAGGAGCCAGAGACTAGGAGCTTGTAAATGGATAAGTTCATTTAAAGGAGGTTAACACGTTTACAAAGCCCGATCTGGCTACTGTGTCTATGCTAACTAGAGGAAAGCTTGAGTTATCAAGCAGTCTCCAAGTGACTTTTACTGAAGTAAAGTGCATGATCCGCATTATTAAGGGAAAAATAAGCAAATCTGCTAACTAAATTGTTACCAAACGATTTCTTTACCAAAATGCCCCTGAAGGTGTGTAATAACACACATCAAAAAGTTGAAGCTCAACTCTTGTGGGAAAGTTCGAAAAAATCTGCTCGAATTCGGACAACATCGTTGTCGGCTCAAAATCAGAGGGTCACATTTTTTGGATGTTCAAGCGAAAGTATTTTGTCGTGAAACCTGTTCAGATTGTTATGAAGGTCTGAATTTTTGCATACATGAAGTCTTTGTTGTACATTTTTGAAAAATAAAATATTATTTTGAAGGCGTCACATGAAAATGATGACGTCACCTTGATTAATGTTTCGGATATTTTTTGCATTTTTAAATTTAAAATATCACTTTTTGTATTCAACATGGATTCGCTGAGTTGAGTTGTCAGTTCTGTCTACAAAAAAATAACGACGACGTCACAAGGGTTCATGACGTCATCACAAGGCGGTCTCACGGATTTTCAATTGCTTAGGCATAGAAATGTAGCTTACGAAAGACTTTGCAACCACAAAAAACTTATCGAAGCAAATAAGAACCAGTGGCTGACAAAGAGTTACAGACACCATTGCATCTAAGTTCAAAGAACTTTCGACCTCTACTGCAGACAATGAAACTGAGTGGTGTTTGTTTCGAACAGCAGTCATTACGTCCGCTACTAACCGCTGTGGACGTAAGCGTGTTGGAAAGACGCAAAGTAGCGAGAAAAAAACCCCTTGTTGGAACCAAGAAGTTGAAGAAGCTATTCCTGCAAAAAAGCGACCTGTGAGGCCTGCCTTGCAAATAAGTCATCACTTGAACTTCGTTCGCAGTACTCTCAAGCACGTAAGGCTGCAGCAACAAAAGTTAAACTGTTTAAGAAAAGGGCCCGGAAGGAATTTGAAGAAACGTTAGACCATGGTTCCTCAACGGGGGGCGATTTCGGCCTTCAGAGGGGCGATTGTAACAATTCTTAAAATTCGGGGCCAATTTTACCTTTCAGGGGGACGATTTCAGACTTGCCTATATTGTAACTGAACAAACGATAGAAATGAATTCAGATTTAGTGGCGACATACTCAATGAACTGTCGAGAAAGTGGATCAGCGGACGTAAAGTAACACATCTCAAAAAATTTGGGCCGGCCCCCCAAATTTTTTGAGATGTGTTGCTTTTTATAATCTAAAAAGTTGAAAATAAAAAAATAAAAAATTCAGCCAATGCCATTGCGTTGTTAAAGATTAGTTGTTAAAGATTACACCTATACACGTCATCCCATCTAATGCGTCAAAAATAATAAACGATTGCGGCCTCCTTTCATTTCTTTTAGCCCACCTTCTGCTTTTAGACATGGACTACTAAAATATTTTTGTATTGTCTGAGTCTAGTGATGTAAAAAACAGTTTATTTTGGATTTGCTTTTTTTACCTCGTTTTTTATTTTTTATCCATTGCTTCCGGCGGCTGGGGGTCTCTTGCCTTCGGCGGCTGAATCTTCGCCCCCAACTCCACATCAAATGTCCTCTCTTTTTATTTAATCAAGGGGCTACACTGATTGCACATAATAACCATAATTAAGCAGCGGTTTGAGGTATCAAAATAAATTTCGATTCGCTATCCAAAAACTGGGGTATCACGACCTATTTTAGTATTTTTTCCAAACTTCCTTTTTTCGTGATGTTACTCAATGCTAAATACGGCTTTTTACAAAGGCTGTGAATGATCAGTATCTGTTTAAGAAGTTGTTACTCGGACCCCTTAACATTTTTGGGCTGCACGAAACCTTTTCTTGGTCTTCTCCAGATTTCAGTGGGAAAAATAGTCGCTCTGGGGACGTGAAGGCTTTGGGGGGGGGATTTGGATCCGCACTTTCTGAAAAGGGGCGATTGTGTAAAAAAGAAAAGGTTGAAGACCCCTGGGTCAGACGATGATTTTAAAATGGCAAACAAAGTATTCTGGCAGACCATTCGCCGTTTGCGTGGAAAATGATTTCAAGGCGCTTTCTTCATCGAAGATTCAATTGGTGTCACTCTGAAAGATCAAGATGCTATTTTGAATCAGTGGAAAGAATATTTTCGTGATCTTTTAAACCCGGTTGATGCTGCACCGACACAAATTCACGAAGAACAGGTTGAGGAAGATATTCAGATAACAGAAGCAGATGTGAATGCAGTTATCAAACTATTGAAAACTGGAAAAGCACCTGGTGAGGATGATATTAGACCTGAAATGTTGAAAGTAATGAATATGCCTGGTGTTCTTTGGTTGACTCGTGTTTGTAAGGTGGCATGTAGGACTGGGCAAGCATCTAAGCAATGGCAAACCAGTGTGGTAACCGTAATACATATTTACCAGAAAGGAGGCAAAAGAAAATGCACCAATTATAGGGGTGTATTTAGAGATGTAAAATAACCGTTTTTTTTTTTTTTCAAATAACAGTTGACAAAAACAAAAAAAGTTTGTTTTTAAAATAAAACTAGGCAATCAGCGTCAAATCGCACGATTAACATAACAGAGTATTGCACATGTCATTGTACAGGGTGTCCATAAATTATCGTAGCAATTTCAAAAATTCGCCTCAGTCTTACTTTTCAAGATATTTTTAATTGGTTTGTTTTATAGTAAAGGGAAATGCTTCAAGTTTACGTAGATGCTTTAGTATATTTCTACATGTGCACCATCAGTCGCACGTAGGATATCCAATCGATATTCCATTTTTAGCCATATTCTTGCTAACATATCCGCAGTAACGTATCACGTGCTTCAATTATTTGTTGTTGCAAATCACTAACGTATCTGACTTTGGTTCAGTAAACGATATCCTTTACATAGCCCCACAGGAAAAAATCCAATGGTGTGATAACAGGGAAACGTGGCGGCCATAAAATGGGACCGTCACGTCCAATCCATATATCTGGAAATGTGTCAATCAAAAATTGACGAACTGCAAGACCCCAATGAGGGGAAGCACCGTGCTGCTGGAAAATAACTAGTGGTTGATACTGTTCAAGCTGTGGTGACACATATTCTGTCAAAAGGTCGAGATAAATTTGAGCTGTAATTGATTTCTCAGCAAAGAAAAACGGACCAATAATTTTATCATGCATGATTCCACACCACACATTTAGTTTAGGGGAGTCTCGTTCAAGCTCGTAGGTTTCATGCGGATTCTGCGAGCCCCATATTCTTGAGTTGTGTCTGTTTATTAATCAAGAAACGTGAAACGTTGACTCGTCAGTGAAACAAACACGTTTCAAAAATCCTGGATCTGAATCTAATCTGTGTAGCATCGCCACTGCAAATTCTTTTCGTCGTGGCTTATCTTCTGGCTTAAGGGCTTGCAGTAACTGCACTTTATTGTACAGTGTATATGCATAAAGTCGCAAATTTCTATGCAAAACTTTGTGAGTAGTGGAGCGTGGGATCTGCAATTGGATAGAAGCCTGCGAATAGTCTTCCATGTTTCTGTAACACACTACCAGTCTCCATAAACTTTTCATGCCATGCTCGAATGGTGGTAGATCGTGCAAGTGGCTTGCACCGGTACGATTAAGCCGATAAAGCAGTGGTCGGCAACTTGTGAGCTACGGCCCAACTGTGGACCTTTTAGCAATTTTTCGTGGGCCGCGAGTTATTTGGTTTTACAAAATCTTTGTGGGCCGCATGCTAGCTGCAAATAAATAGTAAGCCCATAGGCTACAACTAATAATATAAACCTTTCCTTTGATGCTTTGCGCGTAAAACAATCAGATTCTTTTTCTCCCGGCGGTACACGGCTACACCGGCCGGTCAGTTCAGTCGTTAAGCGCTCGCCATCAGTACGGGAGGTCTTGGCTTCGATTCTCGGGCCGGTCAAATCGGCACAGTGTCGCCACCGTTGTGGAATTTCTTCGGAGCTGTGTTGCCCAGGGTCTCGCCGCTCGTTACACGCTTCGGCGTAATGCCGTTGAGTATAATGAAGATTTCATGTTGGTACATGGCTACAAAAGCAAAACCCGTAGTACCATGCACAAAAACGGTGCCGTGTGTCTGTGTATCTTTCTTGCAATGCTCGCTTTGTTTCTTCGGTTCTGTCGATGTGAGCGAGTGAGTAGAAAAAAAAGCAGGCGCTTTGCGTTTTCTTTGCTTTTAAAACAACGCATCGCTTCTTCATTTTGTAGTTAGTAGTCGTGTCGTATAATTTATTCGTTTTGTAGTCGTGGTTTTAAATGTAGTGGGCCTTCAATATTCTATAAAAAGGGTAATCTGGGCCGCGTTAAAATAAGGTTGCCGACCACTGCGATCAGGTATTGCGATCTAAAATTTTATTGATTGTCACTACGCAGTACATGAATAATGACGTCCGACAATTTGACTATGTGGTAATAATTAGGTTATTACATTTCCATTGATTTGCTTTTTGTGAGGTAAAAGTTTCGTCACAATTTGTGACCATTTTAATTAATCCATATTATTTGATTCATCACCTTTCGTAGCAGCTGTCGGCATATTAGCATTATCTTTGCTATCAGCTCGCAGCTTAATATAAGTTTGGGAGAGAGGAAATCTTTAATAGATGGTCGAGTGGTATCGAGCGTCTGTCTCTTGAGCTGTAGACTCGGGTTTGATTCCGAGTCGGGTCAAACCAACGACTTTAAAATTGGTATTCACAGTTTCCCTGCTTGACGCTCCATATTAAAGGGACAATGTGGAGAACAAGCCGGCAGGTTTACTTGTTGTGCCGTTGGGAATGGCACTTAGCAGGATTTCCCCTTCTTGGTGTGGTAGACAGATGGCCGGCAACTTCTAAGCGAGCTCGTATTGCGCTTTGATCGCTTTCTCGTGATAGGAGGATAAATATGCAACTAAATAACTTAATATCCATATTGTAGATAATAAGTTCAGAACACAAAATGTTTGACGTTTTTAAATAGAAAATAACAAGCAGAAAATATGCTAAGCGTTTTCACACAACTCGACCGTCCTTGATGATGATGATGATTTCTTTATTTTTATCCTCCTATCACGAGAAAGCGAAGGAGACGCTATGAATAGGACAAATCCAGAGTTCCAGACTCGCTTAGGAGTTGCCCTTGTTTCCGATTTTTCGGCTTGAATTTTGCTTCTGACTTCTTCAATTTGCGTCTTGTTAAATCCTCCAAGCAGAGATAATTGCCATGAAGCATCCTATTCAAGAATGCAACAACGAGGCTTGGGCGAGAGTTAAACCGTCAACCTTGACCTTGCGATCATGGCCGTCGTGAAAACGACGCTCGGAACCACTCGGCCACGCTGCCGGTCTTTCATCAGAACATGATCGAAAATGGAAAGCTAACGCGCCCAGGGCAAGCTAATTCAAGTGAAAAGCAAAACCGCAAGGGTACGACACAACTTGTACCCTTGCTGTTTTGCTTTTCGCTTATTAGTTTGCTGAGCGTTAACTTTTTATTTCTGATCATGCTGTAATGAAGGACTGACGATTTGTCCGAAAACGTTCAGCTTATTTTCTGTACCGGCATGTTATTTTGTAAATATTGTTCAAGTCCATAATAGTTGAAGAAGTTCATGTTAATAGTCTCAAAACTTTTGAAACGAGATAACGTGCAAAAAAGAACAGAGGTGGGGGATCTGGAGGGCTCCATCCCCCAGAAGTTGACTTGGTCCTAACGTTTTAGTTGATGGTGCAATGATTTATCACCCCCAATAATTTCCACCAATGTAACCACTGAGCATGACCCACCGACCACCGCGGAACCCTTAAAACTGCTTCAATAAGCACTTACATTTCGAAGATATAAGAACCATTGAAGGTTGGATTACTATCAGAAGCCAGGAAATAGCGAAGCACATTCAGTATTCTCGCTTGCACCAAAATTTGCAAAAAAAACATTTTTTTGGAGGCCATGTTTTTTTTTAATCTCTAGGTGTATTTCTCATCAGCATCCCGGGTAAGGTCTATGCTAAATACCTTGAAAAGAAATGCCGTGAAATAATCGAGCCAAAACTAATGGATGCTCAGTGTGGCTTTCGTCCTGGCCGAAGCACAATGGACCAGATCTTTGCCTTGCAGCAAATCTTTGAGAAGTCGTGGGAATATGCGAAAGAGGTCAATGCATGTTTCGTTGATGTTGAAAAAGCATATGATCGCATTGCCAGAGAAAAGCTTTGGGCGGGGCTGTTGCAGTATGGCATTGATGGCCTGTCACTAACTGCTATTAAGTCGCTGTACATGCATTCCGAGGTCTGTCCTCGTGGTAACAGCGCAACGACGAAACCTTTTATGGTAAGTGTGGGACTACCGCAAGCCTGCTCTTTTTCACCTGTTCTGTTCTTTATTTATATGGATAAAATAGTTAAGAAAAGTGAGTCTTGTGGCGGAGTAAAGATCGGTGAATGCACTGTACAACGTCTGTTATTTGCAGATGATCTTGTGCTACTTGACTCTACCCATAATGGTATCCAGCAAGCTCTTGACCGGTTTTCGGATGCATGCTACGTGGCTGGAATGAAAATCAGTACAGCAAAAACAGAAACCATATGCCAGTCAGAGAAATTCAAGCATCACGGCGTCTCATTCGCAAGTGAAGTAATGCGCCAGTTCCACCGATCTGTGGTACTGAAACGGGAGCTTTGCACCAAGGCAAAGCTATTCATTTTCAGATCAGTTTATGTTCCTATTCTGACTTATGGCCATGAGTGTTGGATCATGAATGAGAAAGTGAGATCTCGAGTTCCAGCAGCCGAAATGGGATTCTTGCGAAGTAGCAGTTTGACCTTGCTGGACAAGATTAAAAGCGCAGAACATCGAATCGCTGCTTCTCCGACTAGGAAGATCGCAATTGCGTTGGTATGGACATGTGACACAAACGTACCAGGAAAGAACAGTCAGAAAACTGCTGTTTAACACCGACTGGTCGAAGGCCAAGAGGCCGTCCCAGAACTCGATGGCGAGAATACGTTAAAGACAGAGGCGTAGCGTAGGGGGGGCAAAATGGGGCTTGCAAAAATTTCACAACAAGGGTAAAAAGCCGGTCACAAGCAAGATTGCACCGGTGGCAGACATCGTCTGATAGTAGTAGACTGGTACGCACCGTAGGGGAAGGTGGGGCAAAACGGGACACGGGGCAAAACGACAGCGGCGTAGCGAGGGGGCAAGTGGGGGCACGCGCCCGGGGGCGCACCATCTAGGGGCGTACCAAGAAGTTCTTTTTGTACTCTTTTTTCGACGTATTCACACAGATTTTAAAAACTACTTCGTGGATTACTGTATTGTAATGTATGCTGTTCGCGAAGGATTCAAATCACGCCTTACTTCCGACCACAAATCACGCACCAAAGGGGCGCACAAAACAGTAATTTTATACACTTCAGTTTCGACGTAATCTTTTAAACTTTAAAACAATCAATTTATTGCAATGCATCTGACACCTGCTATGCTTTTGACAGAGAAGTGAAATCACTCTTTGCACCCGATCACAAATCGCCAGTTTACTCTATTATGACATCACAAAGAGGTTTGAAACTGCGCGTACATAGTTATTCGACTTAGCAGCAATTAAACAGAAAGAAATAGAACTCCACTAGAAGAAAAGTAAAGAAGCGATAGGCATCTACAGTATTAGATTTCATTATTTTTGCGTTAGGTGGATGCTAAAGATTGTTGGTAAGTCGATTAAGATACGCGTATAGTCGCTCACTGTAATACTGTGCTAAACCTACACCACAGTGATCCTAAACTTTTTTAACCAATAGGTCGTTTCTGATAATACAGCGGACAAGTGCCGATCGAAACATTAACGAAACTGAACCTTTGCCTCAATGGCCTTTTCTGGGTGTTTTCTCTTGTAGTTTGTATTGTTTTGCTACCGTGATTGGTGTGTAGACTGTGATTTCCAATGCGGATATTTTGAATATTTGACAGCAATCACAGAATGAGAAAATAGGGAAAAATCTGGCAATTTAGAGGTTGCGAAGCGCAGCCCCGTTGCTGCTGCTGAGATAATTTAGTTAAAAATGTGAAAGAATTTTGGTATCGTAGGATAAAATTGCAGCTGAGCGCTTGACTGCCCTATATGAAATGCAATTCCATTTTCTGGATAGCCTTTTTTCAGATCGACGGTCAAACTTCCTGTTGAGATTTTGAGCGAAAAAGCTTTGCAGTTTGATGTGGGCAGCTTTCCCCAGTGTGGGCCCCTAGCCGACCGTTGGGATGTTGTCGTCTCCAAAACAAAAAAAAGAAAGGTCTTCACTCACAATTCTCGGCCCTTAAATGTAATCTTGGTCCTCTAGACGGCTAAGTGGTCTCCGAAAAAAAAAGATCTTTACCTGAAATTGGGTGACCTCAAATGGAAACCGGGGACTCTTGACGGCTATGTGGCCTCTCCAAAAATAACGAAAAGGTCTTCAACCATAATTCGGGGCCCCCAAATGGAACCCGGGGCTTCTCGACAGCTAAGGGAATCTCTCACCACACTACTTTGGGACCTCTATGATGGGCCCCCGAATTGCCCTTTCATGGACTCCTACACACCCTTGGACCCGGGGCAGATTGCCCCCTGTAATCCCCAGCCCCCCTCTTTTAAGCCCTGGATGGGGGGGGGTCCTGTAGTGTGTCTTTTGTATCCTTGACATTCAGTTGGGACGATCTATTCTACAGTATTAGAGCAAAAAATGTAATTTTGGCAAAAGCTGCCAATTTCGTTCTGCATCTCTCTCCACAATGTCTTCTGATTGTACTCAAGGGATTGCATGTGATAAGTTTTCACCGGCCCGCCTCTGGCTCAGAAAAATTGCCGCACCGTTAAATATAATATCTATAATTAAATATAATATCGTTAAATATAATTAAATATAAAAACAGATAAGCGTTTTTAGAGTTTACATTGTTAGCGATTTAACTGGTAGGAAGATTATGCCAAAAAAAGAGAGTGGAGCTCAGGGTCGAAAACGGCGAGCCCAATTTGAAGCGTTTTTGAATGAATCTAGAAAATTTACGAAAAAAAATTTTTAAAGTAATGGCTATGCAAAAAGACAATCGGCCGATATACGAAGACAAGACGAATCGGCCGTTCCTTCGACATCTCAAGTTTGTTCACTAATGTACCTTTGGCTGAAACTATTCAAATTTGTGCTGACACCCTCTATGACGGCGATCTTTCACCTCCGCAGTTTTCCAAAGAAATTTTTATTGAGCTGATGAACATCGCTACTACCTCTGCTGAGTTCAGCTTTAATAACGTTATGTATAAGCAAATTGATGGTGTTGCAATGGGTAGTCCACTCGGGCCTGCACTAGCCAATATCTTCGTTGGCTACCATGAAAATAAGTTGTTTCAAACTATAAACGAGCCTTTTTTCTATACTAGATATGTTGACGATACTTTTTCTATTTTTAGAACAGAACCGGATGCAGACCAGTTCTTTCTTGCTCTCAATTCATTACACCCAGCTTTGAAATTTACCATGGAAAAAGAAGCCGATCAAGCACTCTCTTTTCTCGACGTGAAAGTTGACAAATCCGAAAAACAATTTCAAACATCAATATACAGAAAACCTACATTCACTGGTCGCTACATGCGTTGGGATTCTTTTGCACCTTCCAAGCGCAAAACGAACCTAATCGAAACGTTAGTTCATCGAGCCCTCGTAATCTGTTCACCTGGTAAACTTAAACAAGAACTGGACTGCATTCGCTCCATTCTGAAGAATAATGGTTACCCTGAAACAATAATCAACTCCAGCATTTCCAAGAAAATCTCCCATTTTCAATTACTGCCCAAAGAAGGACCAAAGAAATGCCCTGTGTATCTAAAACTACCCTGGATTGGCAATATTTCTCGTAAATTCGAAAAACAGGTAAAATCTAACGTTCAAAATTGTTTTAGAGCCGTCGATCCTCGTGTCATTTTCCAAACCAGAAAGATTCTGCCTTCAATCTATAAGGATGCTGTGCCCATCACTCATCAAAGTATGGTCGTATACCAATACGTGTGCCGCTGTGATTGCCGGTACGTGGGTCGCACATCCCTACGACTGCAAGATAGAATCAATCAACACATTCCAAAATCAATTCGAAATAAAGAAAATCCAACCAAAGTTCTTCCCAAACGTAACTGCAAAATTACTACTCCACTCAATCAACTAGACTGTGATTCAGCTATTGGTCTGCACTTAATCCAACATCCTGATTGTGCCTCTCATTATCATACTGACCAGTTTTCGGTTTTAGCCAAAGCGAGAACAATTTTCCACTTGGGGGCGCTGAAGGTAACTTTCATCAAAACGCTGAAACCTATTCTGTGCCGTCAAAAGGAATTTGTCTACTCACTGCAAATTCTCCGATAGTTGAGTTAGATTCTAAAATTCATCCGTATTCGACCAATCACAATCCGTCTGTCTTTTAACAACCAATCACAGCCCTTTTTCCTTTTTTGTTGCAGATTTTTCGATGAAGCTGATGATAATATATAGACCACCTTTTTCCTTCTCAATTAACTCTCGCGTTGAACCCTGAAGAGAGCGAGACGAAAATGTTTGGTTCATAAACAGTCTTTTTCAAGACTACCTAAATTTGAAAGATGTTTTCAGCGCTTTTTAAATCTGTTTTGAAATTCTGTACCACCAAAAAGCTTTTCGCTTGAACATCCAAAAAATGTGACCCTCTGATTTTGAGCCGACAACGATGTTGTTCGAATTCGAACTGATTTTTTCGAACTTTCCCACAGGAGTTGAGCTTCAACTTTTTAATGTGTGTTATTACACACCTTCAGGGACGTTTTGGTAAAGAAATCGTTTGGTACAAATTTAGTTAGCAGATTTCCAAAATATCTCATAAAATTCCCATACTACATGATCAATCAATCAATCAATGAAGCTTTTTTATTCTTGAAAAAAAAAAAAGTTACCGTCGAACACATTTACAGAAAGAGAAACTCAAGAAAAGGAGGAAACGACATAACGACAAAGCGTTAAAACATGCGATATGAAGATAGTAATACACACACAAAAAAAAACAAGAACAACTTGCATGGTCGTGACACCTAAAAAAAAAAAAATGGAGGAAAAAGATAATCACCTGCAGAATAAAAGCCCGAACACACCAACTGAGGCGCCGAGACCCTCGAGACGCTGCGCAGGCCCATCCCATTTCAACACTACATCAGCACAGATGCGATGTAGCAACCAGATAAAGCCGCACAACGCCACAAAGGCCCGAGCATCCCAGTCAGTGTGATCGCACCTTCACGAAAAAAGGAAAGCAAGCAATGAATAAACAAACTAAACAATGTTTCCGCCTTCAGCGTCAACAGTGAACGGGAGTATGCAGAAAAATAAATAAATAAAATTAATAATAATGCAAACTTGCCCCTCTACGCTGTTGACAGATATGGTCGAAAACAAAAACCTGACCACATGCAAACAAAAATTGCATGAATTACTCGCGTTTGTAATAAGATTGCATACGGTATAAGTCTAATACATTTGGCTGAGGCAGCAATCGAACTGAAAGAGAGAAATTTGCATTGTTTTCCCCTGCTGACATCACAGAACGTAGTTCATTGGGGAATCTAATTTTAAAGAGCGCGTTTGTCAGATTTCAAATGGGCGTCTGGCGTCAGCTCACTGTGGTATTACCCCTTCCACACATGCAACCCCATAGTTCCAAGTTCCACCCTCAGCATCACAACCAACCTACCCCCGACGACACAAACACATTAAACACAGTAGTGATCGCTACACTAAAACTTCTCTGCGACGCAGTAACCAGAAATAACACAAGTGAACAGGACGTATGGCCTGGCCTAGCGGTACCACGCGCTGGTGACAGATCCTACGTGACGGATTCGATTCGAGGCTGGAGCCGATCGCATTTGACATATATAACGGTTGGCTGCTGACTCGAAGAGCGCAAGCTCACTTCGCAGTCTCCGTCAATTACTGTTGAATTTTCAGTTCAATATAATTTGAAAATAACCCTCAGTTACAAAAAAAAAAATATCAGTATGAGTCATTTTATGGTAACACAAATTTTAGCGCCCCTTGCTTAAAAGTACTTCCAAGTTCCAACGCCACATTTTTCTGTGTTATCGATACTTGTCAGAAAATTGTCATCTGCAGTTGCGCGCCTTCTCAACATCCCAAACACTGAAAAAATGTATTCGTTTATGTTTTTGCAACAAACTTCGAGCTGTTTTAACTAGAAAATTGTTCTTTTGCAAAATTTGTAAAAGTACTCGTACTCAAACTTTTTTACGGTACTCGTACTCGAGTACATTTTTCAATATCAGCACTCGTACTCGAAGTTTTTTGCGGTACTTGTACTCGTGCTCCGAAGTTGAGTACTCGACTCCATCACTGGTAACCAACCAAGTGTTGCCAAAAAAGTCGATAAAATATCTAAACTACTTTTCTATGGAAAGCTGGAGAGGGTGGTTCGTGGGACCAACATGATCATGTGTCCGCACTTTCCTCTAAATATGAATATGATAATAGCGAGTGGAAAGTTTGGTATTGAGTAACGAAAAAGCTTTGTCAGAGAGCGCTCGATGGGAAAGATATGCCAGAAGAATGGAAAACAAGTGTTGTTGTTCCAATTTTCAAAAGAAAAGGGGATGTGATGGATTGCGGGGCATACAGAGAGGTAAAACTGCTAGAGCAGTGGTTCTTAACCTTTTCACTTGCTGGCACCCCTTTTGCATCACCAACCAATTCTAGAGCCCCTATTAAGAATTGGAAAATATTGATGAAGACCAAAAAAAAGTCATCACGTCCGTAGAGGTATAATTTTCCATGCAAAATCAAGTGAAGACCGAAAAAAAGGTCATCACATTCGCATAGGTCCAATTTGTCACGCGAAATCAAGCATAGAGCAAAAAATTTTTCAGATGTCCTACAAAAGGGTAATGGTCATATCAACCCTGCACCTCGCACCCCTTTTGAACGTTTCTCGCACCCCCTGAGGGTGCGGGCACCCCTGGTTAAGAACCACTGTGCTAGAGCATGCAATGAAGATAGTGGAGAGAGTGTTGGAAAACAGAATAAGAAGGATTGGTAGCGATAGATGACAATAATGCAATTTGGCTTTATGCCTGGAAAGGGCATGACTCATGCGTTGTTTATTCTAAGGAGAATGCAAGAGGAGTTTTGTGGAAAAGAGAAAAAGCTGTACATGTATTCTGTGGACTTGGAAAAGACATTTAATCTAAGAAAGGATTGGAAGAAGTGTTGGTGGTGGCAATGATAAGTTTATATGAAGGTTCAAGGACTAAAGTCAGAGTTGGATCAGAGATATCAGAAAATGTGGGGTACGGGTTGGTGTGCATCAAGGGTCTGTGCTATCACCGTTATTTGCTATTGTGGTTGATGTTGTGACAGCACACGCAAGAAACAGAACATTATTGAATGAAATTTTGCACGCGGATAATCTGGTGCTGATGAGTGAAGGTTTGGTAGATTTGAGGGAGAGGTTCCAAAGGTAGAGAAGTGCATTGGAAGGCAAGGGATTGAAAGCAAATGTTGGTAAAACTAAGATGATGGTGAGCGGAAAAGGAGAAATTGCATTGAACAAAATAGATTTTTTGGTATAAGTGGGAAAAGGGTTTGGTCTAACGCTGTGTGTTGCACACAGTGTACGAAGTGGATACATGGGAGATACACGAATATGAAAAAGATGACCTGCAGTTCTGCAAGACATTTTGTTTGTAGAAGATACACAGATGTTGGAGACGGCACGGAAGAACCAGTGGAGGTATTATGCGATGAAGCGGAGAATGTGAAAGGATTTTGTTATTTAGGAGACAGGCTGAATACTAGTGATGGATGTGAAATTGCCGTGACCTCAAGAGTAAGGATTGGATGGATGAAATGTAGAGAATACGGAGAGTTGTTACGTGGAAGTTTTTTTTTAAGAATAAAAGGGATGCTCAGCAATGTTATATGGAAGTGAGACATGGTGTTTAAGGGAAAGTGAAATGGCAATTTTGAGAAGAACTGAAAGAGTTATGGTGAGGTCAATGTCATTTGTGTGGAGTAAATTAGTGGATAGAAAGAACATGGAGGAGCTGATGACGATGTTGGGTTTGAAGGAAACGTTGGATAGAATGGCAAAGGCGAATGAAGTAAGATGGTATGGACATGTGTTTAGAAGAGATGATGATAAATATTAGGGTGTTTCATAATTTCACCACTTTCGAACTTACAAGTACCTTTTTTTCTGATGGAGTTTTGGGCGCTGATTACGAATTTGACATTATTTTTTCATCACGACGTCATTTTGATGCTCCACGCGCGCTTTTTCGCGTTTTTTTGATATCTCGAATACTACACATCGTAGAAAAACAAAATTAACACCAAACGATGCAGAACGTGTGAGTTCCTATATGCGTTGTAGAGAAAAGTAAGCCGTATCTCCTTCCTAAAAATAGTTATTACAAAAAACGTTTTTTTAATGGTTTTTACAGTGAAATTTGTTACAGAAGTGATTAGATCGCACGTTAGTTGACGTCATGAGGAGTTAATTCGACCTTACGTAGGATTAGATGATATGGCAATATAAGTGATTAGTCTGACATAACTGGAATTCCACAAAATAATAAATAGGTATAGTCATTAATGCTACTATTCAGAAGTTAACGCCATTAGCAGCATTTTACCAGAGTTAAGGTACATCAGAAAGTTACAGAAGAGCGCAGTATGTTGCGATCAACAGAAGTATAATCTTTTAGTTGAAGAAAAGAGTTATCGGGTATTGTTTTACCCACTAGTCGAGAGGTCTTAAAGCATTATTATCATATTCGCCAATGGACACTGATCCGAAATTCATCAAGAAACTTTTCAGTTTTCAGGACATAAAAGAAGTTGTTATAGCTGACGTCATCTCTGTGTGGAACAGAGCGAGGTTGCCAACCATGGAATCATATTCACACTAAACTAAAACTAGCTGTTGAAAGTTGATTTTTGAAGGTCTGACTGCTGACGGATTGATGTAAAACGCTTGACAGCTTGAATGCAGTCATGAGGGCTGATTGAATGTCTTCAAACGTTGGTAAGCTTTCCCAGTTATTAGAGATTTTAAAGAGGGGTGATAATTTGGATCCGAGTGGTCAAATCTTTTTACTTAAGGCTAAACACTTGACAGTTCTGGCCATTGATTCGGGTAAAGTTGGGTGATATGGACCACCAGGTGATATGGACTTGTAGTTGATAACTTCCATTACAAGAATTAAATAAAATCGTTCATTGCGTAGGAAAGTCATAGGTTGCCTGATGGCTGTTTTTCAACATGGCGTACTGTGAAAGCACGTGCGATTTGCGCTGACAGCAGTTTTTTTTGTTTTTCAGCTTTTTCTTATAAAAAATAGCATTATTTATCTAACTGTTTGGACCAAAGCAATTGACTAAACGTTAAGTTGTCGTTATGAGATTAGTTTACATTCTGTAGGCATACTTTTGTTGTAGGTTCAGGTTTCTTCAGCTTTTCATATAAAAAATTGCTGAAAAAATGTTGAAGGCCATGTGCGTGGAGTGATATGGACCACCTATGCTTGGGTGATATGGACCGGCGGTCCATATGGTGAGGTGGCCATATGATGCGGTCCTATATGGTGACACTTCGATCGAATTATTACATTGCATGGGTACTTTGTAGCAGGATCATACCACTTTGCAGATGCCCAGGTACACATCAAAGAACATTCGGAGCAATTGGAGTGAAGAGTTCCTATGTAAGGCAATTGATAATGTCCAAAACGGAAATTCATTGAAAAAAGCAGCCGAACAATTTAAAGTACCATGGACAACTCTAAGTCGCCGCTTATCAAGTCCTCAAGTTTGAAAGCTGCCTCTGGGTGGCAAACCAACATTTAATATACCCATATCATAGCACCCATATAGGTGGTCCTTATCACCCGTCTCAGCGAAAATTTATTGGGGGATATGGGCCGCACAAAACCTTTTCTAGTGACTAAAGTACTGAAGTTGGGATCGTCGCTTTTATTATGTATAATGTGTTTCGTAGGGCGCATCATCGCAGGAAGTAGTTGACGCTTTACAACCAGCCAATTTTCCTGAGAGCTTAAGCGTCCCATATAACCCGACTTTCCCCTACTTACAAAGCCAATAATTTTGTTATACGTGGTCTTGGCATGGTTCCAAGAATGCTAGAGACGTCTAATGAATTACTAACATCCCTTTTTTACGGGTTGGGAAAATTTTTGGGCAGTGTCTAGTAATTTTTTGGGCCTTTTTGCTTTGCATATTCATTTTTGCCTACGCTTTGGCGTACACCATGTCTCGAGTTGACGACAAAATCATTTTTCTCTCCTAACTTTGGTCAAGCAGAAACTCGACTTCAGCTGCGGGAACCCTGTCGTCTAAGCCAAACTTGCATTGCATAATATCCTTATTAACATGAGGTGGCGCTGGAATCGGACAGCGGCACTTGCTTGTAGGCTATTAAAAATCTTATTCAACCACTCTTCATTGACATCTGCAAGATGCAATTCTTTCACGCGCTCCTGCACACTTTTCAACAGCTAGTTTTAGTTTAGTGTGAATATGATTCCATGGTTGGCAACCTCGCTCTGTTCCACACAGAGATGACGTCAGCTATAACAACTTCTTTTATGTCCTGAAAACTGAAAAGTTTCTTGATGAATTTCGGATCAGTGTCCATTGGCGAATATGATAATAATGCTTTAAGACCTCTCGACTAGTGGGTAAAACAATACCCGATAACTCTTTTCTTCAACTAAAAGATTATACTTCTGTTGATCGCAACATACTGCGCTCTTCTGTAACTTTCTGATGTACCTTAACTTTGGTAAAATGCTGCTAATGGTGTTAACTTCTGAATAGTAGCGTTAATGACTACACCTATTTATTATTTTGTGGAATTCCAGTTATGTCAGACTAATCACTTATATTGCCATATCATCTAATCCTACGTAAGGTCGAATTAACTCCTCATGACGTCAACTAACGTGCGATCTAATCACTTCTGTAACAAATTTCACTGTAAAAACCATTAAAAAAACGTTTTTTGTAATAACTATTTTTAGGAAGGAGATACGGCTTACTTTTCTCTACAACGCATATAGGAACTCACACGTTCTGCATCGTTTGGTGTTAATTTTGTTTTTCTACGATGTGTAATATTCGAGATATCAAAAAAACGCGAAAAAGCGCGCGTGGAGCATCAAAATGACGTCGTGATGAAAAAATAATGTCAAATTCGTAATCAGCGCCCAAAACTCCACCAGAAAAAGAGGTACTCGTAATTAAGTTCGAAAGTGGTGAAATTATGAAACACCCTAATAAATATACTGAAAAAAGCAATGATAGTGGAAGTGAATGGGCAGCGAAAGCGAGGACGGCCAAAAATGACATGGAAGAGGCAGGTGGAAAAGAGGGTGAAGAAAGTCGGTTTGAAGATTGAGGAAGCTGTAGATCGAACGAGATGGAGGGAAGGTGTGAGAGCGATCGCGGAAGGGATGAGGTGTATCCGGCCGCCTTCGGTGACGAGGAAGAAATCGGATTGAAACTGGATATGATGATGATGATTGCATCGAACATTGGCGCCTCTGGGGAGAGGCGACCCCAGTACAGTTGTATTTTCATAATTTCAAAAACACCTGCAAACTGGCTCTATAGGCTTCGAGTTGACGACGCTATTACACCCACCTCCAGCAACATCAATCCAAGTGACGTCACGGGTGCGAGTTTCATCGAAATTTTGGAGTCATTGTAATATCTACTAAATTCAACTCGTCGAAATACTGTCACTCATGTAATCACCCTAACACCCAGAGGAAAAGGCAATGGTTGATATTTGTTTCATAGGCTGGTAGACCTAAAAATGTTGAAGATCTGCTGTAGTTACAGCCAAGATCGTAAGTTTTTGCGCCTTTATCAAAGATGGCCAAACTACGCTGCATCGGGCACAGAAGAATACGCTGCATCTCGGTGGTTTTATGCAAAAAAAAAATTGGTCCAGTCAAAGCAGTTCATCGTGACTATCTACTTTAAAAAATTAGAAAACGGACAACAATATGAATGTATTGCAACTTCAAAGTATTTATTCAAAAAATTAACGTACACCATCATTGCGCATGAGTGATGAGAATTAGAATAACGATTAGTGCGTGATAGGGTAGGCAGAGAGCAGCAACGATGTCGAAAAACTCCATTCTCAGCAAAGTGAATCACAATGAAATGACAGCTCGCAAACTGAAAAAAAACAACAAAAAAACATTAGTTAAAGTGATGAACTTAAACCGCCCACGGAGAAATCTTAAACAACAGACTTGATCAGGGGTGGGCAATTATGTTCACACGTAGGGCCGCATTTGAAAATATTTTGAAGCCGAGGGCCGCACATCCGCAGATGTCCAATTTTCCACTCAAATTAGAGTGAAGAGAAAAATAAAAAAGTCATCACGTCCGCAGAGTGGCGTAAAACTTAAAAAGGGGGGGCATAGTTTCCAGATTTTTTCCAGCGTATTTTTTTCCGGCAAAATTAATTTGACACTGAGAAACACGAGAGGCTCTAGCGGAGCCGGGGGCATGCTCCCCCATAAATTTTTGAAAATTTACATGCTGTAATGGCTATTTCAGTGGTTTTTCAACAATTTTCAGGCAAATTTTGTTTCAATTTTTTGACCCCAATTCTGAGTGCTTCGCCAAATATGATGCATTATGTTCGCACATTTTCGATTATGCCTGTTTAAGGCGTAAGACTTATCGCTATCGAAGAAGTTCAAAATTATGAAGAAATTGTGTACATCAAAAGCATTTTTGAAAATGGCTGGTGGGAAGATGGATAGTTGGATACTCCTCATCCTACCCGCTGGATCCGCCACTGGCCAAGTGGCCATAAGCTACAAAAGCCATCAAAAGAGTCTGGTAGGCCTATATATTTCAGTCACTTGGCACCATTAATTTTGTTCTTTTTACTAAAAGGCATAGTCAAAAAGGGGAAGCCATGGCACAATGCAATGCCCCTAAATACGCTCCTGCGTCCGCAGATGTCCTTTCTTTCACTGACATTAAGCGCGGAGCTGTAGAAAAAAAATCGTGTTTGGCTTGATTCACGTTAGGAGTGTATATTTCCGTAAGTGCCCGCGAGCCGCATAAAATGATCTCGCGGGCCGTACTTTGCCCACCCCTGGACTTGATTATTTCATGTTACTTAACCTGGACGATTTTCAAAAAACATATTTGAATTGAAAACATCTATCTCTCCACCTTGCACTTCCTCAGTGTTGAGGAGGAACTTAACCAGCTTTTTTCAAATATGCTTAGAGGATGAAAGCTAAACATCAATTGATTCATCGATAGTAGGCTACTAATAAATGTGTGGTTAAAGCGGGACTTCCCCATGCTAAATAATTGTAGATGACAAATTAACTTTTTAAAGCACGAAAATGGATTGGACAACTAGCGCATGACAGTTAGTTGTAGTCGACTTAATCTCGTGAAACAAACCACATTCAAATTTAAGCCCACCATTCAACATGTCACATACTTCTTTCATCGAAGAACGTCTATTAGTTTTTTGAGGACATGGGTCTGTGAAGCAACTTTACGGAGATCCAGTAATCACAAAATGCCGTTATATAAAGGGTAAAAAAATATGATGAAAATTCTGCATCGGACAAAATATGTTTGAAGCCACAACGAGATTTGCAATTTTGCATGCATCATCACTACTCCTCGTCTTTCCAACTCACTACAATCATTTCTCAATCTACCTTTTTCCTTCATGCATCAGATCAAACGATTTGTTGATATCTTGCAGCGGCATGGTATGCGTCACAAACTCATCAATTTTCAAAGCTTTTTCCATGTATTTTTTAACGAGTAGCGGAACACTGTCGACGCTCTTATAGCCTGAAAAAAAAAAAAAAAAAGGACTCCAAATGATGGCAGCAGCAAAATTATTGGATTGCAATCAATGGCTTCGTGACATTGAGCAAATGAGCAACGTTGGACATAGACTAAAATTCATCGAATTAGCGTTTCATTAATGATTTTTCGTCATTCAAAATAGACAACTACCACAATCGAAACGAAACATTTGTGAAGCGAGGCTTGCGCCTCAGTTCTGATTGATTTCCACAACTTGGGTGTCTAAAGCATTCGGCAACCACCGCTTTCCACACCGACCATTATTACAATCAGTTCTGTAATCGCTTACGTATATTAGGGCTGCGTCAGTCACGCATGAAGCGCATGCAACAAAATTATTGTAACATACAAACAATGCAGACAAGTTGCAACATTCAAGCTGTAAAAATATATAAGGATATCACATCATGCTATTGATCCTAATTAAGAGCTGAAATAATTCACTATCACTCAATTTATGTGTAACGTCGCTTTGTAACTTTGTAGTTTGTTTCGGTTGGAATAGAACCAAATCCTTTTGCCTTTCTCGAATCGTTCGCTGTTCACAGGGCAATGACCTCAATCGATAATATTATTCTTTCTTTTCTACGACGTTGCAGTTAATCTTGCTTGCAACTCTTAAAGTTGCAGGACTTTTCCGAGATTGCTTTTTGTATGTAACTCTTAAGTTTGGGTCAGATTGAATTATACTGTGAACAGTAAAGTACAGTTTTATTGCTGATAAATTCTATATTTATTGTACTAAATTGTACTGATTTAAAGAGGTTAAGTGCTGCCATTTAGCTACAGTTTTGCAGCGGCCTAAAGTATTTTAGAGTTTTAGCAAGGAAAGCTTTATTCTAGACCAGGGGGGGCCTGCGATTTCTCGAGGGGCATTTATTTCCTTTGTTAAGAAGAAGACAGCCCAGGGGGGTCCCTTTGAGTTTCCTTGAAGCAATAACTATTACGAGCCTATTGCTCACCCAAATATTTATTTGGACCTTTGTCCTCCGAGCCTACTGCTCATAAGTATCGATTGTCTTGTGACACTTTCCTATAACTACTATTTTCCATTTTGGATCTTATCTTTGTCTGTCGAAAAGAAATTAATCGGTAAGTTGTGAACTAACTTTATGCTTTAACGCGTGTAGAGACGGGAAGGCGGACGAGTTTATACCGTCGTTTACATTATGATTCATCCCCTGCTGTGCAATATCGAAAAAGTTCAACACTATGCACATTGCGCATGATGCGAGTTTTGGGACCTCCAGAGATAATCCTCATAAACATCTAAGCATAATATTCTATTATATACAGAAGAAAGCAATGATGCAGGAAGTGAATGGGCAGCGAAAGCGTGGACGGCCAAAAATAACATGGAAGAGGCAGGTGGAAAAGAGGGTGAAGAAAGTCGGGTTGAATATTGAGGAAGCTGCAGATCGAAGAAAAAGGAGGGAAGGTGTGAGAGCGATTGCGGAGGGATGACGTGCATCCGGCCGCCTTCGGAGACGAGGAGCAAGCCGTATTGAAACTAGATGATGATAATTAGTTTACTCCACGTAACATTTTTGCACATTGTTTTTGGCTAGTGAAAGTGATTCCTTGAAAAGCATCGCATGCCTGAAGTGAAGACGTGTTGTTACTGCATGGCATTGCTGGTGGGTTAATAACTGCTATTACGTCAAGATATACAATTACTCAACACACATGCATACTCAAGTCTGGCTCCCAATAAATAGCATAACAAAACCCCTCACAGTAAGTGGTAAGTGTGGGGCTACAGCAAGACCACCCTCCTTATCTATTATGTGCCTAATTGAATAGTTAAAAAAAGTGAATCTTGTGGTGGAATAAAAATCGGTGATTGCACTGTACAACGTATGTTATTTGCGGACGATCTTCTGCTACTCGACTCTACCCAAAATGATCTCCACCAAGCTCTTGATAGGTTGTCGGATGCACACTTTGTCGTTGGAATGAAAATCAAGGCAACGAAAACAGAAACCATGTGCCTGTCCAGACAACAAAAGCAGTGCTCTTTCAAAGTTGGCCTTCTCCAAGTTGGAGAAATTAAAGTACCTTGACATCTCATTCACAAGTGATGGCAGACAAAATAGCGAATTGGATATCGGCATCGGAAAAGCAAGTGCAGTAATGCGCCAACTCCACCGATCTGTGGTAGTGAAACGGGAGCTTGGCACCAAAGTGAGGTTATCTATTTTCAGATAAGTCTATGTTTCTGTTCTGACTTATTGCCACGTATGTTGGTTTAGAAATAAGAGTTACATCTCGAGTTCAAGCAGCTATAACGGGAAGTGCATTAGCAAAGAAAGGGTAGTTCAATAGTTTATAGTTTATCGATATAATCTCTTAACATTGAATCACCATTTTTCCAATCAAAAGGATAGCAACTGTGTTGGTGCGGACATGTAACACAAATGTTACAGGAAACAAAATTTTTAAATATGATAGAAAGAGAACTTCCACTAAATCTCAACATTTTTTTTTTCCTTACAATATTTGTAATATTATTACCTCCAAATGCAGTGCCTTTCCACGACCTTCCCGTGACAAGATAGAATGGTCTTGTAGATATTTCCTGTCCTGACCCAGCTACTCCGATGATAACGGACACTCCCCAGCCCTTGTGGCAAGCGTGAAGCGCAGATTTCTGTTGAAACAAATTTGAGCAACTTACTGCATGCGCGACTTGCGCGTCGTTGAGCTGGGCTTCATCTGCTGGTTACAGAAGTAGAACTAAAACTTTGTCAAATATGAAGCAAGTGACAGCCTTAAGCACGCACACTGTTAGCGGACATACAAGACAAACGACACACGTACACCTTTTGTTCCTTTGCACATTCAGTTCGTGCCGAGAACCTGGCGGAGAAGCCTCAAATAATGAGTAAATCTTTTTAGTGTGACCGGACCTGAAATAAAACCCCGGTTTCCCGGCTACCAAGCTGACGCTCCTAACCGATATACCAAGCGCCGGTATTTAATGGAAAAAAAAAATTGAAAGTTTCATAACAAAGTCATTCGCACTTCTATGGTACTATACACTGAAAAAAGAAACTACTAATATCAGTTTTCAGTCAGGTTCCAAAGCCTGAAGATACAGCAGTGATAGCAGTAAAACAGCAGTATGCTTGCAAACACCACAATATAGAACTAGAGAGCTGGCAACAAGACGTTAAAATCTGGTTGTCCCAAGCGTAGGATCGAAGTCTTAAGATAAAACACTCAATACAGCTTTACCCAGCAGAAGTGTCGTAGATGCCGAGATATTGCGAACAAAACAAGCGCAAGGTAAAAATTATGTCTCAGCTCTATTCAATCATCTACTCCTACTTTAGTCAAACTTCAAATACAAATAACGCAACAAAAAGCTGCGGCGTTAGTAAGAGCAGACAAAAACTTAGCAAATAATGACATTAAAGCTCAATATGACACCACAGCTTTAGGGTTGGTCAAGGTTTCAACAATACTTGATTTCAAATTTGGTAACAGGTTAAGAATACAACTCAGGAATGGCGATGTTATGGGAACGAGAAATAAAAGAGAAAATCTCCGATCATTAAATCTTTTTGTAAAGTTACGTAATTTTTATTTCATTACCAAATTAATTTTGTGCACACTTCTCTCACCAGCAATATTTACGTTGTCAATCGTCTCATAGCGACAGCAACTTAACTCTTTCACTTCCCTTATTTTTATTGCAAATTTACCATAGTTTTCACATTTCCTATACATTCGAACGTGTAATCACATCCTCCATCTGTCATCGATATGATCGCATCTTCTGTGCTGCTCTTCAATTCCAAAGGATTGACGCATTCAGTTGCACCAAACTCCTTAGCTGCAATGTTCACGAAGTTATGTAGGGGGGGGGAACACTTTTTTTTCAAACCCCCTCAGAAAATATGCTATCCCATAACAGAATCATGATGCAAAAGAAATTTTTTGTCTGGGATGTTCCTAACCCCCCGTACATACTCTCTGAAAATTTGCAAACTCCCCTATATTTCAACATTGCATATTTTGGTTATTTTTTGAGATAAATATATGATGTGACCATTCATTTTCAATGTTTTTTAACCAGGAGTACGCTTATGCGCTTAAACAATAGCATTAGCATATACAATAAAAATAAAGGTTAATTTTTGACGAAAATTTTCCAGGATGCTACCTGTTACAGGAATTAGTTTACAGATGAGAAAAGTGATTAAATTGAAGTCCATTCATCAGTGCATCTATTTGTCTACGTCACAATTATTGCGCTGCAAGTCACAATACAGTTGCATTCAGTTCCAGAATGAAATATCATTATTTTTTCAAAAAAATTGTGAGTTGCAAGTTTGCAACTGAATTTTTGAAACTACAGTAGTTTTAGTTAAAGCAGAAACCTTTTTGTCTGATTGTTGCTTTTTTATTCCAGAAGGAATAAATTTAAGTCTGAAACTTAAAACACTCAAGTTGACCACTTGAACATTGAGCACAAAGGCGAGAGAGATAGTATTATAAAACTATGTCCAAGCTAATCACATACACACTTGTTTCAGCTCTACATTCTGGAACATTTCAGAAAAAGTATTGGGAAGATGCAATATGAAAAAGTATCTTTTTTATGGACAAGAAGCTATTAGCACTGTTCCCTTTAAGGTGCGAAATTTGAGAAAAACAAGAAATTTTGGACTAAAGTTTTCAAATTTTTCTTCAAACTTGCCGACTGGAATGGTGATTTTTGGCCGAATTCGAATCAAGTTATTCATTATTTAAATTGTGTTATGTACTCTAGAAACGAGATTTTGATGCAAAAATTGGATCAAACTTTCATTAAACCCTCTAAATTTTTGGGCAAATTTTTGGTTAAAATGTAAATTTGGGCAAATTCGCACTTGCTAAAAACTTACCTGGAACAGTGGTTATTGGCCATGCCAGATGGTTGACTACAGCCGGTGGATACCTACGCCACAAGCTATTTGACATACACGATTTAAGTTCTGAGCAACAAGCTTCATTAGACCAAGTTGTCCAGTTTATTGTTGATGCATACTTCCCTTCATTTTTTAAGATTTTTTTCAAGCCTACTGCAATTGAACAGAGAGTTGTTTTGAATATACGAGATTACTTGAAAGTTTCAACGGCATTACCAGCTAAAAAGTGTTTCATAGATCATGCTTCCACTTGGATGAACCCCAAAACAGCAGCACTTGGAGCAGGCCCGCAGAAAGGGGGGGGGGGGCAGAAGGGGTCACTGTTCGGGGGCCCGGGGTTCAGAATATTCCGGTTTAGAATGCAAAATTCATCAGCTCAAACTACGGCCTGCGGACGCGATGATGTTTTTTTTTATTTCGGGCCGAAATTCAAACATCTGCGGACGCTATGACCATATTTTGCTCATCACTCGATGTTGAGCCGAAATTTGAACATCTGCGGAGGCTGCGACCCTTTTTTGCTCATCACTTGATTTTGGGCCGAAATTCGAACATCTGCGTACGCTGACCTTTTTTTTGCTCATCACGAGATTTTGGGGCACCACTGACCAAAGGGCTCAAACGAAATTTTTGCCCCGAGGTCCGAAATTTCTCTCGGCGCCCCTGACTTGGAGTTTTGCAAGCGGATGTGGACACATCTCGAATAGCCATCCGGACACCAAATACAAAAGAGCTGCAATGGTCAAATCGTCCACTTACAGCATTTTTGAATACTTAATCAAGATCATCACAATGCCTAACCAAAGGAAGTAAGAATGACTGGAAAGCTTTTCGGAACTACAGTACTTGCTGTGAAAGGCTGATTGGACGAATGAAGGACGTACTAATTAAAAAAAAAGCTCACTCATTCGGACGATATTGACCACAAGAAGAAGAGTTATATTACCATGCCTACTATGTTTAAGTGAACTTGGTGAAATGAGTGACTGTGTAATTCAGGGGGTTTTTCAACCTATTTTCCTCATGGCCCAATAAAATGATAAAATATGGCCGTGGCCCATTTACTTTCATTAAAAGACATTCAATAAGCGTTAATTCTAGTATCATAAGGGTAGCTAACCTTGCTTTCTAGTCAAGCTCTGTGGCCCATTGAAAACAGTGCCATGGCCCATAGGTTGAAAACCTCTGGCTTAGTTGTTTAAGTTGAATTTGAGTTGATGTTGTTCGTGGTTTGTAGTTGTTTTGAATAAACAAGAGGTGATTGTGTAAATCTGAGTCTTTATTTAGAAAAATAGGAGAGAAATTTAACAAAATAAAGCAAAAATTCATATTTTTGTTAATAACTCGAAAAATTAGGAAGTTAGACTTATTGTTCCTCTTGAAGTTGGATATAAACTTCCCCATTGTGGTTGGTTTGACACCACTTGATGTGATAATCCTGCCCAGAGTTATAGCGATTTCGTAAACTGGACCCCCCTCGTTATAAAAATGGGGGGTGTGGGGAGCTAAAACGTATACAATTTTCAAAAATTTTTTACCAATTATGAAGTTAGCTCATTTGGCATTAGAAAATCACTATCCAAAAGAAATTTGAAAAAAAAAAAATTTAAAAATGAAACACCCTATCAAACAACCTTTTTGATAAAAATCAGATGTCAACCGTTTTCCTAGTTTATAGTAAATTGACTTTTTGATGAATTTGCAGCAAAGGTTTATTGCATGCTTTTTTACCAATAAGCAATCTAATCCTAATGGCAGTTTAATCAAACTGAACGTGGAATTCTAACACTACTTTTGCTGGTACCGGTAGTAGTTTAACCTGCCGAATGAAAGCTAACGGTGATTATTACCGTATTTGAAAACTTGTTTGGTTCTATGGACTCTTAACAATGACTTGGTAGTTAGCACAGATCATGCACCAGGTAAAGCGCTTTGTTCCACTCGCTCAGTGTTGATGCTTGACAAGCAAATCACTAACGCTTATGCAGCGATTGAAATAGCAATTGGAAGAGACAAGTTGCATGCCCAATTTAAGATAAATGCCCAATTGCCCACGCCACAACCATCAGATCAGCGAGTGGATAGAGCGTCTGTTTTTGGATCGGTAGACTCGAAGTTTGATTCTGATTTGCGTCAAACTAATGACTTAAAAATTGGTATTCAGTTTCCCTGCTTGATGTTAAGGGATAGCGTGGAGCTAGCCGGAAAGTTTGCTTGTTGTGCCATTGGGAAAGGCACTTAACGAGACTCCCCCATCTTGCTGTGGGATACAGATGGCTGGCAACCACTAAACGAGTTCGTATAGCGGATGAAATTCGAATAAATAAAAATAAAAAAACAAGTGACACTGTTACAAAAGAATTTCTAGATATCATGATGCTGTTTGACCAGTAAGGACTTTCATCAGAAGCCTTACAATTCTTCCGAAAATTTGCTGCTCGGATTGCTCCTATAAAAAAATAAAGCAGTGTAATAAAAAGAATAATGCATAGATTTGTCTATGCGTATGCATGTGGCGATGTGGCGTTTACCACATTGAATACTTTTGGTGTTTTTAAATGAGTATGAGCATGTTACAAATAATCTTGCATGTGTTTTGCGTACTTTTCAAAATATACTGCAGATTGTTTGGTCACACTCCCATACTCGGCATTCATGTGGTTCAACCTTTACTTGCTTTGAAACACAAGAACAACACATCATACCAAAAGATAGTATTTTTTACGCAAAAACGTTATTGGTGATAGTCTCACTAATACTGAAGCTGAAAAACTTCTGGATAACAGCATCACAAAACCAGCTTTCGAATTTGTGAATTAAGGTCAGTTTGTTGCCCGACTTTAACGAAATTGCAGTTGTCAAAAACTGGAGTAGATGAAAATCTTTCAAGAAAATACTGTATTTCAAAACTGGCAGGAGAGTGGTTCTGACGTGGAAAAGTATCCGAATTTGGAAATTTTGATCCAGCTCGACAAAAACTATTTATCGATTTGAATCCAGGCCTTCGTGAAAATGCTGCTGCAAACGATATGGCTGCCGAAAGTCAAATAGAGGGTGTTAATTACGAACTGAAAAATACAAGCAACCAAGTCTTGACTGTGTGTCTTCATCGAATGTCAAAGCTCAAAAGCTTCAATTTAGCAAAGCAATCAGAGTTAAGATCATAGCAAGGTTTCTACCACGACAAGTGCATTGGGAAGATTTGGAATGGGTTTCCGCGCTGGGTTTATTTTTTTGCTGTAAAAATTCGGACAAATGTCCGAAATTGCTCAAAAAATTTCGGACATTAAAAAATTTTTGACATTTAAAAATTTCGGACATTTAAAAATTTTTTCGGCTAGATTTATGAACGAATGATTTTACAAGTTTACTAAATCAAATCTTAATAATTAAGCTACTGCATTTCACAAAAACACGAGACTAGTTTTGAAAACAAAACTTTAACCACGTTTAGTTTTTTTGCTTCACTGTGTACCACACTAAGATGAGGGAATCCGCTAAGTGCCTTTCCTAACGGCATAACAAGTAAACTTGCCCGCTTGTTCTTCGCACTGTCCCTTTAATGCTGAGCGTCAAGCAGGGAAGCTGGTGAATACCAATTTTAAAGTCATTGGTTTGACCCGACTCGGAATCAAACCCAAATCTACAGCTCCCGAGGTGGACGCTCTTACCACTCGGCCATCTGAGCTGTTAAAATTCGATGACCTTGATTGAAGGAACCGATTTTATACGAAAATGATCTTTTTTAAATTACTTTCTTCCGAAGACGCAATAATTACCCTCATTTTCCAAAAAATCTATTTTAGCTCAATATTTCACAACTTCACTCAAAATATCAAAAGCAACATATTGTTTGAAGTTGTCATTAAAGTCTCGAGGGAGTCCAAATCACGAAGCCCATGCGTGATATCGCAGTAGCCACAAGGGTTCTAAACGTCTGGACATAATTTCCAAATATGGTAAAACGCAAAAACGGTTTCTTGCTGACAAGTGAGAATGTTGCAATAAGCACGCATGTTGCAAACAACTCGATTAGAACGTTATAGTGGCAACGGTTTAGTTGCAAAAAGAAACTAGCAAAATTTTAGTAAATTTAATGAGCATGGAGCCGCTACATGCCCGTGCAATTGTCGTGCTATAAGCAAAAGTTTTTCGGACACTTTGTCCGAAATGACTCCAAATATTTCGGACATTAAGCAAAAAATTCGGACAATGTGCGAAAAAAAAAAACACAGTTTCGGCGTCAGCTTTAACAAGACGAAATCTCGGAGAAAGCTGATGAGAACTGACCAACGTCGTAATGAGGTTCTAACTCGTCTGAAAAGCATTGGTGGACTCTTTGTTTGTGCTGTAGAATTAACATATATCATGTATAACTTATACGTGGCTCGCACTGATACTGACTTTAATAAAGTTCATCCGAATTTACTACGAAGTTTCGTATGCACGTGACACTTGCCTTTCAACGCCCAATTGTAGCGAAATTTTTCAACTAAAGCCTTCGCTCGAGTTGTAATTGTTCCTCTGCTGCTCTGCTTTCTGTTAAGTCTGGTAATTACACAGTTGTTTCGTATGGCAGCAATATCTCTTTTCAATCTAAAGTTCATTTTTTCGCTTCATTTCATCGACAAATGTTCAAACTGCATGATATTGAATTTTCCTGCAACTTTAAAAATGTTAAAAATTGTTTCACATAAAATAACATATTAAGAGGCATAATCATCTTCCTGATAAAAATCATTAAAAATGAATGGTCACACCCGGTATTTTGGTAATAAAATAAGCAAGATATGTTAATTTTGCTATTAGGAAACTCACAAACTTCAAGGGGTATGTACAGGGGGGTTAGCAACACAGATGATCAAAAACTTTTTTGTACCATCATTCTATCATAGGATAGCATATTTCAAGGGGGGATTTATAAGCGATATCCAAAATTTTATATTTATTCCCCCCCCCCCCTATTATAAGTCGGTTTTACCAACCTTTAATGATGATAATTAATTTTCAACACTGTAGTAAGAGTACGAGCACTACATTATGATGCTGACATAGGGCCACCTGATATGTTTCTGAGACTTAACTGACATAATAGAAAAGGAAAACGTAAAGTTAGATTTAGCTGTCTTTATCACCCAGTCTTAATTATCAGCTGATTTTTTTCTCAATAAATTTTGCACTTTCTATCTATAATATTTGCGCTATTGAGATGTAAAACATCCAGTGCCACTAAGCTAAATTTCAGCGTAAATTGGAAACCACAAGATTTAGTAGTAACATTTTGCTCCGGTGGTACAGCTGTATTTCGAAATATTTTCAGTACAAGTTAAAGTATAAAAACACTTCACTGATTCTTCTTGTATTAACTATTATTTAGCTGCGAAGCTCAACTTCAGCATTATTATTTTCTTTCATCACGACATAAAACCAATGAATTATAAATCAACTTCAAATTATAGTTGTTTGCAGCCAAACATTACACGACAGATTTTTTCAAAGAGAGTCGCGGCAAGCTACACTGCCTACATGCGTTCGAGACAAAAAAAAAAAAAAGAACTCCTAGCTTAGTTAGTTGCATGAGCATTTTTATGTAATGTATCCAAAACGAGTAGACCCGAAGTATTTCTGAACCAGCATGCATTTATTAACACTACATTGTTTAACACTATATCGTTAAAAGTTGCAAGGAGCATAAAAATGCCCCGAGGGCAATGCATTTCTTTGGGAATTTTGGTCGGGGCTTTGCACTTGATAAAAAATTTTTGAACAATAGTGTTTTGAAAATAGATAAAATAGAAATATTTTTAGATAAAAACGTAACATGTACCTCAGTTTTAGCATGCCTGTTGCAATCGTTCAATGCCATGCCTTAGTTGCTCAAAATATCACCAAAAATTTGTGTTCAAAAATATCGTCTATTCTCTGAGCATGTGAATCAGTCAATACTCACCAACCGGAAATTTCTTCGGATTAATATCGACGCCAATGATCCGAGATGCTCCGGCAGCTTTGCAACCCATAACAGCGGCCAGTCCCACCGCGCCCAAGCCCCAAACCGCACAAACAGAACCTTCCTCAACCTCATAAAAAAAACACATAAGCGCAATCCATACTAAAACGAATCTACAGCATGAAATATGGCAAATGTCTTATTGCAAGTAACTAAATGAAACTGAAGTCATATCTTGTCAAAATCGTTAAAAAAACTATTTTCACAAAAAAATACGAATTAGAAACAGAAAGCGGTTTCAACCTACCTTTGCAGTGTTAAGAGCTGCCCCATACCCAGTCGGAATACCACATCCAAGCAGACATACTTTATTTAATGGAGCTGCCGCATCTACCTAAAGGTATTGATAATAATTAATCAATGAAAGAGCTAAGGATAAGATGACAGTGAGTAATTAAATGCAAGTCGAACCAAATGATAACATTCGCACTACTAGGTAAATAATGAGGAACACATATTCCTCGTGCACATCAATCCATGATCCTGAATTTTTCATTCCATGAACCGCAACTAAGGTCCTTCATTCGGCCTACTTAGGTCCATTATTATGCTCCTATCATTATTATACAGTCTTGGGCACATTTTGACATTGAATATCTCGGAAACTATTAAGGATATCAAAACCTTAACTTACAGTAATTAGCACTAACCAGCCTTAAGGCAGCAGCAGTCGGTCAATATGTTGAAAATGGGAAACATTCTTTACCCAGTGGTGCTAATGTTATCAGCTCAGATGGCCGAGTGGTAAGAGCGTCCGCCTCGGGAGCTCTAGACTTGGATTTGGTTCCAAGTCGGGTCAAACCAATGACTTTAAAATTAATACTCACAGCTTCCCTGCTTGACGCTCAGCATCAAAGGGACAGTGTGAAAAACAAGCCGGCTAGTTCGCTTGTTGTGCCGTTGAGAAAGGCACTTAGCGGATTCCCACATCTTGGCGGGGTATACAGATGGCTGGCAACTCTTAAGCGAGCTCGCATAGCGTTTTGATCGCTTTCTCGTGATAGGAGGATAAATATGCTACTAAATACAAATACAAAAAATTTCATTAAAAACCTCAACGCTTTCCGCCTTTTATTTAGCCCTCAAAAGATTTAAAAGAAGCGCATTTTAACTAGTAAAAACTCAAAATAAAATTATGTTTTAAATATGTGTTGAAAAAAATACGCATTGATGTAACAATTGCATAAACCATAACGTGACAATTCAATAATTATGTTTATCATACAGTACAGTGCTATGGTAGGCATGTCTATATGTTACAATTTTCAAACATACGAAAAGTTTTTTGGTGGTACAGAATTTCAAAACAGATTTAAAAAGCGCCGAAAACATCTTTTAAATTTAGGTCGTCTTGAAAAAGACTGTTTTTTGAGCCAAACATTTTTGCCTCGCTCTCTTCAGGGTTTCAACGCGAGAGTGAATTGGGAAGGAAGAGATGGTCTATTATATTATCATCAGCTTCATCGAAAAATCTGCAACAAAAAAGGAAAAGGGCTGTGATTGGTTGTTGAAGGACGCTTGTGATTGGTTGAATATGGATGAATTTTAGAATCCAACTATCGGAGAATTTGCAGCGAGTAGATAAATTTCTTTCGACGGCACAGAATAGGTTTCAGCGTTTTGATGAAAGTTGCCTCCAGCATCCCCAAGTGGAAAATTGTTCTAGCTCAGGCTAAAATGGAAAACTGGTCAATAGGATAATGAGAGGCACAATCAGGATTTTGAATCAAGTGTAGACCAATAGATGAATCACAGTCTAGTTGATTAAGTGGAGTAGTAATTTTGCAGTTACGTTTGGGAAAAACTTTGATTGGATTTTCTTTATTTCGAGTTGATTTTGGAATGTGTTGATCGAATTGATTTTGATTGAATGTGTTGATCGAATTGATTTTGGAATGACTGCAAGATAGAATCAATCAACACATTCCAAAATCAACTCGAAATAAAGAAAATCCAATCAAAGTTTTTCCCAAACGTAACTGCAAAATTACTACTCCACTTAATCAACTAGACTGTGATTCATCTATTGGTCTACACTTGATTCAAAATCCTGATTGTGCCTTTCACTATCACATTGACCAGTTTTCCATTTTAGCCAAAGCTAGAACAATTTTCCACTTGGGGACGCTGGAGGCAACTTTCATCAAAACGCTGAAACCTATTCTGTGCCGTCGAAAGAAATTTATCTACTCGCTGCAAATTCTCCGATAGTTGGATTCTAAAATTCATCCATATTCAACCAAGCACAAGCGTCCTTCAACAACCAATCACAGCCCTTTTCCTTTTTTGTTGCAGATTTTTCGATGAAGCTGATGATAATATAATAGACCATCTCTTCCTTCCCAATTCACTCTCGCGTTGAAACCCTGGAGAGAGCGAGACAAAAATGTTTGGCTCAAAAAACAGTCTTTTTCAAGACGGCCTAAATTTAAAAGATGTTTTCGGCGCTTTTTAAATCTGTTTTGAAGTTTTCAAATAATAAAATAACATGAGTCAACGATTATGACGACAGCATACATTAAAACACATTCAGCAAAATTGACGAGCCTTCTTCATACAATTGTGCATTCAGCTTGGGGTTATGCTTTTTGATGAGTAGGGCTTCTGGAATTCTTGTTTCATATTTAGTGGAATATTGTCCGAGAGTCTGAAAATTATTTATGCCATATTTTGTTTCGATACATGTTATACAACTTTTGATGTGATCTTTGATTGCCGATTTTGTGCTTTTCGGGTGGTGTTCTTTGACTCAGGTATCCATATGACGTGTTGTCATACTAACGTATATGTAGTATCCGTATCACGCAAACAAGTAAATTTATACACATTAGACAATATAGCAAAAGGACATTAGACAATGAAGCAAAAGGAGTAGTACACTTCAACGGAAAATTATGAGGCAGTTTTCATAGCTGTATAACAGACGTTAATGTCGATATTAAATCTGAGCTTAATTAAACTAGCAAGGCGTTTCGCAAATTGGTCAGAAGTTATACAACTGGATTCTCGTTTATGAGACAAGACATTTAAGCAGAATCTTCTAATCAAACGTAACAATAGGAAATGAAGGGAAACAAACAAATGGGAAAAAACAAAATTTGAAAAAATGCCAAATAAGGTAAAAATTGAAAAAACATGAAAATCACTACAAAAATGGTAGTCATATAAATTAAACATTAACCCACGAACGGTTTCGCCTTGATTGACGCCTATCAGGTGGATGTGGATAAAATAGAAATAAGTAGGAACAAAAAAAAAAAAAAAAAAAAAAAAAACAATTGGTTAGTCTACCATAGAACTGGCAATAAGAAATCAAGAAAACCTATGGTTACGTTGGATTAGAAGATTCTCCTAAAATCTCTAGTCTCATAAACTAGAATCCAATTGTTTATGATTTTGATGACAAGTATAAGAGATCCCAGAAAAATTGGAGATCCCTTACTGACTCAACACACCCATTCTTTGGTTAGAAGTTTTTCCATAATATGGTATGCCAATTGTCAATAGAAAATCTTTTTCGGATTTTTCTGGTTTGAATTTGCCATCATTAAACTTTGCAATTACATTGTTTATGAAGGATTTCGGGCAGCTATGTTTTTCAAATAATGATAGTAATTTGACTACTTGCTTGCACAAGAAATTGTTGAAGGAGATTTTCTTAGCACGATGCAACAGGCACAATATAAGACCAGGTTTCCGTGTTTGTGGACAAATAGCATTAAAGTCTAGCAACAATCCTGTATTAGTTAGTTTTCGCCAAACACAAGTATTGTTACCATCCAGTTTCGCTAAGCATAATTTGTACGTCTAAAAAATTTATGTTTCCTACGTCAGTTGATTTTTCCATTGTGAAGTAAATGTTTTTATGTTGTACATTCAAATTTTCACAAGCACTATTAATTTCAATACCAAGCTGCCGAAATCATGTTTATAACCAGAAATATCTTGCCCACAAAGCAGAGGTTGATGGTTTGGCAATTTTGCATATGCGTATCTACAGTTGACAAAAAACGACGGACACACAAAAAAGACAACAGAAGCATCGCAGCTACCAACACCGTTACGTTATGCGTTATGGTGAAATGGTAAGAAACATAACAGTGGGTGGTCTACTATGGTTATTCCGCCTACAAGCACCTGGACAGAAATAACGAAAAAAAAGTTGAGATAGAATTAAAGGACACTAAAGGACTGTTAAAACTGCTTCGACAAAGTCAACCACAGAAGACCTGACAGGCAAAGAAACCTACCAAAGATTCGTCAATTTTGCTGAATGTGTTTTAATGTATACGATTGTTGTAACCGTTAATTAATGTTATTTTATTGTTTGAAAATTAAATGTATAGATATGCCTACCATGTATGGAGGAGATTTGTCAAATTTGCCGAATGTGTTTCAATGCATACCAACGTTGTAACCGCTAATTCATGTCAATTCACTGTTTGAAAATTGTAATGCATACATATGCCTACCATAGTACTGCACTGTATGATAAACTATCGAATTGTCACGTTATGAATTATGCAATTGTTACATTAATGCGAATTTTTTTCAACACTAATTTAAAATATAATTTCGTTTGAGTTTTTACCACTTAAAATGCGCTCCTTTTTTGATCCTTTCACGAGGGCCAAATGAACGGCCGCAACCTTTAGATTTTTCATGAAACGTTTCCCATTTTCAACATATTGACTGACTGTTGCTAAATTATGGCTAATCAAAACAAATTCTTCACTGAAGCTTTACCATAATTACCACTAAAATGACACAACTTATTACCATTCATAATTAAAGAAGATATGGGGACTATAAATGTGCCCAAGACTTTTGCAACATCCTGTATTTTGCAAAAAAAAAAAAAAAACACTTTCTCCATTGAACTTCAGGTTAAACGGAAACGTTACATAATGCAAAAGCAGATGCAGCAATGCTGGCGGCGCTTATTTCCGCTTACTTTTCTCCTGCAATTTTTTTCTGCTTCAACTCACTCACCATTTTACATTAGTCAGAGAATTTTTTGTAAAAATTTGACAAAAACTTTTGCCAAACTGTAAAGTTCTCCAACTATCTTTCACCAGAAGCAAACCTTGACGAATACCATTAGACATAAACAATCGGTAGAGCAAGTAAATAAATACTATTATAGAGCAACTGACTGCATTCTACTAAATAGGAGGTACTGGGATGTGAATGAATGCATACATATAACACAGGATGTAATATCGGCTTCATCAACCCACCGAGGTGTATGATGAAAAACAAACCAATTGTCAATTGTCTCTCACACCAATTTGTCAAAAGGCAAAACAGGAAAAATTATTGGTCAGGAATACTACTTTACTATAGGAATTACTTCGTTAAACGACTGAGGTAACTTTCATCTTGAACAGCCTCATTTATGTCTTTTGCGCTTAATCATAAGTGGCTTCCCTCCCCAAACAAAACAAAATTATTATGCCCCAACAGAATAATGAAACGTAAGTCGCTTTAATGCAAAGCTGCCAGTCTTCATTACAAATAAACCCAGCAAAAAAGTTACTCTTAGCCTTAGGTTATGAAATATTGAGAGACAGTTCTACGCACACTAATGCGTTCTGCTGATCATTCTTATTTGATTATGTTTCAGTTTGTAACTGGTGTAAAAAATAACTCTTGGCAGTGTTTTAACCACAAGTGCATGCATGTTCTTAAGACAACCACTCTTTCTACCTTGCACAAAGATATATCCGCTACAACAGTATATTGGCTAAATGTAGAAGTTCCCATGTAATGAAAAACCTCTTTTCCGCGACAAGAAAAACGAGTCGTGCCGTCCGGCATAAGCCCTTTGCCCTGAAAATAATTAATCATTAACTGACAAAATAATCAACTGCTAATTGCTACATTTAACTTTCCCAGCATGTATTTACTTGAGTAGCCCGAATTTTCTGACACAAATTCGTTTTAGAATTTCGGCAAAACTTGCATTCTCGACATTGTGGAACGTAAAGCGGTACAACGTGGTCACCTGAAAAACAAAAAGTCAAAAAAAAAAGTTTGGAACAAAGTAACATACAACGTTCAATAGTCAAAACAAATTAGCAGCAAACACCCCACACTACAATCGCACAACTCGTCTAATGCGCTCAGCTTTCAAGAGATTATTTATACACAATGATTCACCCAAAACCAAAGTGTTCAAAGTGAAGGGAAACAAGTCAGTCAAAACAAATCAGCAGCAAACATCCCACACTACAATCGCACAACTCGTCCAATGCGCTCAGCTTTCAAGAGATTATTTATATACAATGATTCACCCGAAATCAAAGTGTTCAAAGTGAAGGGAAACAAGTCAGTTTTCTTGCAGCAGTCTGTTCACCAAGATTGCAGAAAAATTACGAGAGAACATGCGAAATCATCTCTGCTCCATTTTTAACATTCATCCAAACCCGCTTTGAAGATTAAACAACTATATATGTATTTATACTTTGACGTCAAAATTAACACAACGCGTAGGTGTTAAATGAACATGGAACGTCACATTGGCGACGAAAATTTCGGATATCATAATCATTGTTTTCCAATCTTTTCATTTAATGCACACCAAACCTGCTTGAAATCCAGCTACACCTTCCCCAACACTTTCCACAACCCCCCCTCCTTCATGACCCAAAATAACCGGAAAAATTCCTTCAGGATCTACTCCACTCAACGTGTAAGCATCAGTGTGGCAGACGCCTGTGGCCAGGATCTTTATACGAACCTAAGGATCAAAAAATCAAAGGCCTTAATTCTGGTTCATCAAACTGATAACTTCGTTTTTGGTTAAATCTTGCTACAGTCTAGAGTCAAAATTCTTATCAAACTTCTACCATAAACCTGTGTGTAAACACTTCAACATCACTTACTTCATGAGCTTGTGGAGGAGCAACTTGTATTTGTTCAATAACCAGCGGCTTCTTCGCTTCCCATGCTACGGCAGCAGCACATGTAATCACCTATCATAACGAAGAAAAAAATAATTGCATATTTGGAGTAAAAAAAAATAATAATAATAAGCGCCACTCAAAACAAAGTGAAAACCATAATGAACTTTCAAGAAGTCTGAATTGCCATTAAGCTGTTATCTTGTGACGGGTTCGGCAAGAATCAAACAATTTATGAATTTCGACCACATCAATTTAACCTGGCATCTTTATTACAACTTCAACATATAATAGTTATTACAACAGTAGAGCTTATTTTACAACACAAGAGTAGTTATTACAATAGTAGGCCTAAGGCAAAGTGGACTAACGACTAATGGACCAGAAGTTAAGGCTAAAGTGAATCCCTTCAGGGTGAAAACAAAAGTTTAACTTTCAGAACTCGTTCAAGTGGCTTATGGGTTTACAGTGCTAGAAATGTGCTGGATACCAGATAGATATCCAGTAATCCGGCACTATCCGGCGCTTTTTGAGGTGTACGGTATCCGGCCAGAGAGTGTTTCTCTATCTGGCTGGACCAGATATTTTTAATTGCGTAGACTCGGTAAAAACAAAATTTACCTTTTCGATCTATGTGAAAAATTTTGGTGCAAGTTTAAAAACTTTAATTTTGTTTAGATTCTCTACACGAGTCTTACTTACACGAGTTTTATTTACTGAAGACTACGTTGGTAATTTTTTTTATCAAGTGGATGAAATTCAGTTCACAAGTTTTTTTTTCGTTTGGCGTTGCGAGTTTTGTCAACAGGAAAACCATTTTGATGGTGTAGCAGTGAGGCAATAATTCATCAGCTTCAAACCGAGACGATACAAGTTTGATAACCACCACTATTGTTTCATCCGTAAAGACCATGCAAATAATTAATGTTTGAAAGTCTGTCTTCTGTCCTACAACTTGCATGTTCATCTTTTATTTAAAATTAAAAAAAAAAATGCAGTGAGCGGCCTACGTAGGTGCCAATTATTCCTTGAAGGCAAATAACAGGGGGAGAGAATTTTCTTAGAAATTTTGTTTTCCATGTTCAAAAAACGATGTTTCAAGGTACCAGTAGCATTGTAATGGATGTGTTTCTGCTTTTAAATGTTGTGTAAGTTAAAGTGTTTAATTCAACGTCCTTGGTTCATCAAGCAGCTGTTTGTGCTAAAGTTTGACGTAATTTACCCATCATAACAGAGTTACAGCAGGATCGATTTTTCGCAGTAATTTTATGGCAATATGGTATTCATAAACTACAAACCTTGCATCTCTTAGTAGCTTTGATGATAGCACAAATCATGTGTTAATTCAAATTCAAACTTTCCGTTTACCGACCACTTAGCATAGTGGTAAAGACATCGCTATTGGTGTGGGGGGCTTGCCACCATTGCGACGTTTTTTTTCAGGGTTCGAGATTGTGTAGCACAGGCGCAGAGATGGGCTACACCACTCGTTACATGCTTCAGCATAATACCGCAGATATTCGACTGGATATCCAGTAAGTTAGATTTGCCAGATATCCCGTATCCGGCAAATTTACTATCTGGCACATTCCTATACAGTAGGCCTACTCAATAGTGATGTACATATGCCAGTTTTTACCGATGCCAATGTATCGCCTTTTCTCAACATCAGCCGATGTTACTGACATTTCATGCGCCTGACCTTTCACAAAATCAGCAAATTATGTTCTAAGGAAATAATGACACACTAGTCCATATATAATATGACTTTGCCTGGACGTGGCCATGAAGAAGTAATAAGAGGCTTCCTTGTTATACCGGTAATGCACTTTATTCACATGACAATAAATGACTATGTATGTTCTAGCTTTAGAACGTGCGCTTTACACAAGGCAAAGTTGATATTTTACAGTCCGCTACACCTGCTTTGTCGTGCTAATAACATTCTGCAACCTTACTTTACTGTTTCGATCAGTGCTAATTCCGCTTGGCTGAAACGTCAATCAACTACAGAACAGTTTCAATTACACTTTTGAAGTTATTTGAAGAACTGGCGCAATAACATAAATAAAATGGTTACTTCAATTCACACTGTTTTCAAACAAAATGATTACTTCAATTCACACTGACAAGTTGCACAATTTACCTTTCCTTGTGTTGACATTTTTTTTACTTCTAAATCAATTCCGGGAACAAAGTACAACCTTAATGAATTGATCAAGCTGCTAAGCAATACAAGAATTCAATTAACTAAATTCTAAAAAATATGGTATAACGTATAAATCCATTTGCATAAAAAGTTCCACAACATTAAACAATGGAGTATCAGCGGTGTTGTAACTGAGTTTAATATTTAGGTTGGAAGTGCAACGTCCTTCCATTCACAATCTCAAGGTTTCATAATATGGGGTGCCATTTGTAAACTATAAAACAACCCGAATAGAGCAGATGTGCAGCTGTAGCTCTAAAAGCAATGACAAACAAGCGGAAAAATAATTCAAATGTGGCTGGTATGTTCTAAAACAAATCAGCTATATTCTAAAATGCTAAAACAAATCAGCAAGACAGTAATTGATTTTAAAGAAGAAATAAAAACACTAAATGCTGAGCTTAATAAAAACAAAAGACGGCTAAGAAAGTCAGAGTGGAAAATCAAAAACTAAAGCTAGCTCTTAATTTAACACGTTATTACAAAAAGGATGAACTACAGTCATTAGCAAAAGTTTAAGACCAGTTATCAGAAATTATGTATTTTTGCTGTCTATCCTCTCCAGAATACAAATTACTGCCACTGCTGGTATATTTTGCTCGTAAATTTAGTATAACACATTGTGAATGCTCAAATTACAAATTGTAAAACAGTAACACGCAATTTTAGTACTTTGTGTGTCCTCCTTTGTTCTTTATCACCGCCTGGATTCGTTTTGGCATACTGCATATCAGTTTCTCACAATAGTCTCTTGAAATTTCTTTGACCCATACCTCTTTTATAGCATGGTTTAATGCTCCAGCACTTGAAGGTTGTTTTTCTGCAACCTTGTTTTTGAGTATTTCCCAAAGATTCTCGATTGGGTTTAAATCTGGGCTGTTTCCAGGCCAGCCCAGTGTTGCCACATTTTTTTCTGAAAGGAATTGTTTCACAATCTTCGAGCGATGACACGGAGCACCGTCGTGCATGAAAACTGTGCACTGATGAATATTCATATGCATTTCAAGTTTTTCTTTTAGCAAATCCACATACCTGGAACCGTTCATTGTACTTCCTGGGGGCAAAAAATACAATCCAGCAGTACCAGACCTGGAAAATGCCCCCCAGACCATTTGACTCGGTGGGTGTTTCATTGTTGAAACTGTGTATCTTTCCTCAAACCTTTTACCCACAGGCCTTCTAACGTTCTTTTTTCTCACCACAAACTGCTGTAGAGTACACTCATCGGAAAACATGATCTTAGACCAGTCTTCAGATGTCCATGCTGCATGTTCTTTTGCAAATGCCAGACGCTTTGATTTCATAAGAGGAGTGAGCCTGGGTTTGCGAGCTGGCTTATATGATTTAAGACCAAAGTTAAACCTCAAACGCCAAGAAACTGTGGTGATGTGAACGTCTGTCCCTTTCCCAAGCAGCGCAGCACGAATTTTCTTCAAAGAACTTGTTGGGGAACGTACAGCAATTCGCTTTATTGTCAGATCATCTCTAGGGGATGTTTTTTTGGGTCTCCCACTTCTCTTCAAGTCTTTGTAACTCCCGTAATTATTGAAATTTTTAAGGGCTGTGTGCACAGCAGTCTTGCTGCACTGCATCTTCGCACTGATTTCTCGTTCAGAGTAGCCTTCTTCACTTAAAACCACAATTTGGGCTCTTTTAGTCTCGGAAAGAGAAGATTTTTTGCCCATTTTCAAGAACTGAAACAGCAGCTAGTACACAACTGATTACGCTGTAAAACCAATCGAAATGAAGTAAAATAGGTTCTTCGTGAAAACAACCCATGTGTTGGTGATGGACAGATGGCTGATGCAATTTCATTAGGATATTGCGTCATATAAAACTGCACTATACGATAATAATAATAAAATCTACAAATACCTTAAATCTGAAACGCTGGTCTTAAACTTTTGCTAATGACTGTATATCAGTACGGGAGAAAGGAAAATATTCAAATAGATAACGTTAAAGAATCAACCTATCTTAAGGATGATGGTGAGGATGTGCTGTTTAAAGTTGCTGATGCGCTGAAAATTGAATTCGACCAATATGACATTCAAAGAGTACATAGACTGGGGAAAAAAACATATTCAAATGCAAAACACGTCCAGTCACAGCAAGGTTTGTTTCTTATAATAAATGAGTTTATGTTTGAGAAAAGCAATCTAAAACAAAGTTTGAAATATGGGGTCTTACTAAACACCGCAAAGGAGCGACAAAAGACGACAAAGGACTTACTAAACACCACTAAGTACGACAAAGGACCTGAAAATCTCAAGCCTAACCCTAAATTAAAGTCCTTTGTCATTCTTTGTTATGGTATGATTTCAAGTCCTTTGTCGTTCTTTGCGGTGTTTAGTAGATCAATTTGAAGTCCCTCGTTGTACTTTGTGGTGTTTAGTAAGTCCTTTGTCGCTCCTTTGCGGTGTTCAGTAGGACCAGAATCCAGAAATATGCATTCATTACTGAAGATTTGACACCACCACAGTCAAAACTACTTCGATATGTAAAACAAGAACGCAAAAGCGATTTGGCCCTTAGCTGAGCAATCAATTAGAAAACAAAAACAAAGAAATCCGCAGTTTGAACTGGACTATACCTCTTCATGAAAATAACAAAGATCAAGAACGATAACATCAAGGGGTGATTTATTTTGCTACAATATTAACAAGGATTTCTAAAAACTGAACTATCAACCACTGATGCATAAAGCCAAACTGTGAAGATGATACCATTTACTGCATATACAGGCGTAAAGACGACCGTCAGATAAGACCAGGTATAGTCATTCCCCTAAATATTGCGCAGCTGGTAATTCCCCTAATGCGTAGGACTAACGATATTTCCGGTAATATAGCCTCCATCACAAAAATTATTGAGCAGGTACAAAAAGCACCCTATACTACACTCTCAGACCGAAAATTAATCGCCTACTCTATTTTAAACTAAGATTCTACTCAATGTTACTTACCTGTACTTCACTAGCCTATTTTTTGCACTTTCAAATTTTGAAACAGCTCTTCGTAACGTTTCCATTTCTCCTAGCCTCGACGACTTGCCAGGTCGACTGACACATCGTTGGATTCAGAGAAACTTAGTGCGTCATTTGGAAGCAAAAAAAAGAAAAAAAAATGATCACTCGGTAGTGTAAAGATAATTTTGCGCAATGCGAGAAAATTTTCGCGTTTTATGGGAATTTTAGGATTGCATATTTCCATGATGTACTGCTGAATTTTGAGAGTTAAAATTAAATTTTCAGGATGCAATACGGAGTTTTTCCTTTGCATTCCATCTGTGTGTTTTAATCGCCATAAACCAGGTAAAAGGTAGGCTAAGTTAAGCTAAAAGCAGGAAAGGATAAGAGACACTATGGATTTGCTCTGAGGTGCTTTGTAACTTTTTGGAAGCAGAAACAATCAATGCAAAGCCCTAAATCTTGGACGTAGCAACGATCAAAAGTTAAGGGCAATTCAAAAGCAACGAGTTTGTATCGCTATGACCAATCAACCATCTGTGAAAGTAGGCTGCTATCCAAGCCCGCAACCAGAAGAAAACGCTTGAAGGGATGCAATTTTTTGCCAGTTGGGCAAGAAATTTTTAGGTAGGTGCACGTACCAATAACTGATTTTTTGAGGCAGGTCAAAATTTTTTCCAAGTAGAAAGGGGCGGAGGGTTTCTGGCCTGAAGCTATCGTCGCTCCTACCTATTGCCTACCGTCCGACGCTGCCAAAATTCTTCGCATAGGTCTATTAGACTATATAAAATATAAGTTAAAATCACTTCATTTCACGATTTTTTGCCGCTGGAATTCAATAAAACTTCGTTTAATTGGAATGTATTGCCTTACACTCACTTTAGACAGAGTAATTCGCATAACAGAGACGTTGGAAGAGGACGGTTTTGAATAATCCATTAAGATCCTAGATCTATGGCACATTTAGGACAGGAATACTGCAGGGGTGGCTGGCTTTTCCGGAAAATCAGCTTCGGCGTAATTGGGTGTTTGTAGGTAACGGCATCGTTTTCAGAGCAAAAAAAGGTCTGGGGTTCGATTCTTGGACCAGTCAGATCAGGTCCAATTTGCCCATGCATTTGCTATTTTTGTTAGTTTGAATGAAAACCACCCAAAATCATGAAAAGCTTGTAGGCCTAAACGTTTTTACGCTTGAGAAGTTGGATCATCTATCAGAAGGAAACTGCGATGTGACGTCATCAACAGCGCAACACTTAGTGTGACGTCACCAGTGCCATTTAGATTCTTTTTGTGACATCAAACTTGCGTTACCACAGCTGCACACTTTCAGTCATCGTCACTAAAGACAAAAAAATTTATAATATTCGTGAACAACGCTACATTTTCGATGACGTCATCAATGACATCAGTATTCGTGGCAAATTGACTAACATTGCTGTGCACCTTTAAAATTTTTGTTGAGAATCATGCTTACACATTTGGATTAATCCGTTTTTCAAAAAACATAGTGTGATGTCATCTATATTTTAGCGTTCCTTATGACGTCATCAGTGACACAAATATTTGTGCAGTCTCACCAAACTTGCCTTCTGTCGCCGAGCATCTTCAGTCACCCATGTTTAGCAAAAGTATTCAATACATGATATTAAAAAGAAAATCAAAGGTAAGCGTGATGTCATCGAATTTTAATCGCTCATTATGACGTCATCAGTGACGCAAATACATGTACAGTCTCGCCAAACTTGCCTTCTGTCGCCGAGCATCTTCAGTCACCCATATTCAGCAAAAGTATTCAATTCATGATATAAAAAGAGAACATTTTGTGCGTAGCTGCTGCGCTTTACCGAATGCACGATCACGCATTGAAATATTTTCCCGCAATGTGCATATTATTTCCCCAATTTTGCCCATCAAAAATATTCGGCCGATTTTTCTGAAATTTTTTGCAAATAAACCATGAATATGCTGCTGCGCTTTACCGAATGCGCGATCGCGCATTGAAATATTTTCCCGCAATGTGCATATTATTTCCCCAATTTTGCCCATCAAAAATACTCGGCCGATTTTTCTGAAATTTTTTGCAAATAAACCATGAATGTGTAAGTTTCATTTCCTTACAAAAAAAATTAAAATTTTGTTCAATAAAAATAATATAAAAAGTTTGTAAAAATACGTTGCGCATTCGGGGAATGACTATTCAAAATTTGAATAAAATTTTGTACAATTATTAATATCATATATCAGTTGTATAGGACGACTACTAAAGGCCGAGTTCACCTACACGAATCAACCTACGATCAGCTCAAAGTAGACTCAACGTGCAATCAACCTCATTTTTCAAATTCACCAACACGGATCAACTTTGATTGTTGATCAAAGAACAATTAAATAGTGGATTTTAGCTTTAATTTTGATCGGCCAATATTGGTGAATCAAAGAAAAATCAAGTTCTCTCTTTCCAATTTGGCAAGCAGAAAATTGCTAAAACAAAGATGCAAAGCAGGTACTGCTGACTAAATGCAACAGACAACTGGTGCGTCAAAAGAGAAAAAGGTTATTCGCATTTTTTCTTGGTTTCGCAGCAGTGCAGACAGCAAGAAGATAATGGTAGCGATATGTAAGAATAGCCATGAACAGTCGCAAAAAGCATAGATACAATCAATGCATTTTAGCCTAAAATGATCTGTGTCTGTCAGTTTGCTCATGCAGCAATTCTTTTTTCAGCTAACAGGTCTATCTACGAATTGCTTTTATAATTCAAGAGCTGAATACGCCTATACCGAGCCGGTTTCAACCCGATTTGACCAATTCTATCAAACCGGGCTCCACGCCTTGACGGAGCCCTGCGCTAGTAGGCTTTTTTCTGTATTATGAGGTAGGAATGTGCTGGATATAATAGGCCTACCCTAAATATTGCGCAGCTGGTACCGTAATTCCCCTAATTTGCTTATGCGATGGACTAACAATATTTCTGGTAGTGTATGGTAACCTCTATCGCAAAAATTATAGAGCAGGCACAAAAAGCAGAGCTAGTTTAAATTACGCCGCATCTCATAACAGGCAGATATATCACAAGCGCAAGGACCGCTAGTGAGTTATTAGTAGGGGTTAGGGCCCAACCCTAGCCCAAAACCACAGCTTAATTCAAACAAGCCCAAAAAAAGCACCCCATACTACACTCTCAGACCAAAAATCGGTCGCCTACACTATTTTAAACTAAGATTCTACTCAATGTTACTGGTACGTCACTAGCCTATTTTTTGCACTTTCAAACTTTGAAACAACTCTACGCAACTTTTACATTTCTCCTAGCCTCGACGATACGCCGGTACCAGCTTGAACACATCTACCTTACTGCTTAGGCCTTAGGACCAGTGTTCCCTCTAGAGTGAGAAATTTGGGGAAAATGCGAAATTTTTGGGCAAATTTCATTGATCTTGAACCAGAAATTAATATTATAAAATGCAAAACTGAAAAACTTAACGAAAAACTTGAATATTTTAATGCAAGACTGTAGCTTGTGTCTTGGAAAAGCAAATTTAATGCAAAAAATTTGTAAAAGGGGTCCTCAAAGTAGTGAAATCTTTGGGCAAAAATATCAATGAATTTATCATTTGGGCATATTTGCACTAGTCAAAATCCTAGAGGGAACACTGCTTAGGACTACCTTAAGCCCTTTTCTTTTCATAATATACATAAACGACTTAACGGTACCACAAGCTACCAGTACTAAATTCTGAGTGCGATTATTTGCTGATGACACAAACCTAACCTCATCTCCCTCACAACCTCAAACTCTGCAAGCAAGTGTGAATGAAGAATTGAACAAAATAAATTGTTGGATGAATACCGACAAGCTGTCTATTAATCAGAATACTTAGTTGTTACCAAAAGAAAAGTTAAACCTAAGCTTAAATTACTGATTGGAGATAACTTAATTGATCAAAATAACTGCGTACCGGTAAGATATTTGGGAGTGAAAATTGAAAAAAATTTAAACTGGAAACCGGAACCTTAAACACAGCAGCAGTGCATAAAAATAGCAAGAGGGTCATGCACTTGCAATGTGTTCATTCGTTGTAATATACCGTTCACTTCTTATGCTGATCTTCTACATGAGCTTGGTATTAAATCTCTGGAATATTGTAGATTAGAGTTTGATGTTATTTTGATGTTTAAAATTTACTATAATCTTTCTGATTTGCAACTTGATAATTATTTTATTCACTCCAAAAAAATATATAATCTGCACTTCCATGAGTTTGTCATTTAATCCAAATTTATGCCAGTTGTGATCAATTTCGTACCATTATTTGTTCTTTAATTGTATTGTTGGAATTTGGAATAGCCTTCCTTATGATTTAGTATCTGCCACCAGTCTTCAAGTATTTAAAAAGCGTTTGAAAAAATTTGATGAGCAAACTGTATGTTGTCTTATTAATTAATTTCTGTTGTGTTTTTGTGTTAATTTACTCCTTATTTTAGCCAATCTTTTGTAGTTTTTGTGTATATTTTTTCACATGTTAGTGACTGTGCGTTAATGTGATGCCAAGCACCATTGTGTATTTGTTCAAATAAATAAATAAATTGTATTCAGTATTGGTGATATCAGGGCTGGTAAGACCCAAGCCCGGGCCCAGTACAAAAATTAAAACTGGGCCCCCTGCAAAAATGACAAAAACAATGGTTTGCCAAAAATGATAAAAAGGATGATTTGCCAGACAATCCACTTTGTTATATCAAAATTGATTAACAACCAAAAAAAAGTCACTGATACTCTTGAACGGTTCATACTTACCGGGTACTGTATAGGTACCGGTATCCTAGCTAAAATATATCATGTAACCAACTCACAGCACAACGGTATATTAAACCTTTAGTAGCCTCTGTTGGTCCACAAAAAATCAGGCCATATGTAACTGATTAGACCATTAGCAATGAAAGTAATCTGTTCCAATATTGCTCAGACATGCTAAGTACATTACGCTGTAAATACAATTTCCATTAGCAGCTTTTGCAACCGTAAACATTTAATAGCACTTCCTTTAATGGTGTTCAGTGTTCCCTCTAGGATTTTGACTAGTGCAAATATGCCCAAATGATAAATTCATTGATATTTTTGCCCAAAGATTTCACTACTTTGAGGACCCCTTTTACAAATTTTTTGCATTAAATTTGCTTTTCCAAGACACAAGCTACAGTCTTGCATTAAAATATTCAAGTTTTTCGTTAAGTTTTTCAGTTTTGCATTTTATAATATTAATTTCTGGTTCAAGATCAATGAAATTTGCCCAAAAATTTCGCATTTTCCCCAAATTTCTCACTCTAGAGGGAACACTGATGGTGTTAGCATTTGTGCAAGTCTAATGTCTGGCAAAAAGTACTACCGGTATTGGGTATCTAATACTGGAATTTGATAATGTATGGTACCGTATTACACCCAGCTTTGATCATTGACCAGTATAATAGCATATGCAGTACCGGTACTTTTACAACAGTGAACGACATAATTGTCTCTACTTATATAGAGCCCATTATATCAAGCATCCGCAAACTTAGAAAGAAGATTAATACCGGTACTGCTCATTGCAATAAATGACGTTTAAAAAACAGAAAAGAAAACCGAAAAAACTTTTCTGGAGTTCAATGCACAACAGCTTAACCAAAAGTTGTTATCTACGCAGATTTAAATTTTACAAGCTACCAGCACCGGTAGTATCTGTCTGCAATAGCACATTCTTATGACTTACGTAAACGTGATATATAGCATACATGAAACTTCAGCTTGCATTTTGATTACCGGTACACCCTCAGACAGAAGTTTAAGACCACCTCCTAATTTTCTCTGATTTTGTCACGTGAGCCACCTAGCCCATATAATTTCATCTACACTTGTAAGAAGTTGCTTAGTTTTTTTTCTTAATCAAGTTTATTTACAACATGTTAAAAAAAATACACATACAGAAGTCATGGGAGAGCAAGTAACTAGGCTACCAGGTCTCATCTAGAATAAGCCGTCACTAGAACAAGACGTCGAAGCGAGCGGTCATTTTATTACACGCTCGCTTCGACGGTTTATTCCAGCAACAACTTGTTCTAGATTTGACCCGTAACTACCTCCCTCATTAGGCACTTTTCTCTGCTGCTGCAAATATTGGGAAGTCCTGATCTTTTCTCATCCGCAAAAATTCTTTCTTTTTTGAATTTTTTTATGGCATTATGCACAGCAGTTTTACTTTCTTTGCACGTTTTAACAATTTGACGCTTAGATAGCTTCATCTTGCAGAGTGCAACATCCTGAGCTCTTTGTGTTACACAGAGAGATGTTTTTTACCCACATTTCTCTTTTAATATTTTCCTACTCTCTGCTCTTTCTTAATTGATTTAACAATGCCGGTTAGCTGGTTAGTATTACAGTAGATATAAGTATAACGTGGAGCTTGAAATCCATTGCAGAGAATACGCAGATGCTTGACAAAAGTCCTTAAGCAATATGATGACTTAGAAGGCACTGTTTTATGACTAATGATAATTAGAATATACATTTTGTCCTTTTTGCTATGTGGTCTTACTCCTAAACTTTTGTCTGAAGGTGTAATTTACATGTGTCAAGAATAAACACTCAAGGCATGAAAAAAATTAAAAGTTACTGGTTTTCCTACAGATACTGTATAGCACTAACTACCGGTACATTTGATTTGAATCCGCTAAGCACACCACTGAGCCACTGCTGCTAAAAATCTCAGAAACTGTACCAAATTATTTGTGCTTATCATCTTTTATATACCACCTAGTATTTGTCTGGAAATCTGCAATAGCACAATCCTATGGTTTACCTTAACATGACTTATATATACATGAAACTTCAGCTCGCATTTTCATCACTTCACATATGTCCAGTGTCAACAATAAACACTCAAGACATGAAAAAAACTGAAAATTACTGGTTCTGTTCCAGAACCTGTATAATAGTTAGGTCACAGTGTATTCATTATTACTAAGAGTGGAACCACTCTCTGTACTCAGTGTCCGGAACGAAAGTCATATTTGAGAGTTCATCTGTTCAAATCGTGTTGCCCATTCCTATACTGAGAAATATAAAAGTAATGGTGAGCAACTTCATTGTATTTATTAAACTATAGTATAAACTGCTTGTTACTTTTTTTCTTTTCTTCTACGTAGGTAAACAATCTGCAATGGCTCCTTGACAATTTTAAAAACAAAAAATAAAAACAGCGAATTTTGGAAATGGCAACAATACGGCAATAGAACGGGTGAACTTCTTTAAAAAGCAATTATTACATCTGAGCATTTGCTGCATTTTTGTGGACACACGAAACAATGCTTTTTTGTTAAGTGGGTCCACTGTAAGAACTATAAGTACACTGTGGTTAGGTCCACTGTTTCAACTGGTGTCATTTTTCCTTATCAGGAAATGCTTCCCGATCGGGAAGCATTTTGCGCGGAAAGTGACGTCATTCACTGAACGTTTCCCGATCGGGCAACAGAGCTACACAGTGGATTGCTAGTGGCATTTAGTAGGCCTATGATATCTAGTTTTTAAGTATTTACAACAGTTGCATATTTATCCTCTTATCACGAGAAAGCGACCAATGCGCTATACGAGTTCGCTTAGGAGTTGCCAGCCATCTGTCTAGTGTCTACCGCACTAAGACGGGAGAATCTCGCCAAGTGCCTTTCCCAGCGGCACAACAAGTAAACTTGCCGGCTTGTTCTTCAAACTGTCCTTTTAATGCTGAGCGTCAAGCAGGGAAGCTGTGAGTACCAATTTTGAAGTCATTGGTTTGACCCGAGTCTAGCGGTGGATGTTAGTCGTGATAGGAGGATAAGGTTTGAGGAGATGTGTGGTGGGAGATTGGGAGGGTTTGAGAAAAGTGTGGGAGAGGTGTGGGAAACTGTGTTGGGGTGTGGGGGGAGGTGAGGGGAAATGAGGGGAGAGGTGCGGGGAGATGTGTGGGGAAGTGTGTTGGGGTGTGTGTGGAGGTGAGGAAAGATGTGGGGAAGTGTAGGGGGAGTTGTTGGAAGAAAAGTGGGAGAGTGAGGAGGGTGCGGGGAAGTGTGGGAGAAGGTGTGGAAAAGTGTGGGAGAGACTTTTTTTAAAAATGCTTTGGTCTACATTGCAATATCAGCATCGTTCTTGCTCAGCAGTTAATTGTTGCCATTCCAAATTAATCACTGATGCTTCCTCACAGCTTCCACACTTTTCCATACCTCTACCAACACTTCCCAACACCTAGCCATCAACACTTTTTCACACTCATCTGACACCTCCCTCCACTCTTACCCTCCACGCGGTTAATTGTTACAATTCCAAATTGATTGCTAATGCTTTCCTTCAGCCTCCACACACCCCCCCTAACACTTCTTCACACCCCCACTGTCACCTGACACCTCCTCCACACTCCCCATTCCCTCACACCACCCAAACTTCTGCCCACATCTCCCCTCACCACCCCCCACACCCCAACACACTTCCTCTCACCTTCCCCACACACTTTCCCACACCCTCCACAATCACCCCATGCACCCTCCTACTGTTCCCTCACCTCTCTCTATACCCCAACACACTTATTCCATATACTATTCCACACAATTCCCTGCTATTCCATATACTACTCCACATCCCCAGCACATCTCTCCCCCACATCTCTCCTCCCACCCCCCAACATTTTTTCACACCTCTCCCCTAACCTCTCTGCACACCCCCACACATTTTTCCTTACCTCTCCCCACACTTCCCTATACCTCCTCCCACACCTCCATACACTTTCCCACACCCTCCACACTCACCCCATACACTCTCCCCTCACTCTCCCTATACCCCACACACCAGTGGTGGGCAGTAACGAGGTACTTTTTGAGTAACTGTAACGGTAACGTCGTTACATTTGAAAAGAAGTAAGGAATTGCGGAACGAAATTATTTTATTGGCAATATTTCAAAGTCACTAATAGGTAATCACTCGTTACTATTTCACAATGCACTTTTTTGTTCGTGTTAAATGAAAATCTTAAAAAGTTAATTAAAGCAACAAAAATTACGCAAATGTCATTTTTCTGTGGAGTTTCGGGAACGATTTAGCTTTAATAAGCGAATAAGTTTGACTCGTAAACAAGACAGGTTGGTGGTTGACGGACAGAAAGACCAGACTCCAGCAGTTTAGCACCTCTCGAAAATCTTTATTTGAAGCGACCTGCAGCAGCTGCTGCTGCAGCTGGAAGTGTAAAATTTCACACTTCGTAACGAAACGAAAAAAATTAAAAATACAACAAAAGTGAGAAAGCGATAGAGCGCCAAATTTCTTTAGTGCCGTTTATGCGAAGCAGAGATTTTTGAAGCGCTTTCAGAATTGCCAGATGCGTTACTTTTCCGCCAGACATTTTTTTTTTTAAATTTCTTCGACGGACAAAATATGCTTTGTGCGGGTGTGAAGATTTTTAGGCTGGTTTTAAAAAATCACTTTGCCAATTTTTAAGATTCACAAGGCTTGATTAATGAAAAATATGTGATCAAGCTCAAGCAAATTTGTTTTTTCACCAGTTCGAAATAACTTTTGCGTTTGCATACTGTTAATCGTTTGTATAAAATCTTTGGGTATATAGATCTTTTACATTAAGAAAAAAGCTACGCTATTCTAGTTGACAGAAGTGGGTTTTTAAATTATTGCTCTCGGGATTTGTTGTTAGTTATTGCAAAGGCAACAATGTGGCATTTCATTTTGTGAATACAAACGCAGCTATGGTATTTTATTTTAGGCTTTGTTAAGTTATTAAGTAGAAACGTATTTAGTTCTTGATAGATTTAGCTTTAAAGCAATAAATTAAACTAAACTAGTTCTTGATAGAGGTATTTATTTCGGCAAAGCAACTACTAAATACTCACTTATAATGCTTTTCAGGTTTGGATATTTTGGGCTATAATTATTTTTGTGTTTCGGCCCATTTTGGTTAGTCTCTTGGTGACTTTTGGCCATGTGTTTCAAAGTCTGGCAACACTGAAGCCCTTATTCGACCGATTCTCAACAAAAAGAGCGCATCAAAAACGTATCTAAATTTTTGAACATCTGCAAAAAAAGAACGTTTTAATTTCCAGGTTTTTCTGCTGCAAAGTTGTGAGAAATTTTTATATTCAAATATAACATTGCTCTATCATAGCACTGCTGTGAAAGATCATTTGGAAAAGACGTTGTGAGATTGAAACCTTCAGGCCTGGCTGACCGGTATTTCGAAACGTTGGTCTTTTTATGAAGAACATATAGAACATGTTTTATTCGGCACGTAGAAAATATAGTACACAGTAACACATCACACGTTAAAAATGCGCTACATAATCTAAAGCCGTGGAATGCAGCGCAAGAGCAAAGCTCACCGAGGCAACTGCCACCACAAACCTTGAAATCACAATGTGCTATCTTTAAAAATTATCAACGAAAACGAAAAAAACAAAAGCAAAATGCAAAATCATTGAGCAAAATGAGATTACTTATACGCTGAAGCAAACTATTCACAAAAATATATACAAAATACACTCCCAAGTTTGGTTTGAACAGAAAGCAATTGTCCAGGGGTTAAACATACTGGTAACGTGAAATGGTTTAATATATATATTTATTTTTTTTTAATCATACTTGTTAATTAGAATCTGTCTACATTCTTTTTTATATCGATAAAATGTGTAAGATTTGATCGTAGGGGGAATCTGATTCCACATTTTGACTCCAAGAAATTTTATGGAAATTTTAAATAATTTTTTCAAATATTTTAGAAAAAGGTGATAGGATCGAAATCGGCCGATAGTTCGTAGTTTTATGAGTAGGCCCACTTTTGTATAAAGGCGTCACTTTAGCAATTTTAAGTCTATTTGGAAATGACCCTCACAAAATGCATTTGTTAAATAAGTTTGAGAGAAGTGATGATGTAATTTCAGAAGTCATTTTTAGAAACCTAATTGGAATGTTTTCAATGCCAATTGCTTTTTTTTCATTTAGATTCATCAATTCGCGAAAAACTTCAAATTCAGTACAAGGTTCGAAAAAAAAAAGATTCTGGAGATGATGAAATAAAATTAAAAAGGTTCTTTTCAGAGGAAGTTCCACTAGAAGTAATTTTTGATGCCATGGTTGGGCCTATATTAACAAAAAAATCATTTAATTCGTTGCAGATGTCTTTGCACTCAGTGAGAATCACATTATTATCAGTGACAAGTTTGTTTATTGGATCTTTTTGATTTCGATTTCTTTGCAAGATTTCGTTTATTAGCTTCCATTGTTTTGAAAGATCTTTTTTATTCACTTCGATCATATTAGTATAATATTTCTGTTTAGCAGCTCTCTTTACACTAGTTAATAAGTTACAGTAGTTTTTGTAGTTCTTGATCAAAGATTCGTCATTCTTTTTATAGCATTGCTTAAACATTGCATTTTTTTTCTGAATAGATTTCAAGATGCTTTTGGTTATCCAGGGTTTAGTTTTTAATCGAGTTTCCTTTCTAGTCTGAGGGCGTAAGGGTGCATGTAAATTTACTATCTCGGCAAATCCGTCTAAGAATTTGTCTATTACTTTTTCTGGATCGAATTCATCATCTTGTACGTTGTTTATTGTTGAAACTAATACATTAATATCATTTAAAAAGTTTGTTTTATTAAAGTTTTTCATATCGCGAGCTAATTTTTTGTCCTGTTTTTTAATTGTTTTTTTTCTTAAGCAGCAAAAAGTTGGAAGGTGGTCAGAAATGTCGTAAGTAAGAACTCCCCGATTGGATATATTATTTGTCATATTTGAATAAAGGTGGTCTAGTAGGGTCGCAGTGCTTTCTGTAATGCGGGTAGGCTTATTAATTAAATTACTGCATCCTTCTGCATATATAGCATTGACATAATTACTTATTTTTGGATTACAGTCATGTTTGAGAAGATCAATGTTAAAATCTCCACTTATAACAAACTCATGCTTACAACTATTTAATCTATTTAAGGTTTGGGTGAATTGATCTTGGAAATCAGTAATGTTACTACCTGGATGCCTATACACTACTCCCAAGATGACGCTTTTTTGATCAGTTAAATTTATCTCAATAAAAATATTTTCAGAGTCACAGGATTTGAATTCAAAATCTTGTCTTCTAGTATACTGTAGTGTATTTAGAACATAAAAAGCAACACACCCTGCATTAGTGCTTGAATTTGAGGAAACGAAGTTGTAATTTGGAATATGCGATCGAAGTATTTTCTCATCATCTAATTTAGTCTCCGAAATTGCTAATATGTCTGGGCGGTTGTCTAATTCATATATCAATTCTTCTATTGTATGTTTGTTTTTAAGCATTGACCTAACATTAAAATGTAGAATAGTTAAACCAAGATGCTTTTTTGAATATGATAAACAGATTTTAAACCAGTCAACACTACGATATTTACAGTCATTTTTAATCAATTCGTCTAGGCAAGGTTGATCATTGAGAATCTCTTTTATTTGTTTGGAAGTCACTCCTATATGTTTATGAAGATAAAACATGTTCTTAAATTCAGAATCACATATTTTTTGAAAAGGAATAATATTAGCTAGGCACACTTGACAAATGAAGGTTTCCTTAAATTGCTGGTAAGATAAAATTTGTGCTTTTTCTAATTTTGAACAGCTGTGATGTTGCCACCCTAGACAATTGCTACACTGTAGGAAAGACTGCTGAAAGCTTTTTCTATTACAAGTGATACATTTAAGCTTTGACTCAGACATTTTTATCAAAAATATAGCTTAATTATACTTTAGACAAGTACGGCACTTAATTACAATGGGAATGTTCAAATCAAAGTAGCCTAATCACTTTATGTAATTCAGGCTATAAAATCTTTAGGAAGATAAAAAAAAAAAAGAAAAAAAAAAGGACACAGCAATTGCTAACTTGATACTAATAATAATGGTATTTTCGCAGCCATTATTTATGCCTTAAGTAGGTCCAGAGAAATCTGATAATGTACTTACTACACTTGTATCAATGATCTTCATAGATTACAGTATTAAAGAATGAACTGGTACAAAATGATTTATGGCATTGTAATGATTTTATATGTCATCCTTTTCAAGATTATGCATATTATTGACCTTAAATTTTGTGCTAGAGTCAAATTTGGTGTAATAAATTGTCCCATCAATGGTCCAGTAGGATGAAATCTTCTTTTTTTTTTTCTTAATTCTTCCAGCTTTTTAACACATTCAACTCTGGTGCGTGTTAAAGATTCTGTGATTAGGTAATTTGTTCCACGTAATTTTTTTTTCAAAAAGTAAACAAAACTCTTCAGATTGTGGCTTATAAACTTGACGATGATTGGTGGGGGGGGGGGGGGCATTCACAGCACTTTTATAAGATTTTATTTTAGAAGGTAGTCTGTGTGTTCTGTCCAGATCAGCATCATTAATTTCAACTCCCATCATGTGCCACAAAAAATCTTTTACTTCTTCATCAGTGTTTTCATTTTTTTTGCAGGTAACCCATGAATTATCAAACAGTTTCTTCTGCTGTACTGCTCATGTCTTTCAATAGCTTCCTCCAATTGAGCCTTCTTTTCCAATACTACTTTGTTATGTTTATCAATGGTTAATTCCAAAAGCTCGTGAAATTTAGGATTGGCTACTAGGGCTTCACTGACTTTTTCTACTCACTTGGTGATAAAAGTTTCATCGTTAAGCAACGCCTCGCCATCAACAATGTGAGAAGTAGTATCAGTGGCTTTGGTATTGCTAGTTGATGGTTCATTACCAGAGCCAAAAATGTGACTTTTCAGCGATTGATCCAGGAGACCATCATCCTTTAAAACATCTTTAATTATGCTGCGAAGCTCAGCAGAGTTGATATCCATTTTTCTTCAGAAATTCAAGTGTTTCAGCAGTTATAGTAAAATTTAATAATAGGCCTAGGAAAGTTTTTCGTTAGCAAAATACTATAAAAGTCCTACTCCATTTGTCACCTTATTCAAATATGAAGAATCGTTGCGGTGTGTTGATATTTGAATGGCTTTTGCCTAGCTGGCTTTGCCATTCGTAATTATCTTCAAAAAAAATCAAATCTTCATCATAGCCTACTTGCCGTATAATGCCTAAGCGTGAAAGGAGTGGCGTGTCCCATCTCCTTAAGTTAGCACCTGCTGGGCAACGCACGTTCAAACTCTGAAGAAACGTCGCAACAAATGCAAGTCGTTGGCGACGCTTTGTCCGATCTGACCGGCTCAGGGAACAAATTCCAGACCTACCGCACCAAAAGCGATTGTCGCTGTATTGTAATGTCAACCGGCCGGCTCGTTATTAACTTTTCGGTATGAAAACTCGTTCCTACTACCAGTGTTTTGTTAAAGCGTTGTGAGAAACCAAAGTGGTCTCTCAAATTTTCGTAATGGTCTCTCAAATACTCTTTTTTTCCATGTTGTCTAAATAGGTAGGCTACGCTCAACGATGGCGGAAGCATTTCTAAAGTGGGGGGCCCAAAACCAATGACCAGATTTTCTTCACCTACAACTAGGGCCGGCTGTGGCATAGCAAGAAATTTTAAAAGGGGGGAGAGGGCATAATTTCCACATTTTTTTCCGCGCATTTTTTTCGGCAGAACTAATTTAAAGCTGATTGAGAAACAGAGAAAGTTCTAGGGGGTCTGGGGGCATGCTCCCCGGAAAATTTTTGAAAATTTACATGCTGTAATGGCTGTTTTAGTGCTTTAAGGCAAATTTTGTTTAAATTTTTTGACCCTGATTCTGAGTGTTTCGCCGAATATGATGCATTATTTTTCTTCGCACATTTTGAATTATGCGTGCTTAAAAGGCTTATAGCTATCGAAGAGGTTCGAAATTATAGAAAAATTGTATGCATCAAAAACGTTTTTGAAAATGGCTGGTGGGAGCACGCATATCCCTCATCCTACCCCTCTAGATCCACCCCTGGCCATAAGCTGCAGAAACCATCAAAAGAATCTGGCATATTTCAGTCACTTAATTGGCACCATTAGTATTGTTCTTGTTTACTCTAAAAGGCAGAGTCAAAAGGGGAAAGGCATGGCACAAAATGGCCCCGCCCCTAAATTCGCTTCTGAGGGCCGCATTTAGACAATGAGAGGCCCTAGGCTATTTGATCACACTGATTGAAAGAGCAAAAAAAGGTCTTCACGTTTTCAGATGTCCTGTTTTCACTGAAAATATCGGTAGGCCAATAGTAAAGAGCATAAAAAAGGTATACATGTTCTCAGATGTTCGGTTTTCCATTGAAAGTATCGTTAAAAAAAAAAAAAAAGCTCTACAATGTTCGTGGCCCTAGGTTTCAGCTTGCCCAGCGCATACGTAAATCCGGACCTATGCCTACAATCCATATTTAGCCTGTCCACATATGACATGTCCAATTTATGTGGGCTTCAGACCCACGCTTCTTGCTTCTGGTTTCTGTTCGCCCTACCCCACAAACAAAATTTTATAGAAAACATCTCCGGAAATAAACTCTTTCCTGGGTTTTAATTTCTATGGTAGGCCTATTAAGTTTTGAATACATTTATGCAGAGGCAATATTGTAGAAATAAACACGTAAATTAGGCCCCTCCCCAGGCCCCCCCTGAAAAAAGTGGGGGAAGGGTCAGGCCCCCCGGTTTCGCCATCTATGGGTACACTTAACAACATATTTATTGACAATAGTTTTTGATCTTTTGAAAAGTCAAATCTTCAAAAAACACTGCCTACTAGACACTGTAGCTGTTTTGGATTTCGCGTAAACCAAATCAAATAAAAGATATCTTCATTATTCTCGCGGTTTTACGCCGAATTGTATAACGAGTGGCGGGACCAATCTTCCCGGCTTAGCGCCTGGCAACACAGTTCCGAAGAAATGTTGCAGCGGTGGCGAGCCGTTGGTGATTGCCGACTGCATCCGATTGACCGACTTGGGAATCGAACCCATGACTTCCTGCACCGATAGTAATATTTTTAACGACCACGCTAACCGGCCGGTTTTAGCGTAAACCAAGGTTTAAAAAAATTGAGAGTAACGTGTAACGAGTAACGAAAAGTTTCAAATTACATTTTCAACAAGTAACGGTAACTTAGTTACAATTTTTTACAAGTAATTGTAACGGTAACTTCGTTACTTCAAATGTAACGAGTGCCCACCACTGCCCAACACACTTATTTCATTATTCCCTACTATTCCATTACTATTCTATGGGCTGCTACTCAACACCCCCCAGCACACCTCTCCCCGCACACCCCAATGCATTTCCCCACACCTCTCCCAACACTTCCCCACACTTCCTCACACCTCCCCCCAGACTCCAACACACTTTCCCATACCTCTCCCCACACCCCAACACACTTTTCCACACCTCTCCCCTAACCTCCCCGCACACCCCAAAACACTTATTCATACCTTCCCCACACTTCCCCATACCTCCCCCCACACAATTCCCCACATCCTCCACACTCACCCCATACACTCTCAACACCTCTCTCTATACCCTAACACACTTATTCCATATACTCCTCCGTCCTCCACACTATTCCCTACTACTCCACACCCCCCAACACACCTCTCCCCACACCTCCCCTCACACCGTAAGACATTTCCCCACACCTCTCCCCTAACCTCCCCACACCCCAACACACTTTTTTATGCCTCCCTCACACTTCCCCATACTTCCTCCCACACTTTCCCACACTCTCCCACACCTCTCCCAACACCTCCTCCCACACCTCTCCCCATCCACATCCCCCATCTTTCAATGAGAACGACAGGCGACAAATCGGTGAAATCAGTGAGTCGATTCGTGAACTTATTAAAGAAGTTCGTGAACTTAAGCAAGAGCTGAAGGAAACTAAAGCGGAACTAAAAACTGTCAAAATTGAAAATGAACAATTAAAGCAAGCTGTAAATCTGCAGGTGTTTAAATTAGATAAACTTGGTCAATACGGCCGCCGCGAAAACATCAGAATTCACGGTGTGCTAGAAAGCTTTGATACCAAAGATGACGGCGAATTTGTTGTGCTTAATATCGCCAATGAACTGAATATTAAAATTAAGACTGAAGATATTCAGAGAGCTCATTGACTAGGCAGAATCAGAATCAAATCAAATGCCTCTAAACCACGACCAGTGATTGTCCGTTTTATTTCTTATAAAATGAGAAATGAGTTTTTGTACTCTACATCCAAACTAAAGAATAGTGAAGAATTTAGCCAAGCGTCTGAAGATCTCACCCCTTTACGTATCCAATTGTTTAATTATGTCAAAAGAGAACTCAAAGATGATTTCGTTATGTGTCATACTTTCGACGGCAAGATCAGAATGAAAAAATCAGCTCGCAAAGCCGGTAAATTGATTCGTAACGATGAAAAGGATACCGGAGTGGGTAACTGCATTTGGATCTCCAACCCAGACGATTTTTGCCAACATCATATTGACATTGATTTTAATAAGCTTAATTACGCGCCTCTTGAATTTAATGTAAAATGTGTCGATGAAGACGTTGAGTCAGAATAATTGATTGCTTCTAAGCCGCTACTTTGTTTTGAATTGTGATTGTTTTTTTCACTTCAAATGGCTTCTTCAAAGCAACAATTTGATTGTAACTGTTGTTCTCAACTCTGCTTCGACTATAATTCTGTAATTTGCGACATCTGCCTTAAGCGTAATTACAAATCCTTTACCAGAATCTCTGCAAGCTGCGCTAACAACAATTTTATTGGCAACAAAATTTGTTTTGGCTGCTCTCCAGCTGATATGACTATCAAGACTAATCAAAACTTAGTCCCAGCTGTTAGCGCCTACTGTATTTATCCCTCAGATCATGTCTTGATTCCTAACTCGGTCGATTGTGTTAGTTCCAATGATATAGAAAGTCAAGAGGCATACGTAGATATCTTCAAGCATTCAAATTATTTCAGCATCGATGCTATGAATAATACCCTAAATAGCATGGAAAGTGACGATTTATTTTTAATCCATTTCAACATTCGCAGTTTGCAAAAAAAAATTTGACTATTTATGTAACTACTTATTAGAACTCAAAAGATCTCCCGATGTCATTACCGTAACAGAAACTAAATTTTATGATAATGCGATACATGCCAACATTGATATAATGGGGAACTCATTTATTCACTGCGATAGTGTTACTCGGGCAGGAGGGGTTGCCTTATACATTAAAAACAATATTAACTTTGATATCAATAGTAGCCTTTCTTGCGAACTTGCCTCTGTTGAAGACCTGTGGATAAACATCCTTACTAATAGTGGTACATTAGCAGTTGTTGTTGTGTATAGACACCCTGTCTATAATGCGGATGAACTTGATGAGTTTACAAACAAAATGAGAGACATTTTTCATTCTCTAAACCACAATAACACTGATTTCATAATTTTAGGTGATTTTAACATTGACTTGTTGCAAACAGCTAATAATAATCATTTCAGAAAATACGCTAACAATTTATTAGGCTGCTCCTGCAAATGTATGATCAACGCCCCGACAAGGATCTTTAAAACTTCGAAAACCTTATTAGATCACATCTATGTTCCTTCTAATACTGCTGTAGAACACCAAATTTTCGGGGGAATAGCATTATGCGATATTACCGACCACCTTCCTGTATTTGCAATTAAATCTGCTTGGTTAAAATCCGCCGCAATCAACAGAAGAAGTGTCTACACTCGTGATTTTTCCAATTTCGAACCTACGTAGTTTACTACCTACCTACAGCAACAGCTTCAACTTTTCGATTATTTTAACAAGTCTACGGTAAACGAAAAGCTGAAACAGTTTAAGCTGCTGCTCCAAAACTCCATTAATGAATTCGCTCCACTAAAAAACGCATCTAAAAAAGAAGTTACCGGTAAATTAAAACAAAAGCTCTGGTTGTCAAGGTCGTTGCTAAAGTCTAAAAAGTATAAAAACAAACTATTTAGACAAGTTTTGAGTAATAACTTTCAAGATACTAGACTTGTAAAAAATTGCAAAGTTTATTGAAATTTTTTAAACTGGACAATTGAAAATGCCAAGCGAAATTATTATAATGAAACGTGCATCAAGAATCAATATAACCAACAAAATTTATGGAAAACTGTTTACGAGATTGTAAATGGCAAAAAATGCTCTTCTTCAGCGCCTACTAATTTAAGAACCAATAAAGGGAATCTTACTGCTGATCCTCAAGAAATAGCGGAAACGTTCAATGACTTTATTGTCAATGTCGGTGTTGAAATGGCTGAAAAAACAGATTCGGTTGATAGCGTCTCATCATATACTACACCGCAAATCGGTGTAAACAATTTAATTTTTTCTCGCCGTCCGCAACAGAGGAAGTAATCTCAATCATCAACACGTTAAAGGATAAAAAAGCAATTAGAAATTGTGCCATTGAAACTAGTTTTATTAAAATTGCCGAAATTCCAATTGCCAAATTTCTTAGCAAAATTATTAATTCTTGTCTAGAACTTGGGATTTTTCCAGACGATCTTAACATTGCAGAAGTGATTCCAATTTTTAAGAAGGGTGATCCTGCCGAAGCAACTAACTATCGACCAATTTCGATTCTTTCACAATTTAGTAAAATGTTTGAAAAATTATTATTTATTCGTATAATCAACTATCGTAAAAAATATGACTTACTCTCAAAAGATCAATATGCATTTCGGAAAAATTCATCTACGATACATGCTATGACTAATATTCACAACAGCTTGATGACTAACATTGATAAAGGATTTTATAACTGTTGCCTCTTTCTAGATTTATCCAAAGCGTTTGACACAGTCGACCACCAGATTTTATTGAGAAAACTTGAGTATAATTTTGGGATACGAGGCTGCGCGTTAGAAGTAATAAAAAGCTATTTAAACAATCGTTTCCAATACTCTAAAATTAACAAATCTACCTCCACTTTATCCCAAATAAACTGTGGTGTCCCTCAAGGCTCCTCCTTGGGCCCTCTTCTTTTTCTATTGTATATAAATGATCTGCCTTTAGCATCAAATTTCTGTACTACTCTGTTTGCTGACGATACGTATTTAAATATGTCCGATAACAATTTAAATTCTCTAGAAAAAAGAGCTAATGATGAATTAGTAAAAATTGAACAATAGTTTAAAAATACAAACTATCCCTTAACTATAAGAAGTTTTGCTATATTTTAGTCAATAAGCAGCCTCAAATAACAATCAACGAAAATTTTAGAACTAATATTAATGATAATCCTATACTTAGGACAAACTCAGCCAAATACCTAGGATTGTTCATTGATGAAAATCTTAGCTGGTCATCTCATGTTAAAGAGTTGTCATTGCAGCTTGCAAAATGTTCTGGAATATTTTATAAACTATGTTACTGAAGATGTCTTGTGCATGGTGTATCATAGTCTTGTATACAGTAGGTTGCAATACGGCATAATTATATGGGCCACTGGTACCAAAACTTTATTGCAAGAAATTCGTGTTTTACAAAACAATATTATTCACATTCTAACTTACAACAAAAAATTCAGCCACGTAACTCCTTTATCCAAAAAATTGAATTTGTTAAAATTTGATGATATTTACAAACTTGAATTGGCAAAATTTATGTACTTGCTAGAGCAAAGTAGTCTTCCCTCTGGCATCTTCAACAAATTTACCAAAATTGAACAAGTTCATGTTATAATACAAGACAAGCAAGTGAATTAATTTATTACGTTCCTAAATTTTCAAAATCAATCTCGCAAAATCATATTTTATTCAGAGCTACAAAATTATGAAGAGAAATAAACAAAAATTTTAAATCTGTGGGCTGGATTAACTTCAAGAAAAGTTACAAAATATCGTTATTGGAAAATTATCAATCTTAACACATTTTTACTCTTCTAATTGGCCGATTTGATTTCTACCGGATTTATATGTAAAATTAATCGATCTGACGTTGCTGTGCAAATTATTCTAAATTTATATTATCGCTCATTAAAACACCTTTATCATTATTATTGACCTAATGGTTTTAATTATCCGTTAATCTCCTGCACTCAAAAAACTATTACAATGCAACCTAACCAGGAGGTATCTTGACTCGATAACCGAAAGGTTTTTCGATACCTCCTGGCCATTATAATGGAATGTAAATATTTTTTTTGCCAGTGAGTGGCGTCTGTGTGTTTATTATAATGGCAAAATAAGTTACTACTACTACCTCTCCCCATGCCCCAACACACATTATTCATGTACTATTCCATACTATTCATATTCTATATTCTTCCATATACTATTCTATCAGAGTTCTCTTTATCAGAGTTGTACGATTCTTTCTCATTTTTGTTTCTTTATTATAATGGTCACGCTTCAATACTAATAGATCAATTGTCTCAAAAAAACGTTACAGTGCATAAATTACAGTAGCAGCAGCAGCAGAAGAATGCAGCAATGCAGTCTTGTAGCTCGCAGCAGCATTAACTTTTTTTATTTGGTTTGAAATCGTAATATAAAATGCATGAATTTGTTTTTAAAAACTTAGTGCCAACCTATAACCAAAACTCTGCTACTACGCTAAAGAAAATGTAACTTGTAGCCCCTACTTTGATATTTAACCACTACTTTTCTTAACATATTTAGCAAAAAATGCTTCACGCAGGCAGGCTTATTACAGACAGTGGTGTAAAAGAAAGTACCGATAGACCTTTACACGAAAAGCTTTTTCAAAAACAAGTAAGCCTAGGCCTAGCATTTTCGATAACGAGTTTATTTAGCATAAAGTAACGCTACCCGAGCAGTTTTTACTGCAAAAAGCTAAAAAGTAGTTTAGTTTCAAATTTTTAGCCGCAATGTCGATTTCCTTGGTTAAAAGAAAAAAAAAATCACGGTGGATAATTTTGAGATTTTAGAAAGCTTGCACAGCCCACAATATTAATATTTGACGAGCGCGTCACGAAAAGCTTCTGGGATGCAACAGCTTTTTTTAAAGCTATCAAGAGTGAGTTGATGATAGAGGTTTTTCCAAATGCGAAAACCAGGAAGTCAAGCCAGAGTTTCATAAACCAATTTTACGCTAATTTTGTCGAACCTTAACCGAACCTGAACCGTATTTTTCAAAATCGCTAAGAACGAACCGGAACTGAACCGAATATTGAGTACTTGCGAACCTGAACCGAACCCGAACCGATTGAAAAAGCGGCTCGCTCCGTGAGGTCACACCAGTCACTTTGATCGGCGTAACCAATTGACACTTTGAAGTTGGCTTATATTCAAAGACATTGAGTACTTGCACAGCACTACAAGCTGTACATTGGCCCGTCAATGTGAAGATATGTTTCTTTATCAAAGTTTAGGCCGCCTCAGTCGAAGCATAGTAGTAATGTAATTATCTCAAAATTGGCTTTACTACAAGTAGCCTATTATATGCATTATATTGGCCGGTCAATGAGAAGAAAAATTGCGTTGTACGTTTCATTTTTTAGATCGTGTTACTAGAATTATACCATTTTTTATTGCGAACTTGAACCGGAAGTTTATAAACCGGTTTTGAAATATTTTTTACTGGAGCGAATCCAAACCGGAGCGTTTCAATTTATCCGAACCTTAACCCAAACTGAACCGAAATTTAAAACCGCTGTTGAACTCAAATCGAACCTGAACCGTAAAAATTAAACGGTTCGTCTCCCTGGCAAAAACAGCTTTTTCAAAGCTATTCTGATGTTCTGTACCGATAACCCATTGTTGAAATACTAGGCTAATTTTTCATTTGCACTGGCAGTGATGGGCACGATAGACTAAAATTTTCTGTACTTAAGTAATAACGATAACTGATAATTTCAATAAATCCCTGCGCGATACCGATTATAATCGGTAAATTTCATTTTCTTAAAGTGATATCGGTAATCGATAAATTTTTCCGATATATGTTGCGTTAAATTTTCGATGTGTTTGACGAAGCTTTTTTGGAAGTCAAATTGCAAAAATATTTTTCTAGATTTTTAGGGAAATAGAGCAGTTCACGGACTCTGAAGTGGCACCAAAACAAAGAGAAATTTTTTAAAATTGCAACAAGATTTTATGGACACCGCGTATTTTTCCATAGCGCCAACTCACTAACTTTGAACACTGTGTGCATGAAAAATCGTTCATCTCAATAATTTATCGGCGATAACAAAACGTATTACAAAAGCAATATCGGTAATGAATAAATCAAAACTATTATCACCGATAAATGCCCATCTCTATGCACTGGTGGTTAGGCGAGTCTACTATTAAGATTTTAACATTCGTTTTATATGAATAAACATTCGTTTGTTATCCGATTACAGTAACAATTTTTAAGAGACATTTGCAATTACTTTAAATCGCTTAATTATGCAGCGGTCGGAAGGTCACGACTTTATTGACAAAAGGTCCCCGTGGGGACGTTTGAGTGACATGTTTTAACTGCAAGTAAATTTACCGTGAGCATTTCGAATTTTTTCGTTTTGGTACAGAAGAGTTTTATCACGAAATAAAAACCAAAAAAATCAAGCCTTCGTTATACTCGCGGTATTCCGCCAAAGCGTGTAACGAATAGCGGAGCCCGTTTCCGCCGCTGAGCGATCAGGCAACTCAGCTTCGAAGTTCGAAGAAAACAGCCGCGGTGACGAGTCCCTGACGATACTATGTCCGATTTGACCGGCCCAGGGCGCGAACCCCAGACCTCCCGCATCGATAGCGATGTCGTTACAACTAAGTCCAACAAACTAAAAAGCATTTGGCCTAATGTATTGTCCAGCCAGTTCAGTAAAACTTGTGCGATAGGTCCCCTACTTTCCCTGCTCTTAATGAGATCCATAAGTTTTAATAGCTATTTTGACAGCTAAGGTCTAATAAAAAATTAAAAAATAATTGATGCAAAATATTTTGCATTCAAGAAAATGTCGAATTCAATTTGGATTAAATTCATGAAAATATTACTCCAAAACTTTTAATGATAGAAATCAATTTCGATTTGAAATGACATTTAGACTGGAACTCTAGTCTATCACTAAATGCAGTTTGTGTCCAACAAAGGGTGTCTTAGTAACCCATGCTAAATGTACAGCTATACAGACTACCAAATCACTAAAACTATCCTTCACATTATTTAAATCAGTTTTTGCTAACTAGGCAACATAATTACTAAAAATTCTCTTGCAAGTGTTTTTAAAACTATCCTTCACGTAATTGAGATCAGTTTTAGGTAATTCGATGGACTAACTCCGGCGTTTGAACGCTAGGTCACTTTTCACAATGCAATCTGATTGTAGACTGCTAAAATCGATCTATAAGCACTCATGCGTAAAAACGAAATCACGAGATAGAGTCGGACAACTCTAATAAAGAAAACTCTGATTCCATACTAAAAACAATGTTTGCACAGTTTCGACTTTATTCTGTCCTAGCGCAAATTACAAGGTAAAAAAAAATTCCTTCGGTTGATTTATGTTTTTTTGGATGAGGAGTAACACTTAAAAGTCCCCCTTTTGCTTAGTTTTTCGCCCAAATCAATATTTATGATTTTGACTGTTTCAACCAGGAAACAGTTTCCCGATCAGGCAGCATTTGTTGCCCGATCGGGAAACATTTCCCGATGAGGAAAAATGACACCAGTTGAAACAGTGGACCTAACTGTATAACACTCAGGGTTGGAAATATCGATTAGAAATCGATACTGTTATTCGCTACTTTTTCGTCATCGAATGCAAAATTTCGTTGCTTTTTGTTTTCATTATCGAATGCGTCTTTCTCCTACTTTTTTGCCTGGTAAATCGATATTAATTATTCGATATTTTTTCAAGTTAAACACAATTTTTTTAAAACCAATTATTTGTTCTTTTTTTGCATTTATACGCTTTTGTTTCTTATACGCTTTTGTTTCGTTGGCATTTAATATTATCCTTCACCTAGATATAGAAGAATATGTTGTTTGTGTGAAATTCCGCATGGGCAGCGATTTTTGACTTCATTCCGAAATCTGACAAAAAACGAGCGCTCTGTGGCAGGCGTGACTGTCCCTGAGTGAGACAGGCTAGTGCAGGACTCAAGTCGGCGCAGTTTTACTGAATTAATCGGTTATTGAAGAAGGTAGTAGGCCTTCTGTAAGCTACTGTAATCTCTAAGTAACTATACTATGCAATGCGCGCAGTAGGTCGTCCTAACTTCAGAAAACTATTGAGAAAGCAAGTAATTACCAGTATGATTGTTAATTCTTATGCCTTTATTGCTTAAAAACTATTCTGCGTATTATTCGTTTCAACAACAAATGATTTCGCAAACTACACCATATTCTTGGCAAAATGTGCTGTTTTTTGTTCCATTATTTTGTGATGCTAAATGACTGTGATTTTTTTATCAATTGTTTTCTTTTTTGCTTATTATCGGTACCGAATTTAGATACTGCTCGTAGATATTTTGATTATTGACTGCTTTTACAATACTTTTTAAATATTCATTCACCATTGTGTTTTGTTCGGTAGGTTATAGGCTATCTAATGCTGGTAAGAATTGTGTTGTGTTTTTAACATTATAAGAAAAACGGTGTATAGTCAGGTTAGAAGCATTTGACGTAGGCTATCAAAAATAAAGAAAATATTTGGTACGTTCAGAAAACGTCGCAAGGACTAGGAGGCGTTCCCTAAACGAAGAAACAAAGAATGACCTCTGACTACTGTCCCCGTAGATTCTAATTGACAAGGAATATGCTGTCCTATCAGCGCCTAACGTGCAATGTATCAACAAATTCTTGTCTTCAACGAATTCTATTGATTCAACCACATGCAACACGATAATTAACCGTAGCATTTAAACCTAACTTAAACACACTTAATTAGATCCAACTAGCTGCGGATACGCTAGAGGTAACTTTAGCGTTTCCTAAAGAAATAGAGAACAAAGTAAACACACTGACCAAAAATTAACCGGCATGCAACAACTATACAAACAGCAAGAAAATAACCCTTGCACCAGGTAGCAAAGGTATAAAGACCAGTGGTAGCCAGCACAGGCATCACGGGAAAGCTAGACAGACTAACAACGGTCCCGTAGTGTAAATCATAGCCAGCACCGAGCTACGATCCAACCGAGAAAATAGCTATGTTTCAACAAACACAGATAACTGTCAAATACAGGGTTAATCGCGCTCGCAGGCTAACAAATACAGGCATAATTAATAGGTGAAACACACTTACCGTGCAATCCTATTACAGTATAAACTACACTACATGTCCCAACACTGCACTTATCCAATCTCTAATATAATGGCAAACACAGACCCGCCTACATAGAACATTATACAAACAGGTTTCTACTGCAGAATCGGTACCCAGCCCTAGGCTATAACTCAATAAATCCCTCACAACAACAGACTAGATCCCACAACTATGACTTCCCGCAAAGGCTCTAACAACAGTCTAGCAACTTAATACACAAATGTAGCATGTCTGCACTCTGCACTGTCCAGCTACAAAACAAGAAACAACAGCTTGCAGCAATGCGCGAGCTAACTAACCAGTATGACGCAACAATTACCAAACAGTGGCGCAACAAATACCAAACAACAAAGAGCCAAGCAGACATCCAGCAGAAACGGGAAAACCCTATACGTATATGAGCGTAACAATATTCCAAGCAAAATTGCTTGTGGATGACTTGTTAAACTTGATAAAAGGGGAAAGCAAGTACCGGTATTCATGTTTAACCTGTTTACTCTTAAAGATAACCTCAACATATCTATTCTAAGTCTTTCAGTTTTTTCTGGGGTATATATGCACTGTTTCTCTGTCACTGTTGTTTATGCAGCATGCCAGCCAAACAACTGCTTTGTTCACTTAAACAATCATTAGAATTATTTTTCAATGGTGCGTCAATCTATTTCAATTTATAAATTTTGGCATTTAGTTCAATCTATTCATGAGGAAACAGGACGTAAGTGCTGTTGAAGTATCTTTAGGCTGCTAATTGTTATGTTCAAGAACTTTGGGTCAAGTTTATGCATTGGGACTTTGCTATTTTGCCTATGCCTGATTGTTGCATATCTAAAGTTTGTGTGTAGAAACAATGGAGTTATCAGGTCAGTTAATTACAGATATTATGTTTGAGCCATGATATTAAAATATGTTGATGCCATTGTTTGCGTCAATAAAACGTATCGATTTGAAGTTATCGATTATCAATTATTCTCTACTTTTTATTTTTGTTATCGAATCAAGCTATTCTTTGCTTTTTTATGAGGTATCGAATATCGAATTATTCTCTATTTTTTTTGTAATCGATTTCCAACCCTGATAACATTAGCTACATAACGGTACAACCTAGTACTTGTCTGCAAATCTGCAATAGCACATTCCTATGCTTTACGTTAACATAATACATAGAATACATGAAACTTCAGCTTGCATTTTCATTACTTCACGTATGTCAACAATAAGCACTCAAGACATGAAAAAAACAAAAAATCGCTGGTTCTATTACAGAAACTATATAATCCGTTAGGCACATTATGAGCCACTGCTGCTAAAAATTGCTGAAATTGTAGTAATCATTTTGGCATCGTCATCTAGTCTAAATGTAAAATTTTTGCAATCTGATAAGAGTAACAATGCTGCTGAGCTAATGAACTAGCTCACATAAACAACAAACTACCCAAAACAAAAATTACCAGTTTTCTGCATAACTGCGTAAACAAAAACAACGTACTGAATACTGTTTTGGCACTAGGCCTACCACCAATTTTAAACATTTCAGAAATTGTAGCTACCATATATACTGTATATGTTTGTGCAATAAAAACAATGCAACAAACTTTTTTCCCAATTCTTCAGTTTTACGCACTATTGCATTTTCAAAAACTTTGCAGTTGGCAAAACTCTTGGTGCTTGAACAAGTAAGCTATAGGATAGTTACCGGTACTCCAAGATTATGAATTAGTGGAACTTGGCGAGCTTTTTTTTCAGCAAAATTTTTATAGCAAGTCAGCCATATGTATGAAAAAATATGGCCGGGCTGGGTCTTGTCTAGAGCAAGCCGTGCGCGTCTAGAATAACTCGTTTGCGTTCGTTCGTTCGTATGAGCATGATTTTAGATGTCCGGGCAAGATTCATGCAGCCAGGTAATTGTGTCATCATCCAGTCGGACCAATCCAGTTATTTCATGAGGTGGGGAAAACAGGGGACAGTGAGCTAGTATATGCTCTGCCGTTTGATTCTCGGCGCCACAGTCGCATGCCGCAGATGGAACCATTCTCCAGTAGTGCAGGGATGAGCGGAATCGTCCAACACCAGTGCAAAGATGGTTTAGCCGCACCCAGGAACGTCTCGCGAGATACATACCTGGAGGAGGTGTGTCGATGTTGTAAATGAAGTGGTGAAGTCGGGTGTTGCAGCTGTTCCTCTCGGATCTCCATGAGTGTTTCGCCCAACCAACCGCCCTGATGTCCAGTTGGTTGAGATTGGATAGTAGTTCTCTGGCGGCGGGCACAAAAGGGTGTCTTGACTTCAAACGCCGAGATTGCCTTAGTTCTGGGCTGATGATCTTGTGATGGAGGAGATGGTTTGGCTCAAAGGATCGGCGAGCTAAGGTTAGTGTGGCTTGTCTACAACGAAGCTCTGCAGGTGTGATGCCAGCGAGAACCGTTAGGTAATCCGTTAGTGTGGGAAACAGGCATCCAGTCACAATGCGCAGTGCGTTATTAACTACTGGATCAATCAAACGAGTGTAGGCATTGCGACACCAGACAGGTGCACAATACTCTGCGGTCGAGTACACAAGGGCCAAAGTTGCAGTGCACTGGACTGAGGCACCAGCACCCCAGGTAGTTCCAGCTAGTCGTCTGATTAATGAAACTCTGGTGCTGAGTTTCTTGCGAAGTGACTCCAAGTGTCGCTTGTACGTGAGAGATCTATACATTGTTTGGTTTTTGAACCGGCAAAGTGTATGTTTAGTTTAAGCAGTGTAGAGTTGTTAGAAAACAACAGAAAATTGATTTTATTCAAATTTATTGTTAATTTATTGATACACACACAGCCATTCGTCAATTTTATGTAATTCTTGATTGATTTTATTTGGCAAAGTTAAAACATCCTTATGAGACAAGGTTAAGACGCTATCATCCGCATATAACGTGACATCGAAATTAGAGCACAGAGTCAAATCATTTATATAAATTAGGAAAAACAATGGTCCAAGCACTCTGCCTTGTGGAACACCAATTTCAACAACCTTTTCTTTTGATTCGCAATTATTAGATGTAACCATTGGCTTCCGATTGTCTAGGTAAGATTTAATTAAATCATGAGCAACCCCCTTATGCCATATTGTTCCAATTTGTAGAGCAAAATATCATGGTCCACTGTATCAAAAGCCATTGCAAGATCCATAAAAAGTCCACAGACCAACTCACTTTCTCAAGTTCGTGTAAAATATATTCATGAAGTTGGGTGATTGCTTAAGACGTTGAATAATTTTTACGAAAGCCAAACTGTGCGGGAGAAAACACATTAAATTTATTCCAAAATTTAATAAATCTGCTTTTAATCACAGTTTCAAAAATTTTATTGAATGGCGATCATATTGAAATAGGCCTACAGTATGTTAGATCAGATTTTGGACCGCGTTTGTGAAGAGGAGTAACTCTTGCAACTTTTAGCAAATCTGGATATATACCAGAAGTTAATGATGGATTTATTATGCGAGTAAGATGAGGAGAAATTATGCTTTTGGAGTCTTTGATTAGCCCAGTTAGAATATTGACAGAACCCGGCAGTTTTATCGTGTTAAGATTATCAATGACCACATTAATTTCGCATTCATCAGCAGATTCTAAAACTATGGAGGAAGAGACACGTTGACCAAAAAATTTTTTGTTACTCTGATTATGGTTCGAAGAATTTGCAGATGTTTTTGATAATTTAAGACCTGTAGTCATTTTCCTATGTGCGCCAGATTTTCGCCTGAAACGCTGTAGCGATGTTATTTTCTGCAATTTTTAAATTTTTTTTTCAGGAATGGCTATTGGCATCCTTCCCTACTGTCAGTAAAAAAATTAGCGAAAATCATTTTTAGTACGTTTGATCATTGACATTCTATTATATAAACTAGAAACTCAGCGCGAGAGAAAAAGGCGTGTATAATAGAAGAAACAAACTTTGCTCCCAGACAGAGCCTTTTTTCTCGCACGCTCCATCTATTCTGTATTCGCTAGTGCTCAATCTATTCTGTATGCTTACAGCTTAATTCGCTAGTGCTAATATTCGCTAGTAACAATAAGTTATACTGCATGATGTACAAAAATAACAATTAAAATTTAACTGATAATGTTAGTATTTGTGATGACTGGTGTGGGGGAGAGTGGCAGAGCTGCAAACAGATCGATGTTGTTAAGTTGATCTAAAAATACAACCTTAATTTTTGTTTCATTCAAAATCAAAAAATTTTTAAGTAAAGACAACCTTACATTTACGTTTAAAAATTCTAAGAGTTTTGCTGAAAAGTTGGGTTGAAATTGAAAATATGCTTTAGCTTATTTATTGTATAATACCCTTGGTAGGGGTTTTTAAGAAAACTTTTACTGCAATGTAAATACAAAAGGTTTCGATTTCTTTTGCGAATTGAAGCATGTATGGAAGTTTTTTGAAAAATTTGCTTGAAATATTTCATGTTGTGGTGAACTGTATGAATTATGTAATCAAAAATTTCACTGATGACTTTTTCGCATATTTGGTGACACATATCCGAAGAGATTTTACAAATCTGTTTATTTATCACAAAATTCCGTAAAGCATAAGCCCTGGCAAACTGTTTAATTTAGGTACGGTACAGTTTTTCTTCATAAAAAAGTTTATTTTTTTTTATTAAAAAGTTTAAACTTTTAGAAATATTGTGCGTACTGGGGATTAAGTTAGGTCTACTGCCAATACGATTGTACAATTTCAAAATCAAGCATTTCATAAAACTATATCGTAGTGTTGAAAAAACTGCTACAAATGGGGACGACTTTATTGTTCCATCTTAAATATGCCTAAAGCAAAATTGATTAGGACTAGATGTACACGTGGATTGACGTATTTTGAACGGTATAGCACCTTGACGCTTTCTCGTGATAGGAGGATAAGTATGCAAATAAATATATAGAAAAAAACCTAACTTATAAATTTTCAACATATTGCGTCGACTAATTTACGCATAGCAATTTAACGATGTGGTTAGCACTGCAATTGCGAATGCTATCACGCAGATCTGGCGCCAGAGCAGTCGACTTAGGGGGCCTAAAGTTTGAAATTAAGCACAAAAGCCGCTGTCTTCAAAAGAGTATGCTTGTTAATTGGGGGGGCAAGCATGTTGAATGGCCCCGGCCCTGCTATCACGAATTTACAGTATAGATAAATTTTGTAGCTAAGAGGACGGAGATTATTTTTTTATAAAATGAAGGGCAGTGGTGAGCTGCACGAAAGCATCCAGCTAACGTTTGGGTAGACGCACGCATTAGCACCGTGATTAAAATGACAGTTAATCTTTGGCTGACGTCAAACGCTATGTAACGTACAGATGAAAAGTTGTTGTGTTTTTGAATTCGAAATTGAAGTTGTTCTTAAAGGAGCTCGTTAATGTGTGCACTGTTTATTCTCACCGCGGCCTCGCGACTTGCCTGAAGAGTCCCATAAATACGAAACGCGTCGCGAGGATGAGGCTTCGGTGAGTCATTATTGTTGTAATTTGCAATTTGCATTGTAGTGTATTTTGTAAATTAGTGCATTATATTCACAGTCCAATGAATATGCGTTTGATTTCTATAGAGTGATTAACTGTCATTATTTTTTTATTATTTTTTATTGTAGAGACGAAAAATCAGTGGTAACATTGTCGTTGTGTGTATAGAACGAATTCAGACTTGCAAGAAATTTCTGTCATATTCAAGCTTTTCAATAAAGTTCACAGGCGCGGGAAGTAGGGTGCCAGGGGGGGCTCAAGCCCCCCCTGAACTTTTTTTAGCCCCCCCTGAACCATTTGAGCCCCCCCTGACAATTGAAAAAATTATGCTCTGAGTGCGACGAGATTAATGCTCGCAACGTACATACGTAATGAAGCAAATATTTTTATAGTGCTTTTAACCAACGAAGAATCACTATTTTTTTAAAAATCACTCAGTAATTATTCACTAGGTCAACGTAAAATTTGGTAAAATTTTCAATGTTTGAAGTTCATTTTTAACAGTGTTTTATATCAGCGTTTGCAAACCTTTACAGCAGTCATGGACGATGGACCAGTAAAAGTATAATGGCTGCCAATTCTTGTAGCTGCCAAGCACTTTAGGCCAAACTACTCTGACTGCTCATGAAAGTCACTACTGATCATGAGAATTACGCAAATCGTAAACGAAAATGCGGTAAGTGCAAAAAACGGTCCTCAATCCTTCAGATGTTCTGAATTCCACTAAAATTTTTGTGAGGAGCTAAAAAAAGGTCTTCACGGCCCGGACGCGTTACTTGAACTGGAAATGTTGGTGGCCAACCTGATTTGTGTACATGCCAAATTGACCCGGGATCGACAGCCAAGCATCCAAAGATCGACCGGTTCATCGCGATCGACTGGTTGGGCACCCCTAATCAAGCTTATATGAGCTGGTGCAAGTTCTCATCTGATTGAGTTTTTTAATGGTTTTGAATTTTTTCTACCAACCCAATGAAGCGGCTAAATCACTATTAAACTGGCACCGATGATCAGTAGGTTACTCGCTTTGAGGAGGATGCCATCCCCCCTGAAAACAACACCATTCCCCCATAAAACATTTTAGCGTAAAGTAAACCATTCCCTTACAACTATAATGACCATCTCTTTTTACGTCTACGTGAAAACTTGTAGCCTACCATCCCCCCATAAGTGTTTTCACAACTCGAGCACTGCCGATGATTATCATTAAAATTGAGCTAGTACGCCTACCTAAATACCAAAATCTACACATTTCATTATGTTAAAAAATGGTTCAGTGCTTTATTTTGATCATGGTTTTTTGTTATTTTTAAACCTTCGTGGGGCATTGTTTGTTGCATGTAACTTTGATCGGCAAAGCAAAAGTTAGATCGGACAAATTTTGTTTGCCTGCTTTTCGGTTTTGTTATTGAGGTATTTGCATTTTACAAATACATGAGTAATAATTCGTGCATAGTTAGAAAAGCCTAATGGTAGTAAGCAATCTTGTTTTCCATGATAATAAATTATCCTGAAAAAATTCCGGTCACTTGAGCGGGCATGCAATTGATGTCTATCAAAGTAGGTCTGCTGAGCGTCCCGCTCTTAAAAACGAGCGTTCGAGAAAAGGGGGGTCTGGGGGGCGAAGCCCCCCAGACGTTGACACGATCTTACTCTTTTGAGCTCCCCCTGTCCAAAAAACGTTCCCGCGCCACTGATAAAGTTCATATCTTGCTTTGGTAACTCTGTCAAGCCTTTGCGAAAATCAAAAAAAGATGCAACAACAAAGCTTAAGGAAATTAAATAATTATTGAGCCAATAGTTTTCTGATCATCGCTGTAGCGTAAATTATATGCTCGCAGGGCCGTATTTAGACAATGACAGACCCTAGGCTATTTCCGTTTTTTTCACTAGAAATCGGTGAAAACCAAAAAAAGATCTTTATGTCCGCAGATGTGGTGTTTTTACGGAAAATATCGGTGAAGACCAAAAAAAGATCTTCGTTGTTCGTGATAAGGCCCCTCATTTTCTCCGAGGCCTCCCATTGTCTCCGAGGCCCTAGGCTTCAGCTTGCTTAGCCTATGCCTGAATCCGGTCCTGCATATACTCCTGTCCGCAATACCTCAACTGCTGTGCCAACAACGAGAGCCTATAAATATTTATCTATTGTAAGCGGAGATAATTAACCGTATTACAATGATTAAATTATGATTACTTCAGAAACAGCAATATCGTAGGCGCTGAAAGTTTTGCACACCATATATGCAATTGAATGGACGCATTATGCTTTCATTTTCGTGCAAATTTTGGCTCATAATAAAAACGCTTGCTTTGGTGTAGAAAGCTATAACTTTTGATAAAAACAAAGCAGCAGAGACTGGCGATATATTCTTGAATTTCCAAACTTAGCGGTTTAAATTATAATATCATAGGCCTATCGCAGTAATAAAAAATGCTGTTGAAATCAATACCACTGAAAAAAAAAAAAAAAAAAAACGCTGCTGTTTCAAGAAAATTACGAAGAAGCGACGGGCAAGGGGCAACTCACAATTCGCATGCGTACGCACTTTATATCTTTTAAAACCGTCATCTTGCGTGCTATTTAGGCTATTACTTTTACTTCGGGTGCTGCAACCATGCTTCTCGTGTTACTTTTCTTGATCTTCTATTCTCCCCTTGCATGTTACAACGTTTATCGTTTTGTTGCTTCTTCCCTTTTCTCGTGCTGTCCAATTATACTGTATGTCATTTATGCATATTATTCTTGTGTTGACGGTACGGAAATAAAAGACACTAACTAACTTTTTTATAAAGCGTGTGGGGTTTTTTAAACGCAAAATTTTTGAATAGAGTTTCATAATTTTGATTTTACGATATTATTTTATGTATTATTCCTGCTGCTCATTTGCAATCGCTCACAGAAGGCTATAGCAGCATAGCTTTTATTGTGCGAGATCGGCCAGACATCGCCCTCCGACCCAGAACAACTGAAGCGCGAAAGAAAAAAAGCATAATTCAAAGCCCGGTCTACACTACGAGCTTTTTAAGCGCTTAAGCAGCTCCATCTTTTTTCTCTTTATTATTTCTTGAAGTAAGCGAGCAAGCCGATTGCTCCTACAGTAATGATAAAGAAACCAAGATTGGCGACCGAAAGTCTGGGCTTTCAAGCTTAAGCGTTTAAAATAAGCATAGTGTAGACGGGCATTAAGTTTCCAGTCTATGAAATAGAAAGTCTATGGTTTAATAATTAATTTGGAAAAATTAATGACGCATTCGGTGAAAAAACCTTGTTCGTCACGGCGCAGTCGCAAACTGCGCCATTAATACGATTTTAGAAGGTTTACCTACGCAACAATCATTTTTGTTTAAAACTTCTTAAACTTGACCGATTATGGAAAATAGTTTGTATTATTATATCGTAAGTAAAAAAAGGTAACAATGACAGTGACGTTTGCATGAAGTATCTATGACGTCATAATTTTTTAATTGCAGACAATCCAAATCAAGACTATACATATGCGGCGTTTTGTTTTCTTTTTTGGCATTAGTTACTGAAACCTTTTTTAAAAATGTACTAATTATTAATCAACTAAAGACTTTCTTATCGTTGTAGTAAACGTGTTTTATTCGCAAAATACAATGCAATATCAACAGACTTTAACTATATGGTTGTAATTCCTTGGAGGAATTTTAAAGACGCAATGCATAGGCGTATCCATAATTGCTGAGGAGTTGCAGTTGTAAACGAATTTAGACTACTTCTTGAAGGCTGCGTCTTGCAAGTTTATTATTATTGGCATATTTATCTTTTTGTCACGAGAACGCGACGAAGCGCTGTACGAGGTCGCTTAGGAGTTTTCAGCCATCTGTCTACCACACTAAGATGGGGGAATCCCGTTAAGTGCCTTTCCCAACGGCACAACAAGCGTGCTAGCCGGCTTGTTCTCCACACTGTCCCTTTAATGCTGAACGTCAAGCAGGGAAGCTGTGAATACCAATTTTAAGTTATTGGTTTGACCCGACTCGGCATCGAACCCCAAGTCTACCAATCCAGAAGCAGACGCTCTATCCCACTGGGCCATCTCATCGGTTTCCCTTGCTCAGAAACCACAGAGACAGAGATAGGTAAGCGTCTTATCAAAGAACGTAAGTTACAACGTGGCTAATTGGGTGGGAGTTGAACTGTATACTCCCTTAATTGTCAGAAACTCTACCATGTTGCCCCCAAAAAAATCAAATCTTCATTATGCTCGCGGTAATACGGCGAAGCGTGTAACGAATGACGGGGCCCATCTCCGCGGCTTGGCGCCTGGGCTACGCAGCTCTGAAGAAACATCGCAGCGGTGGCGAGCCGTTGGCGACACTGTGCCGATTTGAACAACCCGGGATTTGAACCCAAGACCTCCCGCACCAATAGCGTGTGCGCTAAGCAACTAACGGATGGTTCGAATGTTGCCCATGGATTATTTAATTCCATTCTAACCATAAAAACATAAATTACCAAAAAAATGACAAATACGAAAACTTTTTTACAACTTGTGACAGTAAAAAATAAGCACGTTCCAAGTCACAAAAAGTAACAACGACTAACGATAACTCACACTAAAACCTTTAATTTTTTGCGAACTTGCACTAGGATTGGGTGTTACTGAATAGTGAGCTACATGTCCGCGATGTGTTAATTTCAATTTAATGTTAAATTACCGGTACAGTTTTCCCCTCTGCAGCAGTGTAAAAAACAATTTCTGTTTTGTCACTTTCTCAAATAGCCTCTTCCTACGTAGCTGGAATCGAACCTAAATTTCTAGATTTTGGACTGATCATATACGATATAAGCTAGGGGAAATTTCACCGCAGAAGTCTGTGCAGTAATGCATTGTCAGATTTTTTAATTTCTAAAATATGTTGCAGCCTAAATACAAAGCTTTAAATTTTAGGGACTCAGAAGAATGGCCAGAGCTAACTCCTTAGCTTTAGCGGTAGTAGCCTATTCGCTAATCTAACGTCATTTTCATTGGCATAGACTTAGGCTACTGTTGTTTAAATCATCAGACTAAGCAAACCTAAACACGTTAGAACATATTTGCTTAGTCTAATTCTTTGCTGGTCATGTCACCTCACACTTAAATCGATACAGTTTCAAACAAAGAATTCGGTGAAGATGCAAGCTTTTCTCCTAATGCGTCGAAAATTTTTCCGAAGTTCGCCATTTCTCTTGATTTCTTTTTGTGGAGATCCGTTTCTTCTTTTTTGTCCACTAAAAGTCAGCATAGATTTAGCTGAAAACATTAATGCAAAAATGAGCCTTCTGGGTTGAGCGGTTCGTAAGAAACTAGAAAGTTACAACACGCGGCTGAAAAGTTTTGAGGCAGGCTAAAACTGGTGTTTTCGAGAGTAGATTTTGAAATTTAGATTTTGAGATTTGTTTACGGTATATGAGACTAGTTTTCTGTTTAGAAGTTTCAGGTACGATGTTCTTTGTATTATAATTTAAATTTTTGGTTTAGCTATTAGCAAGTTCAAGTTCATAGTGACTGGCGCACTTATGCGAAACCGGTACAACTAGAAACCGTATGGGACCGTATTGGGATCGTATGGGAACCGTATGGGACCGTACGGAACCTTACGGGACAAAATGGGATCACAAATGGAAACGTATGGGACCATATGGAACATAGAGGGATCACATAGCACAATAAAAGGACTCTATGAGACCGTACGGAACCTTATGGGACAATATGGGAGCGCATCTGATCGTATGGAACAATATGGGGATTGAATGGAACTGCATGAAGCCGTGTGCGGACGAATAGAATTGCATGATACCTTTGTATAAGATCGTATGGGATCGCATGGAGCCATATGCGGACCGTAAGGGACCCAATAAAATCGGATGGGACTGTATGAGAGTAAATGAGGCCAAATGAAACCGTATGGTATCTCTGTATGTGGGAATGTATGGTACCGTATGGAACCGTAAGGAACCGTTTGGGCAGAATGGAACCGCAAGGTACCGTACATAAATATAGGACCAAAGAACCAATTGGAACCGCATGGTACTTATGAGACCGGATGGGGACTTATGGAAGCACAAAAGAAGCCGTGCGGGGCCGAATTGAGCCGCATAACACCTATTAATGAGACCGTATGGGACTGCATGGGACCGTATGGAGCCGAATGAGGCCGAATGAAACCGGATGAGACCGTATGGTACCAAGTGGGGCAAAATGGAACCGAATAGTATTTATATATGGAGCTGTAAGCGACGTGCGACCGTTTTTGATTCAACATTGTCTTTAATTAAGATGATCGAAGCCGAATGAAATGCAGATGAAACAAAAAATCTTAATTTTCAGCTTATAACACGCCTTTATGCATAGCATACACATTAAAAAGATGCAACTTTATTTAAGGGGCCCATACGCTCCGGAAAATTGGTAATATTTGGATGCATAGCTGAAATGCTGGTGTAATTTATAAATTTTTTTTTGCTGTATTTTGTGAGATATGGGCTAATGGGGACCCTAAAACATGCTGATTTATGCTGAGGGCTCATGCACTCTATAAAATCGATTATTTAGAAGTTTCTTTGCTGCATTTATTACGTAAGATATGGGCCCACGATGACTTATGCTAGGGGTCCATGCGCTCCATAAAATTGATTATTAAAGTGTATTGAGAGCAAATGGTGTTTTAATTGTTTTTTAAACTTGCTTTGGCTCTATTTATTTTTGTTAGATATGGACTAAAAATTCCGTAGAACAGCATGGGCCCCGGGGTCATTTGTCCCCCTGGCCCCTCTTATGGGCCATGAAACACTATAAGCAAAGATCAATTGAAACAACTTTATTATTCCCTAGTGCAGACTGCAGACTGTCAGATCTGTAACACGAGGTCGAGGAGGATCGCTTGGGCATTTACCTTCTTTTGCTGTGCATCTTAAACTCTTCGAAACTCACTACCATCAAGAAGATCGTCAGATCGTATGCAGTACCCAATAGTAATAAAATCAAGTATTTCACGGCAAGACAAAGACGAATCAAATTGAGTTTTAACTCGCTTAAGTAACAGTACTTCGCCGTGCAAGCTTCAGATAAAATGTAAAACGACCGTAAGCTGTAGCTAAAATTGTAAAACTGGAAATGGAATAATAACTGACAAAGGTCACGCGCAACAGTTTACACATCACGTAATAAATTACGTAATCATTACAAAGCGCGACATCGAGCAAAATGTGGAAAATTTTGAAGGAAAGCGAAGTCGATTATGTCGTTATTGATCTACAACTGCATATAAGAAAACCTGAGTTGAAGATCGGTGCTGTAACATTCGTACAGCCAGTGCCGTAGCAGCTTAACTTTACTCCTTCCCCCAAAATCCTTTCAACGGCCTCTATGCTAAGCTTTTAATATAAATTGTTTTAGGTTTTTCCAGGGGTAACAGCTCAGTGTCTCACCACAATGCGAATACTGCAGTAAAACATACGCGTTGTCACTGATAAAAAATAAAAGGTGTAATTTTAAGACTAGTTGGTTACACCCATTTATCCATTACCATTAAAAACGTCTCGAGCGCACTTTTTCGTTCGCAGATGCTCTTATGACAGCATCATAATCTGGAAATCGTACGCATTAACTTTCAATCGACAACATGGTTTCTAGTAAAGAACCAATCGGAGGGCCGAGTGGATAGAGCCTCTGCTTCTAGATCAGTAGACTGAGGCTTTGATTCTGAGTCGAGTCGAACCAATGACTTAAATATTGGTATTCACAGCTTCCTTGCTAGACATTCAGCATTAAAGGGATAATGTTAAGCTAAGCAAGCCGTCAAGTTCGCTTGCTGTGCCGTTGGGAAAGACACTTAACGAGATTCCCCCATTTAAGCGTGGTAGACAGATGTCCGACAACGACAACTCTTAAGTGAGCTCGGATAGCGCCCCTTCGCTTTCTGTGATAGGTGGATAAAAATGCCAATAAATGAAAAGTAAAAAAATAGTCTGCTGTCTGCCATAGCAGATCTATTAAACGTTTTAATACGTTTCAGTTTTTTTTTGAAGCATTGTTAAGCACTGGTAACCAAGGTTGGCAGTACGGTACGTTACGTTCAAAATTTACGTACCCGTACTTCAAAATTTTAACCGTACCGTACTAACGTAACGTACTTCGAATACATTTAACAAGCGTACCGTACCACGTACCGTACCAATGAATGGTACGCTTAAAACGTACCGTACCTAAAATTACGTACCGTACCGTACCTTAAAACGTACCGTACCTAAAAATTACGTACCGTACCTACCTACCGCCATTCTTGGATGCACGCCAAATTAGCTAAGTGCTATTGCAATGCCTATAAATAGGTTAAAGTTTGCAATATGCGACCTGATCGGAAATTGAACCCTATACAAGTTTTCCAGCTACAATACGAACGTGGTGTCCTCGAAACTACCAAGTCGCCAGCGATGTTCTACCGTATGAATAGAATAGAACATATCGCATCCTACCTTGACTAGCGCGGTTATCATCAGTCTGGAAAAGCAATGTCCCAGTCAGGAACGGATCTAGGGGGGGGGGGGGGATGCATTCCCCCCACCTGCCAACAATGCTTTGGATAAATAAAATTTTTCCATAATTTCGAACCTCTTCATTACAATAAGCCTTAGTCTTAGTCGCCTTAAGCACGCATAATCAAAACTGTGCGTAGAATACAAAATGCATTGTATTTGGTGAAGCACTCAAAAGTAGGGACCAAAAATATGAACAACCTTTGCCTGAAAATTGTACAAAAAGCGCTAAAATGGCCATTGCAGTATGCAAATTTTTGAAAATTTTCCGGGGGAGCATGTCCCCGGTCCCCCCTAGAGTTGTTTTTGTTACTTAAGTTGCTTAAAATTAACTCTGCCGGAAAAAAAACTACGCTTGAAAAAGTGACGAAATTTGGTGCCCTTCCCTGAAATAGATTTTGAATACGCCCCTGATACAAAACATTTTCAGAGGGCTTATGTACGGCCGTTTTCGAATCTAAACGTCTTAGTATTTAGTTAACATTCAACTTAATATAAAATCACACCCCCCTCTAAAAAAATTTTTGGACCCGCCCCTGATCCCAGTCACACTGATCGATACAATTCGTGTGGGCGATCGGAACCGCAGCTAGCTCCTACGTTTTGTAAAAGCTGAGTAAACATTGGCCGAATTTTTCTTTTTTTTAATTGCTTTCCAAATACTGTAGGTTACGACAGAAAATAATGCTGCTCGGTGACAGTAGAACGTTATGAACAAGTCCAAACTTGTCCACTGAAATGCGCATTGCGTAAAATTTCTCTTATAAGCGTATTGGTAGTCTACACTCAGCACCCCACCGAGCCCTGTTTCAAGGAAGCCAGGACTACTAAAGGGACGCCAAAAGACCAAAAGAGACTTCTCCAATGACTTACCGGTAGCATCTTTTGTTGTGCTCATGAATCCTCTCTCAATGGAAATTCACGGTGGATGCATACCATGTATAATCGCGACCTGTCATTGTGAATTTGTAATGCCGCATTAAATGAGACTTCAAAATCCGCTAAAATCCGCTAAACGTATGGTTGAAATCCGCTAAAAAATCCGCTAACATTTAAATTCACTAAAAGTGCTGAATTTATTCTGTTGGTCACCAAATATTTTAAAACACTCACGACGAAGAGCATACCAGCAAGAATTTTTTTACTCTTGCTGTACAGATTGAAAAAAAAAATTGCAAGAACTTTTAAACGTGAAAAGCATAAACTAATAGGCAATATTGAATCATGATTGAACCAACATACTTGTAGAAACCACTGTAACCATAAACACAACAATTCTCAAGAGTGCATCAACTCTGAAGTCGATAAACGCCGTTACAATTCTCACAGGTTTAAAAAAGCCTACCAACATTTTCGCAGAAATCCGCTAAAAAATCCGCTGTACGCCAAATGTAAAAATTTTCCGCTAAACAGAAGCAAAATCCGCCAAATCTAGCGGATTTTCCGCCAAGTTGGCAACACTGGCCAGGACTGATGGTGTACTACACCTTATCAATTCTGTATCGCTGTGAATATAATTCATCATTCAGTGTTTTTGTCCCATCGGTTTTTGATCTTCTGTACTTCAGGAGGCAGCGACCTAAATGAGCTTTGCTCCCTTCGCCTTCTCCTATGTGCATATTTCCGAAGCTACAGAACGTGTAATGTTACCGTTTACTTATGTTTGTTTTTGGAAATGTTGTACGTCAATAAAATCTTTGTTCTTCTTGTTCACAAAATTTTTCAATACCAAGTTACGTACCGTACCACATGGTACGGTACGTAAGGTACGTTTAGTACGCATATTTATAACACGTACCAACGTACCGTACCCGTACCTTAGCAATAATTACGTACCGTACTAGCGTACCGTACTTTTTGCCGAAAAATGGAGCGTACCGTACCGTACTTGCGTACCGTACTGCCATCCCTGCTGGTAACAGTAACAGCGCATTTTCTAAATTGGAGGAGCAAGGCAAGCGAGCACTTATTACTATTAAATTAAAAGTTCAGCGGTATTAAAGGAAGACTGCCAAATGAGTTTGTGCCGTTCTAATCAGCAGCCACCCGGTATAAATATCAAATGCAATAGACTCCAGCTGTGAATCGAACCCGTCTCAAAGGATCTGAGCCTGCGTGCGGTACCACCTGACCATCTCGCTGACAATGGCTGTTCGTGCACGAAGCTGCTGGGTGTAAGCAGCAATGAAAAGAGTAAGGACAAAAGCGACATCACATGTCAGCTTAAAACTTTCTAATATCGACATAATAGCCTGGTTCACCAGTTGTTTAGAAAAGTTTGCTTTGAATCTCTTCCTCAGAAGCTACATGTTTAACATTTACATCGAATTAAACATTCTCGTGTTCTTTTTATTTCTTAAAGGAAGAAGACAGGACCTATGTCCAATTCCTGCGCTATTTTACTGTAAAAGCAGGCGTTGTCGAACTAGTAAAACCTCTTTCAATGAACTTTTGTATTCAGTGTCATATTATGGTTACTTACACAGAACTGGGGTAGCATTGAATTCAATTGACCGATCGGATGGTCGAGTGGATAGAGCGTGAGCTTCTGGATTGGTAGACTCTAGGGTTCCATTACAAGTCCGGTCAAACCAATGATTTAAAAATTGGTATTTCACAGCTTTCTTGCTTGACGCTCAGCATTAAAGGGATAGAGTTAAGCTAGTGAGCAAGTTCGCTAATTGTGCCGTCGGGAAAGGCACTAAACGGTATTCTCCCACCCAAGTGTGGTAGGCAGATGGCCGGCAACTCCTAAGCGAGCTCGATAGCGCCCCGTCGCTTTCTCTTGATAGGAGGATAAAAATGCGAATAAATGAAAAAATAAAATTTCAAATCCGCTCACAAGGTTTAATGAATTTGAAATCAATTTTAAACTTAGCGATCATTTTGAAATAAGCATAGTGGAAATGTAATTGCGTTTTTCATAAGTGAACGGTTGCAGCTCATGTTTACCGCTACATCAGTGTCTACGATCAGCCCTGAATCATCTTACCAACGCTGGATTATTTGATTACCCTAAAAACAATACCACCGATCACTTCTGAGTTTGGGGATTACTGCACGTCAAATGCGACTGCATTTGCATTCAATCAATTTGTTTGGTTTGAATATGACATAAAAGGTTCCACTTGTGTGCATGTTCAGAATAGCTTAGAAAAAAGTAAAAAGTAGTGCTACAAACAAGCTTATTAATGTCTGATAACTTAGCCGGAATTTTACCAGTTTCGGCCGGAACTGGAACCGGAATTAATTTGCAAATTCCGGCCGGAATTCTGGTACATCTTTAGTTAAAATCTTGAGAACAAGATAATAAAACATTTTTAAAAAATATTCCATTTTGTTGTGAACGAAAACAGCTTCAAACTAGAATCGTCTGTTGCGCTGCAGATATGAAATACTTTGCGCCTTACATTTAGTCGATTTTATAGCAGCAAACACGTGATGTTAAGCTTCTCTTGCATACGAATGCTCGGTAGCGTACGCATGCGCGTGCCCCCCTCAGTACCTCCTCATACAAAAAAGTTAATCAGTTATTTTTTAAATTGTTCTGCAGTACTAGTCATTGTCAACGATGTCGGAAGCATTTTGAAAGTGGGGGGGGGGGGGGGGGGGCAAAACCAATGACCAGATTCCTTCACCTACGCTATAGCCTAATCCATTTTATATTTAGCCTATCCACATGTGACATGTCCAATTTATGCGGGCTTCAGACCCACAGTTCTTGCTTCTAGTTACTGTTCTCCCCCCCCAAAACAAAATTTTAAAGAAAAAATCTCTGGATTGAAGCTTTTTCCTGGGTTTCAATTTCGATGGTAGACCTATTAAGTTTCAAATACATTCATGCAGAGGTATTATTGTAGAAATAAACGCGTAAATTAGGGCCCATCTGGAAAAAGTGGGGGGCCAGGACCCCCCCGTCCCCCTGCTTCCGCCACGTATGGTCGTTGTATACAGTAACACAGCTTTCTCGTTTTATACTGGTACGATACTGGTACTGCAGAAGTGATGCATTATGCTACATAACGCAATAGCATACTTATTGCATATCAGCAGCTAACAGTAATTTGTAGAGTCGTGATTAGACAGTTTGAAAAGTAGTCATTGCAAATTTTTACAACGAACGATGAGAATAAATGCGGTAATTTTTGTAGTCTTCGATCCTATTTTGACAAATTCTTGTCTGATTTGCGCTTGATGTTTTGACCAAAAATTTGATGTAATTTATGCAGGGCATCGAACGGCTTGAAATATCGCTCCGGTTTAGGTTCAGGTTTCGCAAAATTTATTTTTAGCGGTTTACCTCCGGTTCAGGTTTTTCGTAGTTTGATTTTGCAAGTTTAGTTCCGGTTAGAATTAAAAATACTTTGAATTATCGGGTTCAGGTTCGGTTTAGGTTCGCAGAAGCTAAAAATCAAAGGTTCGAATTCGGTTTGGGTTCAAGAATTTTGATTATCGTGAATTTAGGTTCGGGTTACGTCTATTAAACTATAAAGGTGACGATTCGGTTTGGGTTCAATGAAAGGAAGCGGTTATGTACGGGTTTTCGGTTTACGTTCCGGTTCGGTTCGACGCCCTGAATTTATGATAAATCTTGATGTTCTGCCAAGAGCTTACCAAGCTATTGCGCTCCAGCAAGCAGCCTACCTTCAACAGTGACGTTCGCAGGATTTTCCAATGGGAGGGGAGTAGTTATAGATGGGCCGTTTCAGACCAAAAGTGGTGAGCAAATTGGTGAGCCGGAAAATGACGTCATACGTCGTAACCAACCTACGCGTCGGCGTATCTAAAAAAGTCGCGGAGATGAGCCCCAGTGGCGTATGCAAAGGAGGGAGCCACAAGTCCCCCCTCCCCTTGACGATTGCAGAAAAAATGAAACCTTTCTTAATTTTAAAACGAACCGACTTTTCTTTGTGCGGAGCTTGCCGAAATTGCCATCATGTTTTTTTCTGTTTTGTCCAACTTTCCGATTTAATCTCGAGAAGCTTTCATCAAGATGCGTCGGATGCCATATATGCAGCAATACCGCAAGTCCAGGTTTTTTGATGTGTTTTGCTTGAACCGCATTTTTGTCATTGATGCTGCTGTGAAGCAGTTGGTAAGTAAGAGTTTCCTTAAACACGGTGTCTCTGCAGTAGCTCTAGCTACACACAAATTTTTTTTTTAATTAAATCAAATTTTCACTGTACTTCTTTCATTACACTCGCTGTAGTACCAAAGCGTGGTAGCGAGTGGCGGGGTACGATCCCGCATCTTAGCGCTTGGGCAACGCAGGTCCGAAGAAACGTCACAGTGGCAGCGAGCCGTTGGCTCAGGGCCGTAGCCAGCCGGACCAGCTTGGGGGGGCGAAACAAATCTCAGGGGGGGCGAAAAAAATGACCTTTTTTCAACGATATAGCCATCCTAAGGTGTTTTCTGAAAAATTAATTGGGCTACGCCCCCAGCCGCTGATGGAATTTTTGAATTTTAAGCAAAAAATACTTCATTCTAACGCACTTTTAATTAAAAAAAGTGCTTGTAACTGATTCAATAATACTGGTAGCAAAAGGACCAGAAGCAGAAATCATCGCATAAAGCTGATACAAAAGTTATTTTTCATTGGTCTCATGGCCAAAGGGGTCGAACTAAACACCGTATGGGACCGTATGGGCTCCCTAACCCTAATCCTAACCCTAATCCTAACCCTAACCCTAACCCTAACCCATACGATTTCATAAGTGCCCATACGGTTCAATAAGAGCCCATACGGTGCCCATAGAGTCCCATAAGAGCCCACACGGTCCCATAAGTGCCCATACGGTGCCCATACGGTTTCATAAGTGCCCATACGGTTTCATAAGAGCCCATACGGTGCCCATACAGTCCCATAAGAGTCCACACGGTCTCATACGGTGCCTTTACGGTCCCATAAGTGCCCATACGGTCCCATAAGTGCCCATACGGTTTCATAAGTGCCCATACGGTCCCATAAGGGCCCATACGGTTCCATAAGTGCCCATACGGTGCCCATACGGTTCCATGCGGTCCCATGCGGTCCCATACGGTGCCCATTCGGTCCCATACGATGTTTAGTTCTACCGTGGCCAAAGGGGGGAAAGGGGGAGTTGAATTCTTCTCGTGCACACGCCACTAGACGTTCATGATGATTTAGTTGTATCAAACAATCAATCAGTGTTGCCAGTTGGGCGGTTTTCCCGCCCAATTGGGCTGGTTTCGATACGAAGTTGCGGGAAAACTTTAGAGTTTCCGGGTTGCGGTTACTTGGGCTACTTTTTGTTAAAAGTTGCGGGTTTTTGGGCTGGTTTTTGGGAAGTGTAGTACCGGTGCATCTATTCTGAGCATGTTTCAATGCTGATATGCATATAATTGTTTGTATATTTTCTCATTTATTTAAATGTTAAACGACGTATTTTCTTAAGTTTAGTTGGGTGGTCAAAGCTTCTTTACATTTGTTTTATTCCACAGTATGTTAATGATTGTGATATGTGCCAAAACCAGTGGGCTACCATTGGCAATCACTTGCCACCAATACTTTAAGTGTTAATGTACACTGCTTTCATACAATTCTTCATTTTGCTTGTCACACTGTGTATGTTAATTTGCCACACAGTTTTAATTTAGCTTGTCCCACTGTTTGCATTTAGCTTGTCACACTGTTTGTATTTAGCTTGCTTCTTTACTTTCATTTATCTTGCCCCACTATTTATTAAATCTATCGCACTGTTTTTATTTTATTTGCCACTTTTTTATTTATGATACTGAACATTGGTATTTGTATCTATGCCAGGGTTTTTCAACCTTTTTTTGCTCATGGCTCACTAAAATGATAAAATATGACGGTGACCCAACAGCTATTACCAAAATCACGAAGTTAACATAATGACATGATTGGAGACTGCTAATGTTACTTTCTAATCAAGCTCTGTGGCCCACTGAAAACTGTGCCGTGGCCAGTGGCGTAGCCAACCCAAAATTTCGGGGGGGGGGGGCAAAACTTCATAGATATGTCCTGTGGCGCATCCAGGATTCGGCAATGTGAGGGGGCACAACCAGGATTCTAAGGGGACGAAGCCTCCAGCCGACGAGGGCTAAGGGAGTCTGGGGGCAGAGCCCCTCACCCGCCACGGATTTCTAGATTTATTACAAAAAAACAGTCATTTTAGCGTAGTAAATTTGTCGAAAAAGGACACACGCAGTGGCGTACCCAGGATTTGGCAAAGGAGGGGGGAACGAGCGGGGGTCTGGGGGCGAAGCTCCCAACCGCCGGAGGCGAAGGGAGTCTGGGGGCGTATTCCCCAGCCGCCAACGAGTTTTTGCAATTTTCACATAAAAAAACACTCACTTAACGCACTTTTTTATCAAAAAAGAGATTGCTTATCGGGCCCGCCAAAGTTAATAAAGTCAAAATTTTTTCAGAAGCTTATTACATGTTGAAACATGTACTGACATTCGTTTCAGGAGTCTGTTTTCCTAGATTTTTAAGTCAAAATAAAGCCAAAATTTTGCATAAAGTCAAAACTTGTCAAAATTGTCTTCATCAAAAATTTCCTTACAAAAATGAAGAAACATATATTTCTTTTACATTTTTTTGAGTTTTTGCGTTAAATTTATGCGCAGTTTTATGTGATTACTCTAAAACAGCTGCAGTAGTAAAAATGATTGCGGTAATTGATAAGGAAACAGCACTTATTACGCATGAAATCGTCCTTGTAATTATACTTGGTGGTTTTCCTAAAAAAACATTCATGATCACAGACAAACTGTTTATGTACAGTAGCCTATCGTTGAAGTAATATCGCATTTTTGTATTATACACTTTAAATTCATTGAACCGGTGGTTAGCTCAGTTGCGTAGCGCACACACTATCCTTGCGGGCGGTCAGGGGTTTAAATCCCGGGTCGGTTATATTGACACAATGTCGCCTACGGCTCGCCACCGCTGCGACGTTCCTTCCAAGTTGTGTAACCCAGACACTAAGCCGCGGAGATGGACTAAGCCATTCCTTACACGTTTCGGCGTAATACCGCGAGTAGGCTATGATGAAGACTTGATTTTTTTTTGACACTATAAATTGATACCAGTACTCACCATGGCTCGTTAATCTAGGTTTTGACGTCATGCATCGCTTTGTTGCATTAGCTTCAAGACTGAGTGAGTGATAAAATGTTCAGAGTAGGCTACCTTCTTCTTTAAAAATTTATGTAAATTGCGGATTACAAAACATTTGTAGTGAAAAAAGTGCAACAAGATGTAAATAATAGGCGAAAACGGTTAGATCAAAATGAAGTCAAAATTTTGCAAAAATAAAGTGAAATATAATTTTTTTTAGGTCAAAAAAATGGCCCAAGGCATGCAGTGAGTGCAATCACTACAGACAATGCAAAAATATTTTCTCTGCTTATGCCTAAAAGCAGATATTTGGCTGAAATAAGTGAAAGGAGGCTGCAACCATTATTAGTTTGAGAAATTATAGACTGAAAGTTAGTTTTAGCATCTCATTACAGAGCCAAAGGGGGGTTGGTAGCCATGGCACCGTGCCCTCCCTGCGTGCGCCCATGGACACACGGGTACCCCCAAGTGGCCTTAATCCGTCTCTGCTAGCGTTGTTAGTAGACTTACGTTATAGCATTAGTATCTTTGTTTGTAGGCTAGTGGTAACTGAAAATATTTTGGGGAGGGCAATTGCCCCCTTTGCCCCCCTGGCTACGCCCCAGGCCGTGGCCCACTGCAGGGCCATGGCCCATAGGTTGAAAACCTCTCATCTATGCTTTGCACCATCTATTTTTGCTATTGTTACTGTTTTAGTTGACGTATTGTGTTCCATAAAACAGTGGACGCATTAAGGTTATGTATTCACTCTGGATTAACATATTTGGTGGTTACAATTGGGCTGATTTTGGGCTAGTTTTTGTCACTGATTGGGCTGGAAAAAAAATAATCTGGCAACACTGCAATCAATTATTCAGCTTGGGGGTCTGGAAGAGCGTTGTAAGCTCCCCCAGTGGGGTGATTGATGATTTCTTCATCTTTATCCTCCTATCACGAGAAAGCGACGGAGGCGCTATGCGTAGGACGAATCCAGACTCGCTTAGGAGTTACCTTTTGTTTCCAAGTTTTCCGGTTGAATTTTCTTCTGACTTCTTTAATTTGCTGCTTGCCAGATTCCACCAAGCAGAGATAATCATCGTGAAGCATCTTATCCAAGGACGCAACAACGAGACTAGGTTGGGAGTGGAACCATTAACCTTGCGATCATGGTCGTCGTAAAAACGACGCTCCGAACCACTACGCCACGCTGCCGACTGGGGTCCGGGGCTAAGCCCTGGAAGCTATTGCTTTTTCTGCTTTTAAAATTACTTTTCTGAATCAGCTTTGAGATTTTGAGGCTATTAGCAAATTAGTTATTTTGCAATCAGTGCGCCTACAGGCCTCAGAAAAGGCTATTAGGCCCTAATTATAATTTTTTTGGTTTTATTGATAAAATCGCGATTTTCTCAGGGGGGGCGAAAATTCTGCCAGGGGGGGCGGCGCCCCCCCTGGCTGGCTACGGCCCTGCGTTGGCTGCACTATGTTTGTTTTGACTGGCCTGGGAATCGAACCCCTAATCTTCCGCATGGATAGCGACATCTTTAAAACTAAGCTATCAGCGCGGTTTGATGAAAAATTATCGTAAACGTTAAAAATCGAAAGTGCTTTGGACAACAACAAGAGCAGTCCAGCTAGGCATGTCAAAGACAACTTATTTCAAGAGCTTAATTGCTAATCATTTGTGTGAGTGTGACTGCGCTATTCTTATTTCTTTTAATACACTGTAGATATTTTTTGTTGTTATAGAAAAATAGCGATACGTGATAAACTGTTAAAACTCGTCCCATTTTTTTGGTTTTGGTCTTGGTTTTGAAAAAACTCAAAGGGGTTGGTCTTAACAAAGACGGTCTTCTGATCTTGGTCTTGGTCTTGAAAAATTTACAAGGGGTTGGTCTTGGTCTTGTAGGTGATGGTCTTAACTACATAGCTGGTTGCAACATGCTAGCGAGATTGAAACTTGAAGATAAGGGGATTAGAAGGCATGGTCGCAACACCCGATTAAACTAAAATAGGATAAGAAAGAACAAAAAGTAAACATATGATGGCGAGATATAAAAAGACACTAAGAGACCAGAGCTCCAACAGTTCAACTCCACTATGATATAGTACAATGGTAGGAACCATATCAGTGTATGGCATTTCGAGGTTACTCAATGTCGTCACAGTGCAACTAGATTAACAGTTAACATGGAGAGACCCAACCTAATCCAAGACCAACCCACAGACCAAGACCAACCCATAGTTCAGACCATAAAGTAACCACAAAAGGCTAGACAGGCAAAGAAATCTACCAAAGAAATCCTGTCCAACATGACCGCAGATTCACGACATCTGGACCACTAGACTATCACTAATAAGAGAAAAAAAATATTTTTTCTCGTAATTAAAATACTTTTTGTTAAGCTTTTGACAGTGCACTATGACTATGGGGTGTCTCTATTTATGGAATAGTATGGAATAGTATGGTATAGTATGGAATAGTATGGCATAGTATGGAATAGTATGGCATAGTATGGAATAGTAAGTAAGGCACTGTGGTATAGTATAGCAGAAATGGGTAATAGGACGTTTGGGGCACTAGAGTAAAGGGGCCCATATAAAGAGTCAAATTGAGGGTGAATGGCCCTTAGCCCTCACCCATAGCCTGGATCAAGGCTGCTATGAGATTTTATCGGTCAGATAGTCTAGACTGCTGGTAATGGGTAGGTTGCTGGTGTGTATCTAAATTAACATCCTATTCCTAGGCCTAAATTAACATCCTATTTATTGCTTCAACCATCCTGTCCTGAGGACCTTTGACTCCTTTTGTCCTAATTTAGGCCTGAGGCACATTTAACCCTGAGGGCCATTCACCCTCAATTTGACTCTTTATATGGGCCCCTTTACTCTAGTGCCCCAAACGTCCTATCACCCATTTTTGCTATACTATACCACAGTGCCTTACTTACTATTCCATACTATACCATACTATTCCATACTATTCCATACTATTCCATACTATACCATACTATTCCATACTATTCCATACTATACCATACTATTCCATACTATTCCATACTATACCATACTATTCCATACTATTCCATAATTAGAATGTTCTCTATTTATGGAATAGTATGGCATACTATTCCATACTATTCCATACTATACCATACTATTCCATACTATTCCATAATTAGAGAAACCGTGACTATGCATTATGCTAGAGTATATGCAGAGATAGTATAATAAAAATTGACAAGATCAAGCTGTTTGCGAATCTGAGGGCAAAACTGTTTCAGGAAACTGGTGGTCTCTCAAGATGGCAAGAGCTAATAATCAATGCAAAAACAAAAAAAAACAACTAGTATCCTGTTAGAAAGGGAGCCGAAGGCATAGCAAAATGAACGGAGGACAAATTGGCATGCAATAGATCCTGCCATTTCACCAGATCTAGGCCTAAAATAGCTGAATACACAGATGCCCAAAAGCGTCTGTGGGTTTAAAGTTTGGTGAAGTCACAGGGCTTGACGTGGGCTACCTGAAAAAATAGCAGAAAGCAGTTTTCTGTTCAAAATAATCTAACCTATGCAGGCTGGGTTAAGGAAGAGCTAGTAACTACTTAAAAATTGCTGTTTTAATTTTTTCTTAATTGCGGCAATTGTCTTAGATTCACTATAATAGGTAGCGAAATGTTGTTCCATGTTTTGGGATTAATTTCAATTGATTGCTGACTGACAGCACTATGACAGCTTATTGGGATCACGCGACTATTGCTTCAAGTGTAGCTAAAGTAGATTTGGATTGGCAAATAGGATTGAAAGCTGATGGTAGAGTACGGTTATGGAATCCAAACATAAGTACAGTGATTTCATATTTAAATATGTCGTTAATCGTTAGTAAGTTAGGCAGCTATCCTGTTTCATCAGGGGCAAGACGTCTTCATTACAGTTTAGTCCTAAAGTCAGTCGAATAAATTAATTACAAATAGCTATCCTGAAGTTGATTTAGGACTGTCGAATTGCCATGGTTCTAGTTAATTATACAATAGCAAATACGACTTTTTACCAGAGAATGATAAATTCTGAATTGATATTAAAAAGTGTTTACTGAGATGAGGTTTGACTAAAATCATGGCACCCACGGTAGCACGTAGTTTACTCTTAAGTTAGGATCTTTCTTATTACCAAGAAATTTACGAGCCATTTCTTTAAAGGACAGCAATGTATCGTTCTCCACAAGTGTCATTGATGCCTGAAATTGTTCATCATTCATGAGTTGCTTAATTTGTGGGCCAGCTCAAATACCTTATTTCACTTTTTCACTGCTTGGTTTAAAAAAATTTTTGGTAATATACAAGAAGCAGGCACCTTGTTTATATATTGTTGCTCAACATACCTAAAGCTTTAACGGACTGCTTCATGGCACCCAATTAATTATGGAGGAGTGGAAGTATTACCTTAGACCAGGAGTGCACAACACAGGCACGTGTGCCAAATGTGGCTTGCCATAGCTTGAAAGTGGCCAACAAACGATTTGGTAAAAAGTAATTCTTGTATTTACAATAAATCGTGATAACTCAGGCGTATATTGAAATGAACTTAAATCACCATGTTATCATAATTCACACGTTTCTGGCCTCTTGTAGTGTTTCAGTAAATATAAATTCATTGTGTTGAAATTCTGAAGTATAATGTTAGTGGTGTCAGTTTTACGGAAATTCGTTTATAATACCACCATTTATTTGAAAGGGGCATGGTACGCGACAAGATGATTTTGAAAATTTTGGCACGTGTCCTCATTTTAGTTGTGCATCTCTGTCTTGGAAGAACCTACAAGAGCATGCTTGAAAAAATTTTTTTGCCCTGGTGTACACGACATTATGCTGTTGTTGTGTGGCGGCCTCCAATTACCTTATGTTGTTTATTTTCTATATACCATTCTCCGCGCATACCAACTGATGCGGTTGCAAGACAACAAAAAAGCTGAAAACTGCTGAGTAAAAACAAATAGCTTACTACAACCAATGCCTGTAGTGTACAGGCAATAAGTGGCTTCATTGTTGCATCACACAGGATAACAAGCTTTAAACTATAAGTAATACTGCAGAAGTTATCAACTACTCATTACAAAATTTGATTTAAAATTGTGCAAAATCTTGACGTGATGGAAAAAAATAATTTGCAAATTTTAAATCAGCGGCCTTAAGTTATACAAGAAACCTACACGAAAGCGAAACAACAAATTTGATATCCACCTGTGTTATTTTTGAAAAAGATTGTTTAAGAAAAACTTGTGTTTTTTAATGTGTCTGAAACTTAGTAAGAAGTGTCTGAAACTCATCAGAAGAATGAATCTGCTAAAACTTTGAGCTTTCTAGCGCTGGTGGTTGCTGAGTTACTGCATTTCATAATTTTCGTCATGCTTCACTGAGTTTTGCTTTAAATTTTGTTTGCTTCGGAGTAGAATGATAAAATAAACTGCTCTTCCCCAATTTTTGGGAAGCTGAGTTCCAAATTGATGGATTTTTTACTTAATTCAGTTGCTTCATTCTGAAAATTGCCAAAACCGTAAGTTTTTTTCATAGCATTTGCAATATTCACTCTTTTTGTCAACGTTTGATCATATTCATAGGCGTCAATTTTTTGTAGGTTCAAGCAAATACTTGGGTGAGAAGAAAAATTTTAAAAGCAAAAAATTTCACAAAGCTGCGGTCTTTCAAAATGTGTGCAGTATTTACCCTAATAGCAATATTTCGCAAATGCGTTTGTTGGTTTTTAACTAGGAATAAGGGAAATTAAGGAGTTAATGTTTAGCAAACTGTGGTCGATAGCAAATCAAAACTAAGTTTTTTATCACTGTTCGACATTCCGAAAAATGTTAAAATCATTTGAAATATTTGACCTTTTGTGCTTTTTTAAATTGTCACAAGTGTGCGTTTTTTAACTTTTGATCCAAAGGAGAATAGGAGCTTTAACACAAAATCGTGTTTTTCCAATAGGCGCGTGGTGCGCCATTTGAAAAAAAACGATTTTCTTCTACTTATTTTGCGCGTGTTTTTTGTCTCACTTAGATACATCGGACAAATTATGCTTTAAATAGCTCAAAAACATCGGTCACTAGACCAATACTTTTTTCCAAACAGCACCCCATACTGTATGTTTTGCTTTTGTTGAAAAAAATTTTGCTTATGCAGTTAAAAACTTGCCGTGGAATCTTCTGATCGTTACAAAAGGTGTTTTTGATTGTAACCTACTGTGAAACTTTGTCACGTTTTTGATGTTGCATCTAAACTTTTGGCTGTGTAGGAATCCAACATATCATTTATCAGTATTGTCAAAGTGACTTTCCATATCTGCGTTTTTTAAATATCACATCAATGCATCAAAATGTTAGTAAGCGCCTTTTTGCGAAATTAAAAAAAGGCAATAACTATTTCGTCAAATCAAAAGAAATCAAATCTTTAGTATTACGTCGAAGTAAATAAGGAGTAGCGGGGGTCCATCTCTGTGACTGATTGCCTGGGCAACACAGCATTGAACTGAGAAGAACCATCGCAACAGTGTTGAGCTGTTGGCGATGCTATGTTTGATTTGACCAAACTGAGGATTGATCCCTTGACCTCCCGCACCAGTAGCGATGTCTTTTTTACCACTACGCCGCCGGCCAAACTCAAAACAAAAAACAAAGCACTCGTGGCCGAAAGCACGAATTGCACACTCAGTTTTAACATTCAGCAGTTGGCAGATTTTATTATCAAAACAAATAAAATAGATGATAACTGAGGGGGCCAGACATATTTTACCCCCTTGCCCCCACGAGAATCGACGCCTATGATCATATTTTGAATTCCAAATGAAGAGTAAAGTATGTTAGTCTGTAGAGCTATTCGACTATTTTGAATCCATTTTGCTATGTCTGGCATTATTTCAATTTTGAAAGAGATATTAAAATCAAACATCCTGGCCAAGTAAGTTTTGAGCACCAGCATGTATCTGTAAATATTAGCACACAAGATGGCATGCAAAGTACTCAAAGCAATTTTAAAGCACAAAAATATCAACCTTAAAACATGTCCTTACAATTAGATTTGCAAAACAGTGTGTTTCAGACTGCAAACATTACTTCCAAAACAATGGCATGTTAGGTTAGCACATACAGACCAGCCCAATTGCCAAATGCTTTCTGAGAGCTGGTGTTTTATTCTGGCGAACTGTTGCTGGTACTCTACTAATTATAAACATTTGAAATATGAAGTCATAATGTAAACATTTGAAATAAGAAGTAGTAATGTGTCGAAGAGAATATAAAGAAGATTAGGTTGAGGGTGGAGGAAGCTACAGATTGTGCGAGATGGAGAGAGGGAGTGGGAGCGATTGCTGAAGGAATGAGGTGCATCCGGCCACCTTCGGACACGAGGAAAAACCGGATTAAAACAGGTTGATGATGATGATGAATGTGTCATTGAATAACTGCAAACCATAAAACCAGAGTGTTGTATCATAAACTGCAATAGATAGGCTTAGGATTATGACAACAAAACCGTTGCTTGATGCAGTTCTCTTGGGTCATGCTAAAGATAAGCTGAATATGGATTATGCTGATTGCTCACTGACTTCATAATTGTTAATTGATCAGACATTTAGCAGTGCAGACTATCATCTATTTTCATCATTATTAGAAATGGTTCAGAGTGGTTTAACACTGAATGTTCATTATTAAAAAGCGAGCATTGTCAAACATTCGGAAAAAAATATAGTTTTGGCAATTTAAGAATGAAGCTACAGAATTAAGTAAAAAATCCATCAGCTGGGAAATCAGCTTCCCAAAAATTGGGGAAGAGCAATTTATTTTTACATTCTACTCCGAAGCAAACAAAATTTAAAGCAAAACTCAGTGAAGCGTGACGAAAATTATGAAATGTAACTTAGCAACCACCAGCGCTAGAAAGCTCAAAGTTTTAGCAGATTCATTCTTCTGATGAGTTTCAGACACTTCTTACTAAGTTTCAGACACACTAAAAAACACAAGTTTTTCTTAAACAATCTTTTTCAAAAATAATGGATGGAACGGCTCATGAAATCACTGCAGTGCAAACTAATTGCATCTCACCCCCTTATAGTTTCGAAACAAAGTCGAAACTTGGTATGCAAGTTCCTCAAAGTCTTTTTCACAAGTAAAAAAAATGTTTTTGAAAACAATGTCTGACGGCTGATTTTGGCACCACAAAATGACACATTTTTTGAAATTTTGCAGCTGGGCCATTTTTTGAAGTGAAATAACTTTTGTTTTAACGCAAGGTTTTGCTTCAAATTTGGTGAAGTTGTAGTCTAGTAGGTAAGCAACAACCATGAAAAAAACAAAAGCGCTGGTATTGTTAGACGTGGCAGATACAAGCTTTCGAAAATTGTAAAATAATTGGTTTTCAATCAAATGTCCATACTTTGGCGCCCTCCAGTTTCATTATGACGTAAATTAAAATTATTCTGAAACTTCATTCATGTAGTATATATAGTTGAAAGTTGATCAATGTACCAAAAATCAGCTTTCTTTAACTTTGAAGAAATGATAGTTTGAAAATGGGCGGCCGATTGTACATGCAAGGGTATGGCAAATTTCTACAGGCTATATTTTAAAAAGTACGAAAGATATTAAGCTAAAATTTCGGTGTGCTGGTCAATCATGATATACAACATTTTGACAAGTTTTGGGAAAATTTGAAGGTGGTCAAGCTGGAACATTTTCAAAAATCAGGACGTTTGGCATGGAATGACCCAGATGCCTTTTGAATAATATCCAAGCACCGCAGTGCATCAACAACTTCTTGAGTATTGTCCTACATCATATTATTGGGCTGCTGAGAACAAGGTACACAATCAGTGACACAGCTAACTTGATGGAAAATGGCATTTTTCATCACGCTAAGAAGTGTATGTTTGCTTAAAACTGCCCTTTTTCCATATAGTCCTAATGAAAAGCACACAGTTACCATATCTAATTTTCGTGGGCTTCAAGTCCAAGGGATTTCAGCATGACAATTAAATTTTGAAATCACAATTTAAAAAAGTGATTATCACATCAAAAATTTGATTGTGATGCAGAAAGCTTGTGGGGTGGACTTTTGTCTTTTGACACTGAATAGCATGTTTCCCCTCCTTTCACTCTACAAACAGCTCTTGCTAAATCTTTTGTATAAGTTTGTGGTCTTTTTCGTACATGATTTCTCGGCATACCAGTAACTAATGGTTTATCGTTGCATGAATAAAAAATATTATCCTTGTTTAAATGAGCTTACTAATCTGTAGAAATAATTATTTTCGGAAAACCTAATTCAGTATATAAAACTGAAGTGTCATATTTTGCATTTTCATAAACTTTTATGATTTTGCTGTGGTATACTCAATTTACCCCTCCATAAAATTTCAGCATACTCGTTTTACCCCATTTTGTTTCACGACCTGAAACATACAGAAAAGTTTAACTGAGACAAAAGTAGTTTTGTGTGGAAAAGAAGAGGTTGGTGTAGTTTCATCACATATCGATACAAAAAAATTTTGAAAAACTTCCCCAGACATTCGTTACATCAAAATTATCAAAATTATTTTTAAAAAGTTTGTGGGCACTAAAAGTGATGTATTAAATGAGGCATTTTATTGCAAAACTATGTGAGATGGACTGTTGGAGCATACATATTTCTCGCACAAACTTTGAATCAAATTCATCAAACCATGTGAGATGGACCAAAGTTTTCACATTTTATACTTAAGTTATGCTCAAATAACCCCGCACCCACCTTACTATTTGTAATTTTTGTCATTCTAAAGGACCTTGCTAAACATCACAAAACACACCAAGGAAGCCAAAAACATTGCAAAGAATGACAAGGGAGTTTTGCGTACGGTAGAGCGGGACAGCGCTGTTTTGGGCTATTAGCCCTCATCAGCCGCCTTCAGGTAAGATACATACATCTTCCAGAGCGAATGATTTTGTCAGGATCACTCATCCCTTGGGATAAATATATCTTAAAGAATTAAACCTTTGTGATACGTATCCACTCGTGTGTCTACGTCACCACGCTAGTCAAATCCTTTACGTGGCCAGGGTGAAGATCAGGTGAAGAGGAAATTGTCATGATATACCGTTTTTACGTGGCCAGGGTGAAGAGTTCGTCATTTACGTGGCCAGAGTGAAGAGGAAGTTGTCATGACTTACAGTCCAGTAGGCCAGGAAGGACATTGCTTTTTTAGTTATTGATCTTCACCCTAGCCATGTAAAGAATTTGACTAGCGTGGTGACGTAGACACACAAGTGACTATGTACCACAGAGGTTAAATTCTTTAAGATATATTTATCTGAAGGGATGAGTGTTCCTGGCAAGATCATTTGTTTTGGAAGATGAATGTATCTTACCTGAGAGCGGCTGATGAGGGCTAATAGCCAAAAACAGCGCTGTGCCGCTCTACTGTACGTTTGACTGGAGTGCTTTGCACTGTTGGTGATGGAGAGCTGATATAGCCTCCGACCCAACAAGAGGAAGTCGTCATGACTTTCCGTCCAGTAGGCCTGGAAGGACATTGCTTTTTTAGTTAAGGGAGTTTTAATTGAGTAACAGGGTAGTCTGATCACCGCCAAGAGCAAATCGTATGAATGAAAAGCAGCCTTAGTTGAACTACACACCACAAAAAAATCGGAAGCTGTGCAAAGAAAAGGCCTAACAAGAAACTTTTAATTGCATGTCGAGAGAATCAAAATCAATATAAAAAACGAAAAATTGATGAAAGACTTCAAAACAACAAGAGAACAAGGAAGTTGTAGATACTGCAATAGACAAGATGAGCAAAGATTTTGTTTATCCCTTAGTATGTACTCGTGTATCACGTGTATATGTACACGAGTATATTATATGTGTATACGAGTGTATTGCTATCTTAGGCATCTGATATTTCCTATCTTGTACTGTTCACCTATTTCTTTGGTCTTTCTTTACTATGCTTCTGTGTTTTTTTGCTCCACGTTCTATCTATATTCACCTGACTAGCTCATAATGAGAGCGAAACCGGTCGTGGATTGCTATTTACCATCTGCAGCAAGATTTTTAAAATGTTGTTTTTGTTTCTCTTAGAACTAATCTAATAAACTCCATTTGTCTGTTCTTCACTTTTGTCTTTAGCAACTGCTATCATTTTCACTGTATTGAATGCCCAAACGCCAGATTGAGTAATTTTGTTGTGTGGTTTTCGATATGGTCCTCCCTGATTGTTATCAGTGATGATGGACGTAATCCCGAAACAGGATTGCCCAGGTTTTTTCTTGTATGTATATACTGTATATACATACATATGCTTTTTGGAACTGCAGAAAGTCAATTCTATTCGGCGAGAATAAAATATGGATCAAGAACAATAACTCCCTATTCGACGTCACCATGGGATCATTTGACGGGGCAGAAATTTGTGAATTAGTCGGCTTATACCTTCTTCACGCCATCACGCAACTAATTAACACCAACGACGTGGGATTATATCGGGACGACGGACTTGCAGTCCTTCGCAACATTTCCGGCCCAAAAACTGAACAACTAAAGCAAAAACTCATCAAGTTATTTCAAAAAAACGCACTTAGTATCACTACCGAAACCGGACTGATCCAAACTGACTTCCTCGACGTGGCATTCAACCTGCTATCTGGAACCCACCGACCATTCCGAAAACCAAACGACAACCCACAATACATTCATTTCAGTTCCAATCACCCGCCAAACATTAAAAAACAGTTACCAGCCATGATATCAAAACGACTGTCGCAAAATTCCAGTGATGAAGAAGAATTCAATAAAGCCATCTCAGAATACGAAGAAATCCTTTGAAAAAGCGGCTACAACTCAAAATTACAATACGAAGAAACAACAAAACCAAAGAAAAAGAACAGAAAAAAAAATATTATCTGGTTTAATCCCCCATTTAACGCAACAGTAAATACAAACGTTGGAAGGGAATTTTTCAAACTTATGAATACCCACTTCCCCCGCAACCACCCGCTCCATAAAATTTGCAACCAGAACAACGTCAAACTGAGCTACTCCTGTACATCAAATATGGCCTCAATAATATCTGGTCACAACAAAATTCTCCTGCAAAACAACCCAGCAAATCAGGCACAATCAAATCGATGCAATTGCAGGCAAAACACCACTTGTCCGTTAAACGGCGAATGCTGCAGTTCCTCCCTGGTATACTAGGCCTCAATTACAACAAAAGAGAATGCTATCCCCCGAGATGCGGTTTATGCGAAACTGCGTTCAAAACCCGGTACAACAACCACACACACTCCTTCAGAGACGAGAAAAAACAAAACTGCACGGAACTATCTAAACTGTGCTGGAATTTAACGTTTGCGGGCAAGAAACCCAAAATCAGCTGGAGCATCGAAAAACATGCAAATGCCTACCACAGCGAAACAAACAAATGCCAATTATGCATGGCCGAGAAAGTTTCGATCCTGCAAGCGAACCCAGGCACAACAATAAACCGAAGATCGGAACTAGTGCGAGAAAATTTTTAATTTTTTAACTTTCAATTAATCTTTATAACCTCACCTGATGAACCCATTAGCGGGAAACAGTCTGTTGAGAGTTTTTATAATTTTGATGTCTTTAATCTGTTATTAAATCATATATGCTTTTTGGTGAGATATTCATGCTTCTATCAAAAGAAAAAAACTGATCCGCTGATAAAGTATCGGTAGTGAATTTGATTGCAATGTGAAGTATTCAGCATGTTGTCAGCAAGAGTGTACGCTGTGCAGTGTGATTGACTGAACATGGCAGAACTCAGTGTATTGCATGTGCCAAGTAGTTGCACACTCTAGTCCTCCTTGACAAGCAGCACACTTGAATGTGATAATTATTTGCTAGTATCGGCTCACACAGTACCTTTTACCCGAAAGTGAGGCGTATTAACTCTGGATTGCCTTGACGCCGATTTTGTCATGCCAGTGAATAATCCTCTCAGAGTCTGCGACATAGTCTGGTGGTGCGGTACAATGTGCCAAGATTGCTGGTCCAGTTTCGTTACATACAATTAATGGCTAGAATAGATCATACTTTGTGGTAGCTGCTGACTTGAAGATTGCAAGCTTGCCTAGCAGTGAAATGGTCTAATTACGCGCACTCGTGAATTACATAGACTTTGCTTGGAAAAGTTTTACCTTCGTTTTAATTATTGCTGTGTATATTATGGTTTGAATTAATACTTGCTCTATTTTTCAGTTCTTTATTATTCTAAAAATGTTGCTTAAACTATCTGATGATAACTTGCAGCATCTCTCTTTTTTACATGATGCTAATAATGATGTTGTTAAGGAATTCGTTGATATTTCACTTCAATTTCTAACTAGTGGAATGAACAAGAAAATTTTCAAAGTTGCCGCGCAGAAATTGCAAGCTGACGAAAATGTAGTTGAAAATGCAGTTGTGGGATTAATGCAATTATTTGCAGAAGCAACTAAGTATAAGCTGAACAATGATGATTTATATGATTCCCTCGTCGCAATGGGTTTTGCTGAACAACATGCAGAGACAATCAAAGATGCCTTTTCCTCAACAACAACACGCAGAGCTTTGAATAATTGTGCGTCAACATTACCAGGTTATGATAATCTGGAGTGGCGATTGGATGTTAAGTTATCAACTCGATCGTTGCATCAACAGCTTGACCCTGTGGTGAGAATGAAGCTGCATACTAGTGATGGTGAACAAAAAAACGTTCATTTTTTGCAAACTGATCCGGTTAACTTACTACATATGTCTAGAGTCGTTGAAGAAGCGCTTGATGAAATGAAGTCAAATCATGTTCGTAGAATCTTGAGAAATATCGCTTAGTTTTCTTTGCATTGTGATGGTTTCATCACTCCATTTTATTGGCTTTGTCTAGGTAACACAAAAAGATTTTCCACTTTCATTTTTTGAGACATAGGTGTATTGTAGAAAACTAGATTATTATCGACCAGGCAAAATAAATCATTTCGACCTATTGTCTTCACTAAAATGCGTAATAAATGCAGTATTCTGAAGATTCTGACATCCTTGGCTGCATGTGTGGCAGAAATTGTTATTATACCATTGTTACATTGAATGAGTGTACAACAAATGCAAATAATTTCCAGTATTTTTGGACCATTTTAAATTTTTCTGTACAAACATTATTGATTTCTTGTGAGTACCTGACATTCACTTTGAAATTTTTTTTTTCTTTTTTTTTTTGGTTGGTAAATCAGCAGTTAGTAGCCAAGGTTGGCTTAGCCAAGCCAAGATATTGGCTTGGAAGCAAGCTACTATCCTACCATCTTTGGTTGTAGCTGTTAACTTTGACGCTTTAAACAAGTTTTTAAAGCTATTGGGAAAACTTCAAAGTCCAATGCATTCCAGTCAGCGTCAAATAAAATTGTGCTCATCTATTAATGTTGATGTTTTACCAGCTGTAATTGATGCATGATTGTTTTATAAGCTTGTGAAATCGCGTAAGAATGGAAGGTGAGGCTCGGTTATGTTTAGCAGTCTGAAGTTTTGAGGCAGGGGTTATGTTTAACGTATTATTGACCAGTTGTACCAAACAAATCATCGAAATTTAGTGAAGAGATGTATGAATTTAGGTTCGCTTTTTGCTACTAATAGCCTGCAAAAGCTTGCGTTGGCTTTGTCATCATTCAGAAGCAGACTAAAATGTTTCATCATATTGTTGTGTGTCTGCGGAAATATTTAGGCTAAAACAGTGATATTAGTGAAAACATTTCCTACCATAGTCCGTAATAATAGCTCTGAAAAATCAATAAAATCTGAAAGGGTAGGCGCTCCCTTTTGATTCCAGCGGACTCTCATGCGTGGAAAAATCATGGACTGGTATTGTATCATTAAAACAGCAGCTTGTGTTGTTGGTTTTTATGTCAAGTTGCGTGAAGGAAATACTGTCTTGTTTATTTTGTATTAAAAAATTAAAAGGCTTTCGATGTAAACTTGAAATATCTGTTAAAAAAATTTAGTAATGATCGTTGATTTATTGCGAAAATAATTTGATTTTATTCAGTGAATCTACCAGCGTATTATTTATTTCTGTATTTCATCTTGATTTTTCAGTGTCTAGTTATTGAATCGATTGTAGGTAGATTTCAAAACAAGATTATGTTGAAATCTCTTTTGCAATTTGGCCGCGTAGGCTTGGTGCGATCATTCAGCACATCTGCAGTTTTGAATGAAAAATTAAGCGACAAAGTTGCTGTGGTTACCGCTTCCACTGAAGGAATTGGATATGCAATAGCCAAAAAATTAGGCCTGGATGGGGCCCATGTTGTAATAAGCAGTAGGAAAGAAGAAAAGGTGGTTAAGGCTCTGGAGGCTCTAAAATCTGATGGAATAAATGCTTCTGGTACAACTTGCCATGCAGCGAAAGCTGCAGATCGTAAAGCTTTGCTAAAGAAAGTAAATGCTGAACATGGACGTGTGGACATTCTTGTTTGTAATGCTGGTGTGAACCCTTATTTTGGAAAAACCCTCGATATTCCAGAGTCTGCATATGATAAAATATTTGATATAAATGTCAAATCGACATTTATGCTAATTAAAGAAGCTGTGCCTTTAATAAAAAAAAGCGAGAGTGGATCAATCATTATTGTTTCATCTATCGCTGGGTTGGAGCCATTTGATTTATTAGGTGTTTATTCTGTTAGCAAGACTGCATTACTGGGATTAACAAAGGCACTTTCTCCTGAGTTGGCAGCAATGAACATTCGCATCAATTGTATTGCCCCTGGTTTGGTCGATACGAAGTTTAGTAAGGCGTTGTTGAACAATCCCCAAGCTTTTGCCAATATTCCCATGCAGCGAGCTGCAGAACCTGATGAATGCGCTGGAATTGTTTCTTTTTTAGCGTCTGTCGAAGCCTCGTATATGACAGGAGAAACAATTGTTGTTGGTGGTGGAATGAAATCTAGACTTTAGTGATACTTGCACTACTCCGATTTTTGCTTGCTACATTGCTGGCATTTCGGTGAAAGCATTGCGTTTAGATTTTCAAATTAGCAGAAGTTATAATTTTATCAATTAAGAAATTTTTAGTTATATGTCAAGCTTCGGCCAATGTTTTGATAAAAGCGCGATTTTTCATGGTTTTGATGGAATGAAACGTGCAGTAGGCCTAACTGTATCGCATGTTTCTGCAAAAAGCAACGATTTTAATAGCGTATTTTTTGATCTTAAAATAATTTGCATTTGTTTATCTAACGCAGCTCAGGGGTGCCTTGGTGGGGGGTGGTTCCGGGGGGAGGGGGGCTGCCCCCTCCTAGTTCTAAAAAATACTTTAAGGGAGGGCCCAACTATTCAAGTCGTAGTAAACGTTCAGTGCTATTTAACTTAATATTCAGTATTTTCACATTCAAGTCTGTCGAACAAAAATTCGCAACCAAGACTACCTTGAGCACTGTTCAGGCAATATTCTGCTGTTCAGTGACGCATTAATACCGCACCGTAAAAGCTGACTGTGACGCTATAGTAGTACATTCTTTCCTTTCAAGATTCAACTCTCCTTGTCTTCTGTCGGTCGCATATTCAGCTGATTTGCGTTTTAAGTAATTTACGTCGTGCGCCTTGTAGCCTACTTACTGCCGTATAGGGTTTTCAAAAAATTCGCCGGGATTTCCGGGATCTCAAAAATCCTCGGGATTCTCGGGAAATTTTTCCAAACTTGATTGTTTTGCCTTTTTTTTGGTTTTCAGCATTTCAAATCTCATTTTTAGCATTTTGATATGTTGTTTTGATAAACTTTGTTTGAGCTTTCCAATTTTTTGAATGAATTGAGGAAAAACTTTTGATCTCACTCGCATTTTGTCTTAAGAAATTTTGCGTATTTTGAAAAATAATATTTATTGAGCAAAAAAAAAAATTACACTTGCAGTAACGCATTTTTTATGTCGAATTTATAGATATTAATACCACTGAAATCCTTGCTAAAGTAAAAAAATTTTCCCGGGAAATTTGAAAACCCCAAATTTTCCGTCCCGACTTCCGGGGAGGAAACACTACTGCCGCACATTTTGATTTCTTCAGGTGGGCCTATGTTTTTCTGGCAGATTGCAGTAGATTGTCATTTGTAATTTCAATTTTCGTTTTTCTCTTAGTTGTATATACAGAGTACCGGTAAACTTAAGTATCTGTGATTACTGCCATATTTTGGCAAATATAGTTACAACTTCAGGACTTTTTGTGTCACTTTTTCACCACCTCTGACCCTAGGTCTACACTCTTCTGAGTTTTGAATGTTTAGTGATTGTGTGCTTGTGACTGCATAAACTAATGCCTTGGAATTGGAAATAAGCTTGTAACAAGCGTTGTCAAACAGACTGGTGGTGACTGAAAGCGGAGCAATTAAGCTTTACACGATTCAAATGCTATGAATTATTATCGTTTAAATCAACTGAATTTTTAACACTGAACTAGGGATGTCTATTTCAGAATAAAGTATTCTAGAATAGTTCCGACTTATCTTTTTTTTCGAATCCAGAATTTTAAATCCTTGACCGATTCCTAAATCTATAAAATGACCGTCAGTACTATTTTGATATCAGTTCAGCACGCAGCCGCTCGACTAATGCAAAACAAAAAAATTAACATTTCTTTTTTTTTCGTAAATTTATAGCCAGCACAAGGATAGCAGCAGTATAAATTCGAAGCATATATACCCACAGTGGCGTAGTCATGGAGCTAACAATGGGCATACCCCTCTTGAATTTTGGAAACACATGCAAAAAATACGGCTCCCTTACATTAACAAGCGGTGCATGCTACACTCATGGCCTCCCACAAATTTTTTACGGCCTCCGACGAACACCGCTGATCATACAAACACGAGGCCGAGCGCGCATTGCGTTTATGCGCAACGTCTGAAAAGATTTATCACGCGCAATTTTCGTCACAATTAAACCGAATCCTAAAAACGGAACCGGTTCAAAATTGGAACCGGTTCCCTAGGATTTGATATTCTGAAATGGATATTCCTACACTGAACAGGGCCCCCCTAGTTTAAATTTTACCAAGGCAGCCCTGTAACGCAGGGTGGTAAACATGCGGCCCATTTGACTGCACTACCCATCTCAGCGTTTTGTTTAGTGTACGGCATTGATTCAAAAACTTTAAGGAAACTTTTACTGTCATCCATTATTCGAATGTGTGTGACATAAATATCGCTCGATAGTCTTAAGATTTTGCGGTAAAAGATAATTTTTTGCGACATAGCTTTGGGTGTATCACGGGTAATTTTTAAAACCGAAAGGATTTTAATCCGCTCGAAATATCGTGGATCTTTGCGGAACATAACGGAGAGTTTTCCACTCAAAAAATAGCGATTGGAATTTTGTGATCGTTGACCGCAGTAGTTAATGTGGGTGAGAAGTACATGGATTTCGCATGTTGAGTTTCGTGCCACCCTAACACTCTCAACAGCTGATGAGGGTGTGCTTTATGAGTATGCACTCTTTGTAAGTTGTTAGGCCTGTTCGTAAGGAAACTTATTGGTAATGTAATTGCAGAGATTTGCCTTTTATACAATAACGCAAGCGTTTTTTTCGCAGTGCGTAGCCGTAAGTCATTGCCGCTGCTCAGTCACGTAAACGTAGTGAGGAGATAGTACATCAGGTGCCAACTTAATTATTAATCGTGGAAGAGTTTGGCAAAAATTATATGTCTATGGAAAAAGCTTTTAGAGGATGCACCATAGCAATTGACAATGAGGAAGATGCCTGCACCCTGCATTGCATTGAAGTCATTGTTGCGGTGTACAATTTTCAAAAACTTATCCATTTCTTTTTAAGATTTTGAACCTCTTACCCAATTGCTGCTGATTTGTACTAAATTTCACGATCTACGACATATGTGCACGAAATGCGCCGAGCGTATTTTTTAGCAACTTTTTATCGATTGGTCAACAGTCTACTCTACACGATAGTTATGTTTAAGCGGTATACAAAGATGTTGTTCTTGTGTTCATTTTTGAAAATATTTGAAAGCATTTTCTACAGTATGTTTTATTTTAAATTGATGCAAATTATTTTCAGTTTGCAACGATCCTTTCGCATGTTTTAATTTACGTAAGTTACTTTTAAGCGAGCAAATGAAGAAATGTGTATTAACGGCAACGTAATAAAAAAAAGCTGACACAAAGTCAACATCAAGTTAGCGATAGATGAGAACTCGTTTCCATAATCAGTTGACTATAATAGAGTTTAAAGGTAAGAGTTCCAGATTTGAAAGTAAAACGTCAATTTTTAGGCTCGTAAAATAGAAAGAATATAAATAGAATTATGTTTAATAGTAACAAAAATTCCTGTGTCGACTGTTGTTTGAAAGAAAAAAAAAATGATCTTTTGCTTTCGAGATTATTTAATTAAACAAAATACTTCCACCACTTTTATCAATCTAATTTACAAGATGAATATAAAAAAATTGTTGACTTGCAATTGGCACTTTACCTTCCATAAAATGTCGCAATCAACACTTCTGGTGATGGGTATCTCGTTCCCATCTCTAAATCGCTAAAAAAAATGTGGTGCAATCGCTTTTACAGATTTGGAGAACCATTGTATTCGAGAGGTACCCCATGGAGAACCATTGTATTCGAGATGCACCCCATGGAGATCCAAATTTAAGACTGGGCGCTCGCAAGTGTTAAATTTAGGCCCAAAAATAAAAGTTTAAAAATCAAAATTAAAGACCTGCAATTAGAACATTTCGACTGTAACAAAAGTCTCGTCAGCCTTGCTACGCACAGCCAATCCAGGCTAAACTCATTCCAGACCGTGAAGACTCTTTTTTGCATTGCTTTATCTGAACATCTCGACTTCATCTCTTTTCTAGGTTGTGCTCTATTTTTAGCAAGCGACTGGCCCCAAACAACGATACCAATGAAAGAGCCTATAACTACTAACCCAAAACTAAGTTACCGCTAGCCTAACTAGCCTACATCACCAGAAGCCCCCATGGCAACCCACTCATTTGCAGCTGCAGACGCGTTTCGACCTTATTATGGTCTCATCAGTGCGGCATAGCAACCTCCCATCTTTCTGAAAAAAAAAAAAAAGCTAACCTTCAAAAGAACTACACACCCCAAATCTAAGCCTCTACTCGTTCTGCTCAAAATAGAACATTTGAAATAAAACCTTCAAGGAATTAGTACATGCTGGATTATGATGTCACAGATTCCTTGTAAACAATCGAAAAAATTAGAAATGACCGGTTGGTTTAAACATTATTTTCCCGGTAATCTGAGAAGGAATTTTTTGTTTACGGTTTATAACTATACCAGTTACCAAAACCTGCAAAAAACCTCTCTACCCAACCCGTTCACCCGTGAAAAAGCGGGGGACAAGGCAGGCACTGTGACGTTGTTTGGGGCCAGTCGCTTGCTAAAAATAGAGCACAACCTAGAAAAGAGATGAAGTCAAGATGTCCAGATAAAGCAATGCAAAAAAGAGTCTTTACGGTCTGGAATGAGTTTAGCTTGGATTGGCTGTGCGTAGCAAGGCTGACGAGACTTTTGTTATAGTCGAAACATTAATTTGTCCCTTGCAAATTAGAACATTGTTGTTGCAAAGCTGCTAAACAATAAAAATGGATGAAAATAAGACAACATCAACAAGGTAATCAGTGATTGAAATATTTCATGATAAAAAGATCTAACGATATTTCGTTTAAAAACGCAACTTGCTTTTAGAAAAACACGTTGTCAATCTCGAAAGCAAAAGGTCGGAATTTTTGCGCGCAAATAACAGCCGACCCTTGATTTTTTTTGTTCTCTCAAACATAATTCCATTTCAAATTTTTTTCATTTTACTAGCCTATATTGCTTTGACGTTTTGTCTAGAATTCTTACCTTCTCAAATACTAGTTGACTGATAATGGAAATGAGTCTTCATTTATCGCCAACTTGCTTATGACTTTGTGTCAGTTTTTTACAACGTTACGTAAATACACGTCTCTTAATTCACGAAAAGTAACTTGCGTGAAGTATAACATGCGAAAAAAATCGTTGCAAATTAAAATGATTTGCATCAATTTGAAAAAAGCATTCTGTAAAATCTGCGCTCGGACGCATGACGCATTTCGCGGCCAAACGTCGGATGTCGTAAATTTCATCATTAAGCCTTTTTGTAATCGATAACCAACTGCGAGTTTTTGTGCAAAATGCTGTAACAAATATTAAACCATGCGAGCTAGTTTATAGCTGATAAGCTGTTTGCCTATTTATAGTCAAATGTTTATTGTGTGAACAAACAATGCACTCAATCCTTGTTAATTATTAAAAATTTAATTGTGTGATAGCGGCCAATTGGTGCAGTGGACGCACCGCTAGCGGTGTGGGAGGTTTGGACGCTGACGGCGTGGACAATATCGCCTACGGTTCGTTACCCCTTCGACGCTTTGGTGTTGCCTAGGCGCCAAATCATGGAGATGGGCCGCGCCACTCGTTACGCGCTTCGGCGTTATACCTCAAGTATAATAAAGATTTGCTTTGATTTGATACTATCGTGATCTTAATGTTTGCTTTATTTGAAATGACAACAGTTTTGAGATGTTTTGCAATTTTTATTCGTTTGTTCCTTTGTAAATGTTTGCAGAAGATTGCTTGGCATGGACTGGAGTATCTTTTCTCAATGGAAATGCTTCATTGCGATGTTATGCTCTTCATTTTGTGTACTGCAGTAATGGTGTTCAGCAAGTTCAATTTTATGATTAATGATTCAGTAGATATTAGTATTTCAAGGGACAATGTTACGGTGCTGAGTAGAAGATCGTTTATGATGGATTTTGCGTACGGCTGGTGTCTGGCGCATTTGTCCCGTAATTGGATGGCTGCTTACTTGAGAAGCGCGAGCTTACTTCGCACTCTACCTTTATGCATGGTTGTGTTTTTAGTTTTTATGCATGGCTGCTGTTTTTATGCATGGCTGCTGACTCGAAGAGCGCAAGCTCACTTCGCAGTCTCCCTCCATTGCTGTTGAATTTTCAGTTTAATATAATTTGAAAGTAGCCTTAATTCTACACTTTTATTGAATAACCTCATATTATTTATCAAGTTGTAGTGAAATGGGTAAATTTGATGGTCAAGTTGCTCTTGTCACTGCCTCTACGGAAGGAATAGGGCTTGCTATTGCTAGAAGTCTTGCCCAAGAAGGTGCTCATGTGGTGATATGCAGTCGAAGAAAAGCAAACGTTGATAATGCTTTGCTGACATTAAGAAGTGAAAATTTAAGTGTATCGGGAATGCCTTGTCATGTTGGAAAAGCTGATGAAAGGGCAGCCCTGCTGGAGAAAGTCAAATCTGAACATAGTAGGATTGACATTCTTGTATGTAATGCTGGGATGAATCCTTATTTTGGCAACATATTGGCAACTACTGAAAGTGTGTACGACAAAATCTTTGATATAAATGTTAAATCGACCTTCATGCTGATAAAAGAAGCTGTTCCTTTAATGCTCGGCAGAAAAAACGCATCTATTGTGATTGTATCTTCCTTATCTGCATTTGTAGCAAATGAATTTCTTGGTGTATACTCAGTAAGTAAAACTGCTTTAATTGGATTAACTAAGGCTTTGTCATACGAGTTGGCTTCAAAAAAAATTCGAATTAACTGCATTGCTCCTGGACTCATTAAAACCAAGTTTAGCGATGCTCTTCTAGCGCAAGGTGAAAGTGCAGTCACAAGCTCGATTCCTCTTAGACGTGTGGGGGTTCCGGAGGATTGTTCCGAAACTGTGGTGTTTCTCTGCTCGCAAGGAGCATCCTATATCACGGGGGAAACGATAGTAATGGCCGGTGGAATGGTCAGCCGGTTGTAACAACGTATAGTTTGCTCTTTTGAAAATGATTGTGCTTTGAAATTATGTTGCTTTAAGTGTTAATTGAATAAGCTACATTAATTGAATGAAACTTTATGTTAAAGATTATTTATTAAAGAGCATTTGCGTGCAATTTTTCCTGTAAGCAAATGGAATGATGCCTTTCATTCCTTTTACGTGGATGCCATTGTATGCACGATAAGGAAGCATCGCTTGCTGCGTATGTGCTTTTGTCAAGAAATTTTAGCATTTGGGTCCAAAAATCGAACTGGGCGTTCTGTTTTTCACGTGGCAAGAACGCACGTTCGCGTCGACTTCATAGATTAATTTCTCTTGTGATTCTATCGCGCAATGTAAGGTTTGCAGGCTGAATTTCCCGAATGATTTTGCTTCTGTTTTACGAAATTGTCTTGCTTTTCTAAAGGTAAAAGTACGGTACAGCGGGTGCAAGCACACATTGTTTAGGCCATTTTCAATCGGCGGTCCATGACAGTTATCAATCACGAATGATTGAACGCTGTTAAGGGACACACATGACGAACAACACATACACAAAACCCTTCGCACTTCCGCTTGTGCCTAGCGCCTGGCGCGAAAGCTGCGAATACTATTTTTAGAGTCTTTAGTGTGACCCGACCGGGCATAAAAGCCCAGTCTCCCGGCTACCAAGCGTACGCTCTTAACCGATACACCAAAATTAATGTTCTATGCAATTTTTATGAGTGAGTGATATTTTCAATACATTTTATTTAGATGTAGGCTGCTTACCGTTGTGATTTGTACTTTAATACTGACTACTGTCAATACATACGCCTTGATTCACATCTGTTATACGTTGTCTCTACCTGCTATTACAGGGAGTAGGTATCAGTGCTCCCACTGAGATTATTGGTAAAACCCTAGGCAGCAGCAGTAGTAGTAGTAGTCTTTTTATTGTCACAATTTTTAACAAGATATACAGAAAAAGAAAACAAACAATGTGAAGTGACGAGGAGGCGCGAAAGACCGTGGAATTGCAACTCATCCGGTTGCTCGGTCGTCAAGTCTGCACGCTCCTCATTGCCATAATGTGGCAAAAAAATACAAAAAACAACATGTGGCGAAAACACAACGCACAAAAAAAACAAAAAAAGAAAAAAAATTCAAAATAAATAATAATGAATGATTGTACAGGACATACGAACAATAGTTTAAATATACCAGAGCAAGTAAAAGTACGGTGTACAAGGCTACATAAAAATATTACAGATGCTGATGGCGATGGCGGAAGCATTTCGAAATTAGGGGGGCAAAAGCAATGACCAGATTTTCTTCGCCTACAACCCATATTTAACCTGCCCACGTGTGACATGCCCAATTTATCTTTGTAGGCTTCAGACCCACGGTTCTTGCTTTTATAGTTTCTGCATCACAATTAAATTTTTGATGTCATAATCACTTTTTTAAATTTTTTCCAGGTGTCATGACCATGTGTAGTTGCTGTCTCTTTCTTTGTCTATTTTTTCTTTTCGCATGTTTTAATGGTCTTTTCCGTTGTGTCGTGTCTTCCTTTTCTTGAGTTTTTCTGAAACGCTGTCCTGTGTGCTATATTCGTGCTTCAAGAAAAAAAGAATTGATTAATTGAACTGTGTTACGGTACATGTTTTTATTTTTCTTTAAGGGTTAAATGTTACTTTTCATTAATTAAATTTATCTTTCCAAAATTCTGACCAGCTAGTCAAAAAATATAGCACCATCCTCTTACTGAACACCATCTCTAATAGAACGCCACAATAGAAGAGAAGGCTTGAAAAATAGAGTGCTGTGGCAGTGTGGCGCTCATATAGAGGTTTCACGGTATGTCACCTTACTGTACGGTCACGGAAACAAGAGCAGTAAGCTTTTTTGGAGCATACGAAAAGATAAAGTTGGGATGATCAATAACCATAGATGGGCATGTTAATGCAAAACGTTAGCTTCGTTAACCAATACTTCGTTAACACAGTTATGTAGGCCTACCTCCGTTAACGTTAATTCGTTAAATTCAGCTCCAATTAACGGAATTAATTAAATTCGTTAAATCGTTAATTTTGACTTAAAATGGCATTTCTCTTTTAAAAAAATCAATGAATCAAAGGTTTATTTGTGCTTTCTGTAAGAAATTTACGAGGTAGGCTACACGAAAAATTATTTGTAGCACCAGGAGATGGTGAATATGACCATGCGGTCTTCGATGTCAACCACCACCTGTGAGCAGGCATAGTAGGCCTATTGTTGGAATATGAACAGCTTACATGTTGGAGTATAAACACAAATAAAACACCCAGCAAGGTAAAGAAAACTAAATTTATAAATCAAAATTGCTCAATGGTTTCTTCAGGCAATATATGAGCAATTTTACATTAAAAATGCAATTGAGACATCAAAAAAAACACAAAATAATGACATTAATAATAGATGAATAAATAAACTACTCAAAATAAAAGTTCAGCTGACTCTGCATTTTCTAGATTCACCAGCAGGCTACCAAATGCATAAATGCAAACAATTTTATTTTGCTTGGGCAGGAGAATATTTGGCAATAATGCTAAAAATTCTTGAATATCAATGTTTGCGTAAGCATTTAAGCAATTTTTCTGCTCACAAGCAATATATTTTGTTGTTATATCTCGATTTTTGACTTCATTGGTCGTATTTTGCTAGTTTATCGATGTCAAACTCAACCAACAATAAGAGAAATAAGCGTTTATAAAAATTTAACGGAATTTAATTTCGTCCGTTAATTTCCAAAAGAAATTTAACGAACTAACCAGTTAATGAAAAAGTTAGCTTCGTTATTAACGAAATTGTGCCCACCTCTGTCAATAACTCAACTCCGATTAACGTTATTTCCTACACCGATAAGGTGATGCGTCGAGAAATAGTAGAACTTCATGAATCGCATCCAGCGATGGCGGAAGCATTTCTAAAGTGGGGGGGAGGCCCAAAACCAATGACCAGATTTTCTTCACCTACAACCAGGGCCGGCAGTGGCGTAGTGAGAAATTTTAAAAGGGGGGAGCATAATTTTCACATTTTGTTCTAGCGTATTTTTTCGGCAGAACTAATTTGAAGCTGATTGAGAAACAAGAAAAGCTTTAGGGGGGTCCGGGGGCGCGCTCCCCCGGAAAGTTTTTGAAAATTTACATGCTGTAATGGCTATTTTAGTGCTTTTTCAATTATTTCCGGGCAAATTGTGTTTAAATTTTTTGACCCTAATTCTAAGTGCTTCGCCAAACATGGTGCATTTTTGGAGTATAATCAGGGCCGAAACTAGGCAATGCGCCCCCCCCCCCCCCGAAATCATTTAAATCATTTTTCGGGGCCACCTAAAAATTTTTTCTTGGATGATGATGCAAAAGAGCGAGCCCCGAAGGGGCGATGCCAAACTAGGGGGGTCTGGGGGCATGCCCTCTCCAGAAAATTTTGCGGAATTTCACCTTATTTTGAAGGCTTTTTGTGCGTTTTGAGCATTTAAAGATCCTCAGTTTTAACAAGGTTTAGTAGTCTGTTTAACTAGGTCCCTTCCAAACCCACTAAAATAATGCTGCAAGCAAACTCTACTCTAACATTTCGCTACTTATGCGAAGAAAAAACGTTTTTAAGGCTTATTTTTGCGCCTTTCACTTGAGAATGAGGAGCCCTTGGCAGAAGCGGATCCAGAAAGTTTTGGTGGGGGGGATGTGATTTTAAATTAGGTTGAATGTTAACTAAATATAAAGACGTTTAGACCCGGAAACGAGCGTAAATAAGTCCTTTCAAAATGTTTCATTTCAGGGGCGTATTCAGAATTTTTTTCAGGGAGAGGACACCAAATTTCGTCACTTTTTCAAGCGCAATTTTTTCCCGGTAGAGTTACTTCAAGCAACTTAAGTAACAAAAACGACTTTAGGGGGGCATGCTACCCCAAAAAATTTTTGAAAATTTGCATACTGCAATGGTCATTTTAGCGCTTTTCGAACAATTCTCAGGCAAAGTTTGTTCATATTTTTGGCCCCTAACTTTGAGTGCTTTATCAAATACGATGCATTTTGTAAGCACAGTTTCGATTATGCGTGCTTAAGGCGACTAAGGTTTATTGTTATGAACGGGGGTGCAAATCTATGTTGAGCATTGGGGGAGATGATTTAGCAAAATCGACCATTTTTAGATATTGGGGGGATGATTTAGCTAAATTGACACGTCTGCAGATGTCCAATATTTTGTCCTGTGAAGTGATGACCAAAAAAAAGGTCATAACGTTCCCAGATGCCAATTTTTTGCCCTAAATGAAGTGAAGGCCGAAAAAAGGTGATCACCTGCGTTGACGCCCAGTTTTGGGACATGAAAATATTGGGGGGATGCTGCCGGATTATTGGGGGGATACATCCCTCCATGGATTTGCACCCATGGTTATGAGAGGTTCGAAATTTTAGAAAAACTTTATTTATCCAAAGCATTGTTGAAAAAGGCTGGTGGGGGATGCATCTCCCTCACCCCCCCCTGGATCCGCCCCTGGCCCTTGGTATGCTACTAAACGTTTGTTTGCTAGTTTGCGACTGCTATTCTTCGAAAAATTTGCAGGGGCCCCCAAGGCGAAAAGATCGCGCGAGTTAAGACAAAAAATATATTGAATCCCACATCGCGCGAGTTAAGACAAAAAATATATTGAATCTTGGAATAGGCTTATTTATAAGGCATCTTTATCATACGTTGATTAAATAGTACTACGTACTGACTATTTACGGGGCCCCCTTTTTGTGCTTCCCCCCGGCTGGGGGGTTCGGGGGGCGCTAGTTTCGTCACTGAGTACAATATATGGATTTTTTGAATATTTTTAGGGGTGGTAACGATTAATTTATTTTCAATAGTTAACTTTTAATAAATTAACAATTAATTAATAGTTATTTTCGATTAAATCAAAGCTTCTGCACTAATATTGATTGACAAATTTATTCTTCATGTACTTCAATTACATTTCATGTACTTCACCCGTATACCACGCAAGGTGAAAACTCCACACTATCCTTTGATGCTGAATGAGAAACAGGAAGCTATACTAGATTTTTAGTCTGTAGTCTGACCCGACTCGGAAATTAAATCTAGGTCTACCGCTTCAGAGGCAGACGCTCCATGCACCAGGCCAACTTACGTAGCTTATCTATATGTTGCATATTTTGCAAACTTACTCATTAACATATCATAGATAAATAATATAGGAGGTGCTCTCTTAAACTACCACACTATACTCTTATGCCTTTTCGTTCCATCTGACTCTGGTAAAACTGTACAGTGTACACTAATACAGGTTATCAACTTCGAAATTGCAACAAAAACTTATTTTTTCAGTCTTGTATCATTTTGGGCAACGTAACAGAGGCATTGTTATTGCGTCACAATTATATAAAGTATTGATTAACGACATGCGTAACTGCTCTGCATAATTGCGCTAAATCCAGAGTTGTATTCAATGTTTCGCTGTTCGCTGGATTCTCTTACATTATAATCAAGATGGGCTAAAAATTAAAGTTTAATCCGATTAATAGTTAAACAAAAATTTAACCGTTAAAGTAAATTAACGATTAATCGATTAATTAATCTTTAAATCCCGCAGCCCTAAATATTTTACTAACAAAAATAAAAGCCCAAATGATTTGAAACATTTGAATGTTAGAGACGTTTCGATTTAAACTGAAACCATTATCAATTTAAAAAATATCATTGCGAAAAAAGAGAAAAAGTTACTATACGGACAAGCTCGAAGCAAATCATGAACATATGGATGCAATTAAAAACGTTTGGTACTACCAAAAGTTTTTAATTGCATTTGGTACTAGCAAAACTTTTGTTACTACCAAACGTTTTTAATTGCATCCATATGTTCATGATTTGCTTCGAGCTTGTCCGTATAGTAACTTTTTCTCTTTTTTCGCAATGACATTTTTTAAATTGATAATGGTTTAAGTTTAAATCGAAACGTCTCTAACATCCAAATGTTTCAAAAAATTTTTGGGCTCTTATTTTTGTGATTAAAATGATGCATTTTGTTCGCATATTTTAAATTATGCGTGCTTAAGGAGTAAGGCTTATAGCTATCGAAGAGGTTCGAAATTATAGAAGAATTGTATGCATCAAAAACATGTTTGAAAATGGCTGGTGAGAGTATGCATATCCCTCATTCTACCCCTTTGGATTCGCCCCTGGCCATAAGCTACAGAAACCATCAAAAGAATCTGGCATATTTCAGTCACTTGGCACCATTAGTATTGTTCTTGTTTACTAAAAGGCAGAGTCAAAGGGGGGGCATGGCACAGTGGCCCTGCCCTTAAATACGCTTTTGAGGGCCGGATTTGATCACACTGATTGGAAGAGCAAAAAAAGGTCTTCACGTCCTCAGATGTCCTGTTTTCACTGAAAATATCGGTTTGGTGAAGAGCAAAAAAAGGTATATCGTCCTCAGTTCTCAGATGTTTTGTTTTCCACTGAGAGTATCGGTGAAGAAAAAAAAATAGGTCTCCATCGTTCTTGATGAGGCCCCCCATTTTCTCCGAGGCCCTAGGTTTCAGCCTGCTTAGCCTGTACGTAAATCCGGCCCTATACCTACAATCCATATTTAGCCAGTCCACATGTGACATGTCCAATTTATGTGGGCTTCAAACCCACGATTCTTGCTTCTAGTTTCTGTTCCCCCCACCCCGCAAGCAAAATCTTAAAGAAGACATCTCTGGATATAAGCTCTTTTCTAGGTTTTAATTTCGATGGTAGGCCTATTAAGTTTCAAATACATTCATGCGGAGGCAATATTGTAGAAGTAAACACGTAAATTAGGCTTCCCCAGGCCCCCCCTGAAAAAAATGGGGGGGCCAAGACCCCCCGGTTTCGCCACCTATCGCCTCACGTAAAACTAGAATTGAAACGTTTTAATTGCTTTCTCTGACTAGAAAAAGCAATTTTGTTGGCAAAGGAATTGCACTGCACAGCAAAACAGTGAATTAAAAGATTTAAAAACTAGGTTAGGCCTATAGATATTTTACACAGTCCGCCGCTTTTATTTTATGACAGCTGCTTATTTTATCGATTTGGAAGGTTAGTTGGTAACGTCAAAATTATGTCTGAAAAAAGCAAAACTTCTGCCCCCCCCCCCCCCCCCGAGAATTAGCCCCGGTTCTCGTATTACAAAAATTTCACTGCAAATCCAGTAGGATACATTTCTTTTAAGTGACTGTCGCAAGGTCAGAGCAGATAGTAGGGTATGCAATACGTTTGTGGAGGGCCTAGTTTAGTTGTTATTGTTTACAATAAACGACACTTACAACAACTACTGTACCTCGCCTCGTCTCAAAACGTACTGTAAAATGTTTTTCCATACTGAAAGCTTAGATCAGTGATTCTCAATCTTTTCTGAGCCGTGGCTCCTCGACTGCACCTCTAGAAGACCGTGGCCCACTGGCCCTTAAAGTGTGTGAGTTTAAAAGTCCCTGCCTGTTATAATTAATCAATGGTTTCTACCATCGTGGCTCCAAAGAGAACACTCTGTGCTCTGTGGTCCTTTGGGGGGCCAAGAGCCACGGTTAAAAGGTTGAGAACCCCTGGCTTAGATGCTACCAATCGCTGGTTTACCTTTCATGAGTTAAGATGCTCAATTTGACATTTACAAGAAGCAACTTAATTTATTTGCTTTAAGAAGATTACATTTTTTCTGTTCTCCCCTAACCCACAAACAAAATTTTGAAGAAAACATATCTGAATTTAAGCTCTTTCCTGGGTTTCAATTTTGATAGTAAACCTATTAAGTTTCAAATACATTCATGCAGAGGTATTGTTGTAGAAATAAACGCGTAAATTAGGCCCCCCCCCTGAAGAAAAAGTGGGGGGCCAGAGACCCCCGGTTTCCCCACCTATAAACCTAGGTTATCCCTGCAAAAAAACTCAGATGCAAAATCATGCGTTTTAACAGCAACACCGGATTTATGTCGTATCACTTAAATCGAGGTAAGTGATGTTTTGTTGATAATTTTTGGTACAATGAGACAAAAAATGATGTAGCCTACGTAGAAAACAAGGAAAATGCTCATTTCACTGTTTTAGGAAACCGCTGTGTTAGTGCGCAAATAATCGAATTTTTGTGTGTGGCTATCAGCGCGTTATTCAACCGGAGACGAACGAGAGAGCGAGGTTACCGTAACAGGATTAATAGTATGCTGTAGCACAACGGTCAAAAAAGCGACGTTTTGTGGTCGAAGTACTTCTGGCATTTCCCGGGAAGCTTATAACTGTGGAATTCCGATTGATAGCCTAGATAAGGCAATAATGATTTTCGGATTATTTCTCACTTGTGATAGGCTACCAACTGCGTGCTTGCTGATGATTGAACGTTGCAGTCACGGCTGGGTTAGTGCGTAAGCTACATTTTTCCCCCAGCTGTTGATTGAAAAAGTGAAGTGTGACTTGATTGATTGAGAAAGGTTCGTCAGCTGATTGATTGATTGACTGAAGACAAGTGAGAAACAACGTCGGGGTCACCATTCTGTAGCTCAACGGTTAAAAGAACGACGTTCTGTGGTCGAAGTACTTCTGGCATTTCCCGGTAAGCTTGTAACTGTGGAATTCCGATTGATATAGGCCTATAAGGCGATGATTTTTGAATTATTTCTCACTTGTGGTAGGCTACCAACTGCCTGCCTGCTGACAGGGGCGTGTCCAGCCCAGTGGTGTAAAGTAACGAAGTAGTTTTACTTAAGTAGACTACTTAAGTTTTATTGCTTGGTAACTAGTACTTACTTAAGAGATTTAAATTTCGACTACTTTTACTTACGTAGTTCAATCAGAAAGTAACGCTACTTACGTGGCTTTAAAAATGATAAGTAGTTAGTATTAAGCAATGTATCAGTATCACGCAAATGATAAATATTCATGCTTGATAATAAAATTGGCAGCATTAGTATTAGGTATTGTTTTATTTTATATATATCAGTTTTACAATTTAGTGATATTAAGTGGTCTTTTGTTGTTTGTTTTTGGCGTGGACAATGAGGTTGCATTTTGCAGATTATGACACACTTCACTTTGGTGCTAGACCGATGCGTTGTTTTCCGAAGTTTTATTCGTGGGATTGTTTCGTAGGTTGCATTATGAAGTCATAATTTTCTTTTGACGTATTTTGTTCGTGAATATTCTGAACAAATCTCTCCATTACGTAATTTCATTGGGTCAAAATTTGTGCTTGTGACGTCACAATAGTATACTATAGTTTGGTGTGAATTTTTGCATGTCATATGATTTCTCTTCTTGTTTCTTTTTAAGAATGTTATAGAACGTTCTCATACTTATATTTAGAGTATAAATAGGCGTGAATTTTTGATCTTGAAATTATTCGAGCGTAATTATTCGAGTATCGATTTAGTGTGCGTAGAGTAAGCAATATTGTTGTATGCTGAAGGGTGTAGCCCTTGTTGTATAGTGTCACTAGAGTGAGCAGTGGAGCTTGTGTTTGTTGAAAAGTAGTACGGTGAGTACCGTAGCTAAGTGAGTTAAGTTGGGTCGATTATTATATTCTGTTAAATATTGCGCACCTTTTTTGTTATCATGTTTTAGAATGAATTAGAGTCACGTATGTTTGCACTGTTACCGTTGTTACTGCGTTTATATGATTAACTGGTTATCTGATGTAAGCTGCGCTGGGAGTCGAACTTGCCTGTTAAAATTCATGAATTCGCTACTGTGTTGATAGATGTAAGTCACCTTGTTCTCGGCACATCACACATAACTGCTGCTTTCGTCTTTAATTGGTCACGTGTTGTAAAAAGCAGTGTATAGTCAACGCACTGCCCATTGTACTGTTCAAACGCAAATGTACAGCAAGTGCAATGTTGGAGATTTTGCCGTTCCTAGTGTACAAATACTATTGCTAGTTAAGTTGTAAGTTAAGAGTGAGTTTTTACATGATGAATCATACAGTAAAATGTTATTTATAGCAGACGTTGAATGAAAGCGGCGATATTAGTTACGTGCAAATACTTCAAATGACTTAAATGTATATGAATTGCAGATTTGAGATTTTAACGGTTTTTAAGGATTTTATGTTTAAAAATGAGTGTGCTCCTCGTCAATTTATGGTAACGCATCCGACCGTGGCTTTTATATCAAGGTATGTACCGAAGAGCTTAGTTTGTGAACATATTGCATAAGTGAAGTCCTAATTGTCGTTATTAATCTTACTGTGTTTTGTTTAGACGTTTTGCCAACTTTAGACCTCGTTCGTGTGTTGTTGCAGTTCGGACTTGAAACAGTTAGGTAATGATGCTTTATTTTTATCCGTGTTATGTGCGCCAGCTCAGCTGATTGTTAACTTGCGTATTTTGTTTAATACATGTAGAAACCGTTTGACGTTTCATGATTGACGCTTGATGCTTGATGTTTGGTGCCTTGCGTCGCTGAAACTGTGCCGCGAAGCTCGCCTGAATTAGAGAAGTGACAGGAGACGAGCGGGAGAGCTAGCTATCGCGTTCCTGACTAATCCCTGTTGACGTAGAAGATTTTCCCGAACAATCTAGTTACTACGCAACAGAAAGTTTCTAACTGCTCAACACGTGTCTTGTTGGCACTTGATTTGGAGGTCGGTGTACGATTGACAAGGTATTGGATTCATTTGTTGAACATTTGTTAAAAGCCGGTTGTTCGCAGTTTGTAAAGCTGCTGTCGTTGTTGTTTTCTTATTTTTTGAATGCTTGCTATGATGGCTAGCAATAATTTGTGTGAACCTTTAAAAGCTTTAGAGACCAAGTATCTGATCGCACATGGTCTAATGTTAAATATCAAAAATGAACTTATCCTAAGGAATCTTGTGTCGGAGATTAATGTGGGTTTTGATGCATTAATGATTGAGTGTATTGTTTTATGTGGTGATGACCTTTTACCTGGCACACAGACTAAAAAGGCTGATGTTATGACTGCTAAAATAGAGTTTGATGCTAGAGTTATGATGACCTTTTACCTGGCACACAGACTAAAAAGGCTGATGTTATGATTGCTAAAATAGAGTTTGATGCTAGAGTTAAGGACTGGCTGGGAAGAATTGAACTGGGTGGGACCGCTAATGCTTGTTTTGACGCCCCTGACCCACTTCCTATGTCGTCTCATGGTTTAGGGGATGTGCAGTCCAGATGCTCGAGACGCAGTCGTCACTCCACTAGCTCTAGTGTGAGTAATAAACGCAAGGTCTGGTCAAGGTTAAACTGGCTATGTTTGCTAAGAAAAGAGAGCTAGAAAGATCACGCATGGCAGTAAAGGCCGAGGAAATGTTAGAAGAAGCGGCGAAGAATCTTGAGCTGGCAGAAAGAGAGGCTAAGAAGGTACAAGAGTCCCTTAAGCGAACCAGACTGCAGCAGGAAAAGGCCTGGGATGCGGAGATGGCGGTACTTGAAGCCGAAGCATGGACTGAGGTTGCTTCGCAAAGTGGTATGGATATAGTTCCCTCTAACCCGCAAGACCAATGGAAGTCGGTGAATGTCCCGGTAACCAGGTTGGATCAGTCTTGCGAGCGGTCGTGGCAGAGGTCCGCAGGGAATCCACTTGCAGCTAGTGTACTGACGTCAATGCCATATCCAGCATCTAATACCAATAAATTGAGGGGAAAGTCTGAAGAATTCGCCCCTCCAGTCCGTCAGGTGAATTTTGCGCACGATGTGCGAGTGCATTCTTATCCTGATACGGCTGACTGTCAAATGAGTTCAAGTAATGGTCACCATCACACGGTGCTTTCACAGAGGTATGCCCCACCTAATGATGCTAACCTAACCTTTCGAGATGGACAAGCAGCACCGGTGATGATGATGACATCTCAAGACTATCCGCCCCCTCGACCCGTTATCCCAACGTTCGATGGAGACCCTGTGAACTGCTGGCCTTTTATATGCAGTTTTGAGACCCACATTGCGCAGAAAATGACATCCGACTCTGCTAAGCTGGTCTATCTGTTACAGCACTGCTCTCCAAAATTAAGACAAAACCTGGAGCATTTTGCTCGTGATGCGGACTCCGGTTATGGAAAAGCCAGGGAAAGTCTCTGCAACGATTTTGGTCAGCCGCACATCATTGCCAACTGCTGCGAGCAGAAATTCTTGAACACTTCAAGATTAAAGACCAAGGAAACTCAAGGGCTGAAAACGTTGGTGGTCTCTATGGAAAAGTGTCTGGCTATGTCGGTAGACATTCAGGATTTCGCAACGTTGAATTCACTGGGTACCATTCGCAGGTTAATCGATAAACTTCCCGATCAGATGCAGGTAGACTGGGCCAAGTGGTCTTATCGCGTGTTCAAAGAAACTGGACAGCAAGCCAAGTTCTCCGAGTTGGTTCAGTTCGTGAGGAACGAGTCTGATGAAGCAAACTCCTTGTATGGGAAGTTACTGTATGGATCCAGAAAATACCCGAAGGAAGCAGCTGTGTTTAGTACCGCTTCCGTGTCAAAATCACCTCTTGTTGAAGAAGACTTCGTTTGTCCGTATTGCAAAAGCTGTCATAAACTGTCTCTGTGCAAGAAGTTTGGACAACTAGGAAGGTACAGGCGTATGTCATTTGTAGCAAAAGGTCGACGCTGCTTCAAATGTTTAGAAGTTGGTCACATGATGTAGGACTGTGAGTCTACTCAGAGCTGTGAGGTTGAGGGCTGTACGGAAGGACACCATACACTGCTGCATAAGTTCGTAGACTCCCATGAAAAGCATGATGAGAACGTGATGTGTGGAGCGACAGGAGAGGCTGCCCCTATGAGTCCAAGGAAGGGACCGTTTTTCATGACTGTGCCGGTGAAAGTACGGTACGGAGAGAACGAAGTATTGTCATACGCTTTGCTGGACAGCGGCTCACAGCGCTCGTTCTGTTCCAAGAAATTGGCATAGGAGTTGAAAGCTGAGGGCCCACGAGAAATGATAACTCTTAACACTCTTTCATCAGGTTCTAAACCAAAAACGCTAGAGAGTAAAAACATATTTCTATCGGTGAAAGCACTGGATGAGGACTGCAGCACAGAACTAAGTAATGTTCTAGTGGTGGATGAAATACCCCTCAAGGCGTCCTCTATGCCTACGAAAGATCAACTTGAAAAGTTTGACCACCTGCGAGGGTTAGACTTCAAAGAGCTTCCAGATAACATAAAGCCGTAGGGATACTCATTGGCCTGGATGCGCCTTTAGTGTTTCGTTCCATGGACAGCAGGTTTGGACCGGAAGGAACCCCGGATGCTATCAAAACTGTGCTCGGGTGGGTGCTATTTGGCCCCGCTCTTACACCAACTAATCACTGTGAGAACCGTTGCAGAACATGCATGCACGTTTCTCTCCCGGTAGATCCTGTTTTTGATCTAGATGCTCCCCCACATGACCATGGAATATCTTGTGGGCTGGAAAATGACAACTCTCGTGAAGATCGATTAGCGCATCAAGTGATGAAAGACTCGGTGCGTGTCGTTGATGGACACTTTCAGCTACCGTTGTTATGGAGAAGGAAAGATGTACGACTTCCTGATAATCGATCAATGGTTGAAAGGAGACTGAAGTCTTTAAAGAACCGGTTGTCTAAAAACGAAGAGTTACGCTCCAGATATGCGGAGGTCATGCAAAGTTACCTTGAGCGGGGTTATGTGGAAGAAGTAGGAGTTGAAGCATGCGACGAAGAACGCGCCTGGTTTTTGCCCCATCATCCGGTGGTCAACCCTCGAAAGCCGGAGAAGACGCGAATCGTCTTTGACTGCGCTGCGAAGTTTATGGGAGCATCCCTCAACGATATGCTGATGCAGGTCCCCGACTTGATGTGTCGTTTGACGGGAGTGTTGACGCGTTTCCGTCTGAATCGTGTTGCTCTAGTCGCCGATATCGAAGCGATGTTCCACCAGGTCAAGGTGAACCCAGAAGACAGAAGTGCGTTGCAGTTTCTGTGGTGGCCTGGTGGAGATCTATCCAAGACGGCAAAGGTCTATAGGATGTCCGTGCATCTTTTCGACGCGACATCGTCTCCGAGCTGTGCATCCTTTTGCTTGAGGCAAACGGCTGTCCTATCCTCAAGGGAATGCTCTGCTACAGCTCCAGAATGCATTAATTGCGGGTTTTATGTTGATGATTGTTTGGTATCGACTGGGTCGGTGGAAGAGGCTAAGCGCCTGACCGAAGAATTGCGCACCATATTGTCAAAATTTGGATTTAAGTTGACGAAGTGGAATTCTAACAACGAGGATGCTGTATGCTGTGTACCAGAAGACGAACGTTGCAAGAGTAAGGCGTTGCCCTCTGCCAGTGCAGTTGACCAAAGAGTATTTGGAGTGCATTGGGATGTTCAGGCAGATGAGTTTGGAATCAGGATAGATATTCCCAATAAGCCTGTTACGCGCAGAGGGATTCTGTCTATGAGTCATTCCTTGTTTGACCCGTTGGGTTTCGTGGTTCCCGTCGTTTTGGAAGTTAAATTGCTGTTGCGTGAGCTGAACAGCCTAGACTGGGACGAAGAGCTTCCCAATGCTGCGGTGGAGCGATGGAACTCTTGGATGTCGTCACTACACCATCTGGAAAAGGTAAAAGTGAAGCGCTGTTTCAAACCGCCGGATCTGGAAGGGGAGGTGACGTATGAGCTGCACCATTTTGCGGATGCACCCAGTGAGGCCTACGGAGCTGTATCAGATCTTCGTGTGCTTGGGGAACACTCGGAGATCTATTGCTCATTTCTTATGGGCAAGTTACATCTCGCTCCCAAACTAGCGACTACCATCCCTCGCTTGGAATTGTTGGCCGCTGTAGCTGCTTTGCGCTTGGACCAGACGTTAAGAGAGGAGCTGCCCCTCAACATAGCGCAGTCATACTTTTGGTCGGATTCCTCTGCAGTGCTCTATAGCATCTATAATGGTCGCAAGCGATTTCCGGTCTTTGTTGCGAATCGTTTGGCTGAGATAGAGAGAAACAGTGAGCCGAGCAGCTGGAGGTATGTTCCGACGGAGCTGAACCCTGCTGATGAAGCAACTCTGAGCATGTCCGCAAAGCTCTTTGTAGATTCATCCAAATGGCTGTCCGGTCCGGATTTCTTATGCAGAGATAGTCAGATGTGGCCAGAGCAATTGACAAAGTTGCACCAGCTACCCTATGACTTTCCTATGTTCGAGAGAAGGATTGAGTCCGTTCAAACACTGTTTGTCCGCCAGCCGTCGGACATGTTGCCGCTGGATCGTTTCATCGCACAGCTTTCATCGTTGTACCGGTTAAAAAGAGCGACGGTTTGGCTTCTACGCTATTTTTCTTATCTGAAGAAGAAGACTGAAGGACCTCTTAGTAAGGAAGCAGGTAAGTCTCTGTGTGCTGAGATTAGCGTTCAGGAACTGAAAATGGCTGAAGAATTGTTAGTCCGTTATGAGCAAGGTCGAAGTTTTTCTGCATTAAGGCAATGTTTGGCCGAACGTAAGAAGCTGACCTTTCGAGTTTGTGATTGGTCTATCCGTAAGTTGACTCCTTTCATTTCTGATGGTCTCCTTCGAGTAGGAGGTCGCCTCTCTAAAGCTTCTATAAGTCATGACGCTAAACACCCAATCATTTTGCCGAATGAGTCGCACCTTACCCAGCTAATAATATGGTGGTACCATGAATCGGTTGGTCACGCTGGTATTGGGCACTCGTTCACCGCCATCAGAGTGCGCTACTGGATTCTTAGAGGTAGTTCTGCTATTCGAAAGGTGCTTAACGACTGCATGACTTGCCGTCGTCGAAGTGCTCCGTTCTGTGAACAGCTTATGGCGGATCTGCCGAAGTGTCGCTTGCAAATGAATCAGGCGCCATTTTTCCGTACGGGTGTGGATTGTTTTGGCGTATTCCTTGTGAAGCAAGGTAGAAGCCTGGTGAAGCGATACGGCTGCATATTTACGTGCATGACTGTGCGCGCTGTGCACTTGGAAGTCGTGCACTCCCTTTACACGGACCCCTTTATTTCCGCCCTTCGTCGCTTTATCGGAAGAAGAGGAAATGTTGGCCATATGTATTCCGATAATGGCACCAACTTCGCTGGGTCAGAAAGAAGTTTGAGGACAAGCATCCAAAACTGGAATCAACATCAGATTGGTGACTTCCTAAAACAAAATGAGATTGATTGGTACTTCAACACTCCTACAGCCAGTAATTTTGGTGGTTCCTGGGAGCGACTGATTCGTTCGGTCCGCAGAGTGTTGACTTCTGTGACTTCTGAAACTAAATTCTCTGAGTAGGGCTTGGTCACTTTATTGGTTGAGATAGAAAGCATTTTGAATGGTAGACCATTGACTCCTGTGTCATTTGTCGAGGATCTGCAGCGCCCGTTAACTCCCAGGGACCTGCTGTTGCTGTGTCCGGGAACTGGACTGCCTCCCGCTGGCACTGATAATGCTGATGCCATATATGCCAATAGGTGGCGTCAAACTCAACTTTTTGCTGATAGGTTTTGGAACAGGTGGGCTAAGGAATATTTGCCAACCGTGGCTTGCAGGTCTAAGTGGCTTAGCCCCAAGCGTAATGTGTGCGTAAACGATATCGTCATTGTGTTGGACGAAAACACGCCTAGGTCCTCTTGGCCGCTGGGTCGCGTTACAAAAACGTTTCCTGATATTAAAGGGTTTGTTCGATCTGCCAGTGTGAAAATTCAGGATAATGAGTTTAAACGTCCTGTGTCTAAAATGTGTAAAGTGGTTCCTGCCGATGGAAAAGAAAATGTCCCTTTATGGCTGTCTTCCTTATGAGTTTGTCATTGTGCACTTAGGGATTGCTATGGCCTCGCTCGCATTATTGCGTTGTTGAAATGAACTTATTATGAATATGTGGTCTACTGAAGCTTGCGATCACTTGTATGCTGTAGGATTATTGGATTAACGCACTATCAGTGTTTCACTCCTCACATGCTTCAATATTTCGATGTGAATATGCCCCTCTCGGTAGCACATTGGGGGGAGTGTTAAATATTGCGCATTTTTTTTGTTATCATGTTTTAGAATGAATTAGAGTCACGTATGTTTGCACTGTTACCGTTGTTACTGCGTTTATATGATTAACTGGATATCTGATGTAAGCTGCGCTGGGAGTCGAACTTGCCTGTTAAAATTCATGAATTCGCTACTGTGTTGATAGATGTAAGTCACCTTGTTCTCGGCACATCACACATAACTGCTGCTTTCGTCTTTAATTGGTCACGTGTTGTAAAAAGCAGTGTGTAGTCAACGCACTGCCCAAGTTGAATTTTTTAAAAATATCGAGTCCTCGATCCGAGGACAGCGCAAAATCCAAGGCCTAGGAGAGCCAAGGACAACACGCTCGAGGCCAAGGCCAAGGACTTTACAAACCTGTCCTCGAGGACGCCCTCGAGGCCAAGGACATCCTCGAGGACTACATCACTGGTACTCACATATATATATCAGAGGCGTACATAGGTTCAAGCAGGTAACAGGCCGAAACAAACATGCTATAAGCACCAATTTATATAAAGACATACTACACTTTAATGTTGTTGATGTATAGGTTGTAAGAACCGTCCTCAATGCGCCAGAATGATTTCTGGTTATTAGATAAAGCTTCTTTATATTGGGGATAAAGCCTTTTCCTCTGAAGAACAAATTCTTTGGGTAAATGGTTGGATACGTAGACAGACTTGTCGTGCAGGAAGGTCGATTCTCTAATTTCATTAAAGCTTTTCAAATTCTTCACGTGGCCGAAAATTTTGTTTTTATCTAACGTGGTTGCTAACTTCACAATTACTGGACGGCAGATACGCTTTCCATTATGGCATGTCGGTCGCTGGGGAAGACGGTAGGCATCAACGACAGCGATAGATGTAGGATCGTCAATTTTCAAGCCATCTCTCATAAAATCATGAAATAAGGCTAGACTATCTTCTCTTTTCTCCCATGGCGATTCCGCTTCTCGTAGACCATGCCCCAAGATGTTCAGTCGCTTCTCGTAACTTTCTTTCATTAAAGCATCATTTTTCAGGTTAGAGTAAAAACCATCTAGTTGGTCTTCTAAAGACGAAAATTTTTGTTGTAGTTCATACAGTAGGCTAATGGAGCTTTACACTTAAGTTTCTTATCAACTTGAGCAAATTTGTCATTCACTGTTTCAAAGATTTCCATTTTCTTGCTTGGCTTTTCAACTTTAGAATCCAATGCATCGAATTTTTCAATTAAATTGATAACCAAAAAAATAACTTTATCCAGCTTGTCTTCCATTCCTTGCAAAATTTTGTCTGTTTAAAGTGTAAGTTGCTTCTTGAACAGCTGAACTGACTCCTTTACACTGCTGCAACAAATCTACTACCGCACGCCAGCGTTGCAAGTCTGGATTGCGTTGCAAGCAATCCAGCAAATCCAGTCATGAGCACTTTTAAAATAACTGACCAGAAACATTTTCATTGGAATACACCCAGCACTGCATTGATAGCTGTTGTAAACCAGACGAGAATAGCATCTTTCATAGGGAACAAATTTGTAGAAATCTTAATTTTATGACATATGACACGTTACTCTCTTGAAAATTTTTTGATTTGACACACCGTTTGCCCATAAAAAATAGGCCTATATCAATTTTTTAGACGTGGCTAGCGGTCCTTATGTCTTTGAGTGAAGGCCATATTGTTAAAAGTTAAAACTAAATTAACATGATTGGATTAATTATTACATTAATTAATTATATTAATGGATTTTTAAATTTTCTTTGTTGTTAAAAAAGACGCATTTTTCGCAAAATGCGGCTCAGCACAAGGCCTACCTATCAATGGTTAATTTTTTTTTAGAACTATAATATGAAATATTGGAATTCTGGTCGCTTTGCGGCCCAGTTAAATATTTAGTTTTGCAATGGGCCCCTAATAAATTAAAAGGTTAGACATCCCTGGTCTAGAGTAGATTACCATCGAATGCATGTGCTTAGTGGTTGAAATGGACCAGTTTTCATATATGCTGCTCACAAAAAGAAAGCAAAAGCCTGCAATTCTGCAGGCGTGAACAACAAAGCAAAATGGTCTAAACAAAATGTGGCCAACTGTTTTTGCAAAGTGCGAAATCACGCACAATGCTTTACTTTGAATACATCGGGTAAGTACCATTGTTGCTTCCGTATCAAAGACCTGAATGCTGTTTCAACTCCAAAATTTTTTCATGTCTCGATCGAGACATGACCATTTTCCGAGACTTTCAAGGTCCGAGACCGAGACACTCAAAAACGTGTCTCGAGACGTGTCTCGACACCGAGACACGTCTCGAGACATCCAGCTCTGATTGCTAAAGTACCGGTAAGATTTCCCCGAAGATTTTTTTGTTGTTTTGAGTGTGTGTGTGACCGAAGAATGCATGATTGTGGAATGATCGTTTGTTGTGTGGTGTATGACGTTATAATGCATGGTGTTTATCTGGCTTGCTTTTGGTTAGTTGTATGCACTGTTGCCAACTTAGCTACTTAGTATCTAGATCTAGATACTTTTTTAGTTCCCTTAGATACCAATTTTTTCGTCTAGATCCTAGCTACTAATCTAGATACTTCTATAACTAATCCAGTTTGTGTATTGTTTTATCCCTTCGCGGAAGAATGCCAGAAATTATCACTTTAATTTTGTGAGCCGTTCTTCCGAGTGTTCAGCTCAGTACCGGTGCTTTTAATGGCCTAAATTTTACTCTGAACTGAGTGAGCAACACAATAACCGGATTAACTGCGGTACTTAAAGCACAAGTAGTTTTCCTGGTGTGCATAAAATCCAATCATATATTGAAATTCTGCGAGAAGCCTGTCGGTACTTCAGTTATTGTATTTATAAGCTGAGTTAATCTTAACAATTTTTTTAGGGCTATGTTCTAAAAAGATGATAAAGTGAAGGGAGCATTTGCTAATTCTAGATAGTTCAGAACTTCTGTTACAAACTATTAAGTGTTTTAGGCTTCGCCTCTACACAGTACACGATACACATTCGTCTTGTAGACTTTTGGAATATTGTGGTGTTTTGTTGAAAAACTTTGATTGAGCACATGTGCAGATATTTTTTTTGATTGTTTTGCGTGAAGTTGCAGTGGAGTAAGCCTACAGTATTGGAAAGGATAATGTGCTGTGCACAAGATTTACAGATGCTAATATGGGCTAATTCTGCTAATATAGGCTATATAGCCTACACCAGGGGTGTCCAACCCGTGGCCCGCGGAAAGGTTTTGAGTGGCCCGTGGGACTTTTCCGAAATTACCAATATTATCAACGTAATTGCTACGTAATTTATGGTGAGCTTACATTCCGAGAAATTGTCATTTAATGTTTGCTTTCTTGTAAGTTAATTTTATTGCATCACAATGGAAATTGTTTCGCATCACATTTTCGATATCGTCACGTTCACATCTTTTCCACACAATTGTGTTCGTGCTTCAAAAGTAGTCAGTAATAAACTAGGTTGAACCGGCTTTTAGCTCAACTGCTTAGCGCACATGCTATCGATGCGGGAGATCAAGGATTCAAATCCTGGCTCGGTCAAATCGGCACAGTATTGCCAACGGCTCGCCACCGCTATGACGTTTCTTCGGATCTGTGTAGCCCAGGCGCTGAGCCGCGGAGATGGGTCCGGCGATTCGTTACACGCTTCGGCGCAATACCACGAGTATAACGAAGATTTGATTTTGATTTGGTTGCGATCCGAATTTATACCATAGGCGCCCGCAGGGGGGCCACGGTGCCATGCCCCGCCTTTGACTCTATAATAAGGCGCTAAAACCTAACTTTCAGTCTATAATTTTTCAAACTGATAATGGTTGCAGCCTCCTTTCACTTATTTTGGCCATGCTTCTGCTTTTAGACATACCGTAAGCTGCGAAAATATTTTTGTATTGTCACGAGTAATTGCACTCACTGCATGCCCTTTTTCGTTAAAAAAGTGTGCTAAAATGAGTGTTTGTTTTATGTGAAAACCGACCCCCTTTGCCTGCTTCGCCCCCACACCCTCGGTTGTGCCCCCCTCCTTTACCGAATCCTGGGTGCGCCTCTGTCTAAGACGTGAAAATCTCGAATTTTTTGGTCGGAAACCGACTTAGTCGAGAAGAAAATCGTTCGATCTTGCCGAATATTGCCAAGTTTGTTAGAAAAAAACAGTGCCAAACTTGACATCGAAATGTCGGCGGGTAGCAAAAACTTTGTTGAATTTACTGTTGGTACGTTTATTGTTCTTATAATTGTAAAAATACACATTTCGGAGATTAGAGTTTTAGTGGCGTCTTAGCAGTAAACACTCCGGTGGCCCGCGCAATCATTCGTAAATTGCATGTGGCCCTTTGGTCAAAAAGGTTGGACATCCCTGGCCTACACTGTTAGTGCGTAAGTTTACCAGGAAGTTCATGAAACTGCTAAATTCAAAGTTCAGTCCATTTAAAACCATTACAGAGCCAATTGCTGAAAACTGATCATATGACTTGATCGACTAGCAAATCCATGATATTTCTCTGATGTGTTTATTTTCATTCAGTTTTTGCTTGAATTTGTGGCTATGATCAGGGGCGTAGCCGAGGGAGGGGGCAAAAGGGGCAATTGCCCCCCCCGAAATATTTTCAGTGACCACTAGCCTTCAAACAAAGATACTAATGCTATAACGTAAATCTACTTAGGCTGCAACGCAAGCAGGGGCGGATTAAGACCACTTTTCGGCAAAAAAAAACTACGCTAAAATGAGTATTTTTCTTGCAAAAAGCCTAAAAATCCGTGGCGGCTGGGGGGCAGAGCCCCCAGACCCCATTAGCCTCTGGCGGCTGGGGACTTTGTCTCCACACCCCCGGTTGGGGCACCCCCTTTGCGGAATTCTGGGTGCGCCACAGGAAAACCCTATGAAGTTTTGCCCCCCCCGAAATTTTGGGCTGGCTACGCCACTAGCTATGATGTGTTTAAAGGTGTTTCGATGTTACTGCGACTAAAATGTGTCTTCATTAGGCAGAATATTTCTCGAAAAACTTAATGTGCGCTATTATTAAATGTTGTATACAAGTTACTTCATGTCAGACTCCGTAATATCGCTTGTTTTTTGTCGCATTAATGCACTTTTTGTAGTTAGATACTAATCTAGATACTTTTGTTGCTTACATGTGGTTTAATCAAAAATCTAGCTACTTCCTAGATACTTTTGGTAACCGATCTAGATACTTGAGTAAATTGATATCTGGCTACAGTGGTTGTATGCGACTGCGAGAGTCTCAGGGATAGGTTAGACTAGATAAGCTTGAGGTTTTTTTTACTAGTTAGGTAGCTTAGGCAAAACGGGAAATTTAGGCGCTAGGATAGGGCCGTGTCATGAGGCATAGTTTGGTACTCTTCTCACTTTTTCAGTGTATTGTTCAGAATCAGTGACCGTAGTGCTGTGGTAGTTGCACAGTGCATTACACAGGCTAGCGCTGTAGTGGCCTGTAAAACAGAATTTTGAGCTCTAGTGTTGAGCTAGTTTTAGTTTTTGGAAGATCCCCGGTTTGGCCGAGAATTTTTTGGTAAGTTTGTTTGTTTTTGTTGATACTGCTTTGATATCGGGACTCTTGCTCGTTCCTGGATCCAGAACCGGTAGGCTACGGTTTTGGTTCTTTCCTTTTTTTTCGTGTGTGACGTACTGACTTGTGTGCCGAGTGCTGGTATAATTTCAGTGCTTGCGAATGTAATTTACGTTTGCGTTTGACTGTTTGACCTATGATCGGTGTGGTGGCTTATTTTTGCCCTTTTGTTTTTTCGCAGAAACCGCCACCGCCCGCAGCTGTCATCGACTTTCTGTGCAAGGCGCGTATTCAAAATTTTCAAATAAATTCAATTTCTGTTAGAAGAGCGGTGGAGCGTGATTGCCAAACCCGCGCGTGCTCAGATCTAACAATAACTCCGTTTATTATTCCGTTTTTTCTCCGTTTTACCTGTATAACTGGCAATGGCTCAAGTCAGGGGGTAATATAAATGATTTTCATGAGTTAGAAGGTCATCATGCATCGGGGTGGGCTAACCTTGGATTGTTACCACATTATCTCAGACACCTAAATGCCTGTACGGGAGTGGGCATTTCGTAAACTGCTTCATAATAAACGCTTTTTTTTTTTTTGATTGATTTCTTCATCTTTATCCTCCTATCACGAGAAAGCGACGGAGGCGCTGTGCGTAGGACGAATCCAGGCTCGCTTAGGAGTTGCCTTTGTTTCCAAGTTTTCCGCTTGAATTTTCTAGTGACTTCTTTCATTTGCTGCTTGCCAGACTCCACCAAGCAGAGATAATCATCGTGAAGCATCTTATCCAAGGACGCAACAACGAGACTAGGTTGGGAGGTGAACCATTAACCTTGCGATCATGGTCGTCGTAAAAACGACGCTCCGAACCACTACGCCACGCTGCTTGTTAATGTTGAACATGAAACAGCTTTCTACTAAACTTCGAAACGCTAAAAGTAATGATAGCAGCGCGTTGATTAGTAAATTTGAGGAAATTAAAACCCTTTATGACGAGTTTAACGAAACGACTAGCGCTGTTTCTCACCCTGCTGAGATTAATGAGCTCACTGACGGGGTCGCTAACCAGAACAAACAGTGCGTTAACCTAGTCGATAAGCTTGTGTCTAAATTTTGTGATAATCCTACTAATGTTGAGGAAAACGATGCTGACGAGATGAAACCTTCTGACAGTGTGTCTCAGGTCGGTACCGAGACTGCTGCAAGCTGGATCACTGCCTCTACTAGTGCCAATGCATCTGTACGGCAAATTGAAGTAAAGCGTAAACGTGCCGAGTTGCTGGCCAAACGTGAACTAGAACTTGCTCGGGCCCTGGCCGAGGTCGAGGCTACGGTCAAGGCGGCCCAGGCTAAGGCGGCTGAAGCAGAAGCTCGTTTTCGTATTGAACAAGCTAAACTTGATGCTGAGGAAAAACTTGTTCTTTTCGAGCGAGGCTCTTCAATCTCTTCCGGTTCGCGTAGAAGCAAAGTTAAGTCTGTGACCAAGCTGCGGATTGAAATTCGTGCCAAAGGAGGGTCTTTTGGTAGCATCATTGGTTCTAAAATTAAAAGCAGTTTGAATCGGCCCGTTACTAATGATACTTTGTATGATTCGAGGCCCTTTGCAAATGCACCTGTGATTAAAAGTAAAATCGAGCCCACCTCTTTTAGACAAAAAGCTAATGAGTTTTGTACCAAACTTGAGGAACCTGTATTAGTAGAAGCTACTAAACCTATTACTGTTAAGGACTATTCCACTAATTTAATTCATTATGACTTTTATGGTCACTTAAATCCTTAAGCTGTTTGGTTTGTTCCTCAATCTGTACCTGCTTCAAGTAACCAGCGCACAGCTGCTTTTTTTGGTATTAACCTGGAAGATTGTAAAAGACTTAAGGCTGTGTCCTTGGATATACCTACGAGTTTTCAAGGCAACTCCGATGGTAGCCACAGATAATATCAGAGTCTGTTCTTACTGCAGATCTTGAGCGAGAAAGTCGCAACGAATTCATTAATCTTGCTTCTCAAATCGGTTTCGATCAAGTTCGTCGACTCATGGACGAAAGTCCGTACGATGAGCGTCGACTGGAAATTCTTCGTGCGTCATGCGTTGGGAAACCACGCGAAACGGTGACCCTTTTTTGCGCTCCGATGAAAAGCATGAATACTTCTCAGCGGATTGAAAAAGCTTTGGATCGTCTCCGCCAGAGATACGGTGTTTCTGGCGGTTTGACGCCCGAGCCTAAAGTCATTGCTATTCGTCACGGAGCCAAAATATCTTTTACTTCGACTTCGTTGAAGTCGTTCAACGTGGATTTAAACACCCTTGAGGTCTATGCTTACGCCCATGATAAATATCATAAACTCTCAGGGCAGCTGTTACTTAACACGGCCAACCGTCTGCGCAATCTCTTGAAACGACGTTATTTTGACTATCTTCATAGGAAAAGCTTTGATTTGAACTCAATTACTTTCGATTCTTTGCGGGAATTTGCGGTGCAAGAAATTAAAATGAGCACTTCCTATTATGCACAGACCTTTTTTAAATCGGAGGATAAAGCAAAAATCTCGTGAGACCTCGACTGTACGAGGAGAATATCGAGTTCGCCAGGTGGCAGTTAAAGGCGCAAATAGCACACAGAGTGTTGATGCCACTGATCGCAGTTGTAAAAGTAACGCCACCGGCTCTGGTGAGGACTTTGCGCGAAACAAGCGCGACACCAAATCTAATGATAAACGACCTCCAGTTCGTTTTGTCTGTTTTAATTTGAATAGTAGGCCGAATAACTGTAAGCACTATATCTTGCCGATTGTAAAAGGTTCATGCGGTTCTCGCCTAAAGAAAAACTTCAGACTGTCATTTCGGCTGGTAGATTTTTGAACTGTTTGTCCAATGAGCATTTCGCTCGAGATTATGGCTTTAGATCTAAGTGCCGAAGTTGTGAGCCTCAATGCAAGACCAAGCACGCGGGTGCTTTCCATGAGTGTTATGCTACGGACACTTTTGGGACCGCGGACACAACGACGAGTGATGCGGCTCCTTAGCCTGTGCAGGAATGCGCTACCAACTCGGAAACTTTGGTCAAAATTCGCAAAGTTGAAGTGGCCGATGCAGGTACAGTTTTGCTTCGCACAAGTGCCGTTCGAGTTATTAAGAAGTAAAGGACGCTCTACTCTGGCAAACGCGCAGCACGACACGGCCTCTCAAGTGATACTTATTTTAAAGGCTTTGAAGGACGAACTTGGGTTGCAAGATGTGCCAGACCCTGCTATAACGGTTCCGATTCTCGCGGACCGAACTGCTACTTGCATGGGACGTACCGATTTCACTTTGCAATGTCTCGATAACGGCGATAAATTTGCTATTTTTGGTGCTCTTGTGGTGCCCTATTTCTCGGATGATGAAAATATTCTTCCACGTGCTGTGGATGTGACTAGGCTAAAACACTTTGAAGGGGTAGAAATACCCGTTATTACTAATCGCAAGCGGGTTAACATTTTAATTAGACCGTCTGACAAGGCGCTCCTCACTGGTGTGGAAGAGCATGAGGGAGCACTTGACGAACCCAACTTGATCTTTACGCGTCTTGGGCCTGCTGCCAGCGGAGGAAGAGTTCATTCGAACTGCAACTCCTTGCGAGCATTGTGGGTACTGACGATTCCGGCGGACTCGGACTGCGTCTCTTGTGATAAGTTGCATCAAGCGCTTGTTACTGCCAAAGGCGCTCTACGAGAAGTTCAGTTACTCGACGAAGAGGTTCAACCGTCAAAAAACTATGAACTTGCATGCAAGTTGGTCGAACCATTTGTCAAAGTTGTTCAGGGCCGTTATGAAATGCCGGTACCCTTTAAATCTGAAGTCCTAAAAGCATTTCTTAACAATTATCAGAGTGCTCTAAAGCGCACTTTGTCTTTGCGTGGACGGTATCAAAAAGTACAGAAATGAAAGATACCCTGGTTGACACCTTCACAGAGCTGATAGAACAGGGCTGGATTGTGGCAGACGATGACGTCGCTAAAAATCTGCTTGATATCTTCCCTTTTTTGTCACCAATCAGTCTAATCCTGGAGTTGTCTATGATGACCCGTCCGCTACCGAAGTTGCTTCATTAAATCAGGCCGTTTTCGCAGGTGAAAATTTACTGAATAAATTGGTGGATGTTTTAATGCGCTTTCGCATGGGGAAATTTTGCGTAGCTGACGTATAGGGAAATATGCTGTCGTATGAGGAAATAATATGCTTTCGCATGGGAAAATAACTTGGAAGCCCGGATTTTAGGTGCAGCAATCGTGCTATTTTTTTAAACGCTTTTGTTCTGTATTTTCATCTTGAGCATGTTCAACGTATATCGTTTTGTCGCTGTTTCTTTATTTTTAACCCTGTTGTTTTTTGTGTCAATGATGGCGTTATTTTATGGTTAAAAGTAAAAAAATCCTACTACTACAGTACTTCTAAAGAGCTGGAGGCAGCTAAACTGCTGAGTGAATTGGTTCTTCAAGCCTCCAAAGCTTTGAGCGATTTAAACTGTGTTATCCATTGCTGGAATGACTCACAGGTCGTTCTAAAATGGATTACCAACCCATATCTGTCTCTTGCTCGCTTTGTCAAGCGCCGAGTCGACCGGATTCAGCTTGTCGCACCACCGGGCATTTGGAATTAGGTGAATACTTTGCATAATCCAGCCGATGTTGGAACTCGTGAGACTAGCTTCAGGAAGCCCGGGTCACTTGCTATGTGGCTGAAAGTACAGTAGGCTACCTTCCTTTCTATTGCAGGAGTGAGCGCATCCTCAGTCCTCTGAACCGGCAGTAACTGCACATAAAATATCATGTACGTTAGAATCTGCCCTTGACTCAGACAAGCTCATTGATGACTCTCTTTCTCTATATGCTTTAAAGAAGCGCTGCGCTTACCTGACTGCGTTTACAGAGTAGGCCTATGTCGAGGCAATTGCCAAATGAAGCACATTTAAAAAACATACTTTAGATGCTACTTATTTGGATTCTGCTTTTAATAAAATCGTAAAATATGTTCAGTCTCGATGTTTTGGGGCCGCTGTTGAGCTGTTAAGAAAAAAATCTCCTGATGTATTCGATTCTAATAACGTTTATACAGTAATGCTGAAGACCCGGATTCTTTTCGTCGTTTAAATGAACTTAAAACTTTGCGTAATTCACGTCCATGTGTGAGATCGGACACCTTGCTTTGTGTTGAAGGTCGCCTTGAAAATGCTTCGTTGTCTGTTACCACTAAACACCTGTTTTCTGCCAGGCAGACACCCGTTGACAAGATTAATTGTTTTGAATGCTCACGAGCGGGCAGGGCACGGTGGACCTAAATATACGTTAATTAATACCCTTGAAAGCTTCTGGATTATTCATGGCAACTCTAGTGTAAAGCATTACATCGCTGACTGTGGTAAATGCGCCATTCTGAAAGCTGAACCTATCAGGCAGTTCATGGTTGATTTGCCAGCTTGCAGAGTGACGGTTTGTAATAAATCTTTTGAATTTTTTGGCATTGATTACTTGGGATCTTAGTTCTTTCGGCAAAACCGTAGTGTATGTAAGGCGTGGGGGTTGTTGTTCACCTGTCTGTGTACACGTTGCTTGCATGTGGAATTGGTGACGAGTCTAGACCTGGACAGCTTTCTTCTGGCTTTCAGCCGCTTTACTAATCTTCGTGGAGCTGTCGACACCATAGTTTCGGGTAATGCTTCAACTATTCGCGCAGCCTCAGATAAATTACCTAACCTGCTGGGATCCACGGAATTTTGTAATTCTTTGCGTAAGTCAAATATTAATTGGGTAAACATACCTCCGTAAGCGCCTAGTCAAGGCGGAAGCCGGGAGAGCATGGTCAAGTTATTTAAAAACGCTTTGAGTGGGGTCCTGCTGGGGGAATTTCGCCGTAAACCCGCGTCAATTACGCTTCAGACTTTCATTTTTGACGCTGTAAGAATCGTCAGTGACTGGCCTCTTACCATTCCTAGCGATCAGCCCAATGATTTGTACCCCATTACACCTTCATCTTTTTTGGGATAAAGGTTGTCACCTAACACTCCCATTTGTGCATTTCATGAAAAGGGTGATTTGCGTAAGGATTTTTTGTACAATTCTTCCCTGGCACATACATTTGGGTTGTCTTGCATAAAATCATATTTGCCCATTTTGCAGAGTTGTAATAAATGAAGGGTCCTGCATACGAATATTGAGCCCGGCCAACTGGTTTTGCTTGGAGACTCGGAAGATTTGTCCGGTCGGGGAGCGTATCGGTTAGGTAGAATTCACTGTGTACATTCTCAGATTCGTAAAGGACAAGAGGTTGTACTACGGACGACAGTTGCTGTACTTTGTAATTCCAGGCCGGGAGAAATTGATCTGGTGCTTCGCGATCTTTCCAAAATTGCTCCTGAGTGATGTAATTAATGTTTCTTTTTTATATTGTTTGTGACTTGTGTGTAGGCCTATATTGTTGTTTTTAACTGCTTTTTTAATTGCATGATATCCTCATAGGTCTCGCGTTGCTGAATGAGAAAAAAAAATGTTTTGAACTTGTTAAGCTTGTTTTTATATCTAGATATGCCTTATGACTAGGGCAAGAAACCTGTGTTGTTGCACCAACGTAAAAAAAAAAAATAACAAACTTATTGTCTTGAATTAAATGTTGTGCATGTTACTTCCGTTTTCGTCGCTTTACTGTCTAATCTAGATAAATAATCTAGTAACCGTTTTACTCACGTTCACCATTCTTATGGATCCTTTGTGCCTTCATATTTCACTAGCTTACAGCATTTGTTTATTTTATTTTTTGCATTTAGATAGTAAATACGTGCTTTCACAATTTTTTTTCTCGTGGAATTTACCCCTGGATAACTTTCACAGGGGCCGCTTATGTTAACGCACGATCTTTTTACTCACCCGCCTTGTTACAGTCTCGCACTCCGTTTCCAAAATTGTCTTTAAATGTAATCAAGTATGTTATAGTTATTGTGCGAGAGTCTTTAGACCTCACGATCATGCTCTTTCAACCTGGATGCGTGATTTCGGCGCGTAATCAATTAAGTTTTGCGGTTTTGCACACAGCACGTTTTGAGTTTAACTTTATTCACCGTTCTTTTTGGGGGGGGTCAGTTGTTCTCATGCTGTTGAGCGATCAAAACGTTTTATTTTTTCAAGATATATTTCTGGTTCAAGCTAGTCGCTTGAGTGGAAATTACATCGGTTTAACCTCCGATTAATTTTTTCTCTTGTTGGTATTATTTTTTTGGTCAATATATTAGTGAAGAAAATTTTATTTTTATTTCGTCTTATACCAGCGGAGCAAAGTTTCAGGCGTTCCGCCTAAACAGTTGAAGCAGAACTTAAGATCTTTGGAAAGAAGTCTGAAAAGTCAATTACCCTCAGCTTTCGAAAGTTCAGTTTTTAACAGTCATTGTATCGCAGCTCCGCGCGACACTGCATCTCATTTGTGCGAAATTGAATAAGCTTTCCAATGAACCCTCACTTCATCCATTACCATATTTACAATTGCCACAATGATAAAAAAAACAACAAAAAAAAAACGTTATGTTCAAAAAAATGCAAAAAAATAAATAAAAAATTTTATTAATTTATCCAGTACCGTACTGTATATATATTCGTTGCTGAGATTAAAGCGCAGTCCTCACCTTGGAGTTTACGTTGCGGTGTTTCATGTAATTTGACTGGGCCCGTGCTGTTGTTTCCCTTATTTGTTAATTTTTTAAAACCGTTAAAGTTAAGAATCAATATATGTATTTTCTTGTTGGCTAAGAAGGTGAAGAACAACGTAGCAAAGTTAACCTCAGAGTAGTTGTTCCCACAGATTCTCCTATTAAGAAAAAGCAACGTCGGTCCTGTAGTAAGCTCCCACCGTAGGTGAGACCAATAAATGCTTTTCCACTGGCACAGTCACCCCTATGAATTTTGTGGCTTTTCAGGGACACTCTACTTGTGATGCTCGATGACAAGCAGAGATGGTGCGATTAACAGTTTTTGAATTTCATTGGTTTGACCCAATCGATCAGATAGACGGGTATTAGAGAGAGCATCTGCCTTCTTTACAAAAACCCGAATAAACCGATGACTTAGGATAATTGGTATTCATATTTTTCCTGCTTGACTTTCGGGGTTAAAGGGATAATGTGGAAAACAGCCAGCAAGTTTACTTGTTGTGCTGCTGAGAAAGGCACTTAACGCGATTCTCCCATCTTAGAATGATAGACAGATGGCAACTTTAAAATACTCGTCATGCAGCCATGCCTAGTCAGTTTCGACTGGCATGCCTCAACAATAACCCATTTTGCTACATGTTCGGTTATCGTTCTAACATTTATTTTTAGTTTTCGGGTAGTTTTTGATGTTTTAGCGTACGGGAATAAAAGTTGAATTGAATTGAACTCGCGGAGGATTAACATGGAAACACAGGAACAGTGCTGCAAATGACTCACCATTGCTGCAGTGTTATATTTGCATTGAGTTAACTACAGTCTGCAAGGTTCATGGACAACGCTAACTCGTGACACCCTTTGCGTATCACACGCGTGTAAGGAAAACGATGGCGACGGTTTGACCCGCTCCAAGGCGAATTCAGGGTCTACTGCCCAAGAAACACATTTCGTCGCTTTATCCACTCGACCATCTGATCATTTTCTACCAAAGGGATTAAGTTTACTAACAAGATCCAGTGACGTTAATCGTTTTCTGGAAATAAACGTAATAAGACAATGTAAATGACGTCAGTTACATCACATACTATTGTTTTACGCCTTTTAATTAAAAATTTCACGTTATGAGCATCATGGGAATCTAATGTGAAACTTCAAAAAACGATGACAGCAAAGTAATGTAGAAGACGTATCAAAATTGGAAACGCTTGGTCAAGTTCGCAGTAAATGTCACAAGAAACCAAAAAAAAAAAGGCAGATTATTTCAATCTAACCTGATAAAAGTGATGAAACAAAAACAAAAAAATTATTTCGGAAATGACGTACTAAAAAAACAGTCAGTTATTGCTTTCGGCAATAACGACACTGCACGAATTAAATTGAATTTTTTTAGTCGAAAAACAATTAGTAAAATTGCTGCGTCCGATATGCAAGTGAAGATGTATAAAACACTCTCTATAATTCCAACACTTTTAGCACAAAGCTTGTTTATTGGTGCAAAGACCAAAACAATAAACAGTAAATTAACCTAAACAAATAAAGTAAACAAAAAAGTAGTTGTTGTGAAGTAACGAGTTGCATACTTCATAAATCAGCGCAGTCGAAACATATGTTGAAAAATCAAAAATTTGTAGTGGTCATAGACATATTTGTAGCGTTGGTAAGTAAGCAATAATCTAGATAGGCTCAATTTGCAATGCGTAATGTGTTTTCATGAACGTTAGTAATATTGTGCGTCGTTCAACTCCTTATTCAGCTTGTTTGATGACGTCAAGCCCAATACGTGTCTCAAGTTTTCTTACTTCATCATGATCTTGAAGATACTGCACCAAGTACAAACTTTCACTAACATACATTTGTTAGCGAGACACTGACGAAGATGGATACTAGATTCGAACCGGGGTTTCACGCTACTACAGCGTGACTTTGGAAGCAGTCTTCTTACTAATGATTGGTCAGTTTAAACTCTCCAAATAAGTTTGCCTCTCTCTAAAAGAAAAAGTGTACGCTTTGACCAAACTAATTGCACCGTTATAGGCTTTGAAAAACTGCAGTGTGAAAACGAAAAAACACGTTGTCTGAAATTCATTCGTGATTCGACCTAGATTTTTGCACATTCATAAAAAATAAAATAAAAAAATGATCGTACACGAGAAGTATCAAATTGTTGAAAGCTAAATTTCATTTTGATTCAGGAACAAAGTTAAATCAAGAAAATTGTTTCGATATCAATTCATTATTTTCTACATGGGTGACCCAAAAAGATGCGTACCCATAAAAATTTCAATTGTGACTTTGATTAAAAAGCTATTAATTTCAAATTACAACCACACATTATTCAGTTTATGGAAGACCATTCACCAGAGTTTCAGCTATTTCTGTCAATTTTTAGTAAACTTATGGCTTTTCCAAGATGTGTTCCAAATGTCCACCATTTACTTGCAAGCAAACCTGTACTCGTGTGGCAAAGTTTTCAATGACTTTTACACACTCCTCTTTCGGGATGGCTCTTATTTTTGCTGTGATGGCAGTTTTCAGTTCCTCAATTGTTTGTGGATTTCCCTGGTATACATTGTCTTTGAGGAAACCCCACAGATAAAAATCAGGGAGGGTTAAGATCTGGTGAGTGCGGGGCCCATTCCTCATCGCACCTTCTGCTTATGAGTCTCTCTTCGAACCTCTGCCTCAACCAAGCAAGGATTTCGTTGGCAGTATGAGGTGTGGCCTCGTATTGTTGAAACCATTGTGAAACTCTCAGAACTCCTCTCCGGCGTCCCAGCGACGCCCAGCACTTGTTCAGAACAGCCATGTAGCGCCCCTTGTTGACTGTCTGGGATCGGTCGTCATCATCTTCGAACCAATAAGGCCCGATGATCCCGAGCTTGTTCATGGCCACCCAGGCAGTACATTTAACGAAATGAAGCGTCGTCTGAAGCACTTCGTCTGGAACCTTCGAACCCCCAAAAAACATTGTTTTTGCTATTGACGTGCCCGGAAAGCAAAAAACGAAACGAAATGCTTGCAACGAAATTGTGAATATTTGGAACATATCCTGGAAAAGCCATAAGTTTACTAAAAATTGACAGAAATAGCTGAAACTCTGGTGAATGGTCTTCCATAAACTGAATAATGTGTGGTTGTAATTTGAAATTAATAGCTTTTTAATCAAAGTCACAATTGAAATTTTTATGGGTACGCATCTTTTTGGGTCACCTGTATAACAAATAATTATTTTTCACTTTCTACAGTTTTTGTGACCAACATTTGCAAAAACACATCATTTAAAAAACACAAAAAAGAACAAAAAACACAGTAATTACTGTACAATTTTACAAAACTTCGTTCATTTCATGAGAAAATGACTGAAAAGTCCATGTTGTATTTTCCGGTTTGGCGCCGTAATTTGCGTGATTAGCGATGTGTCTCCATTGCATCTTGTGCATTTCTTCTAATAAAACAACATGCAGTTCAGCTAAACTAATGTTTTCGTTTGTGCCAGGACGAGGGTAGCCAGTGATACTTGTAGCAGAGTTGGCTTTCAGAAGAAACTTGCAGCATTTAGACGAACCTGTTTCGAGTTTGGTGACAGTTATTTTTTCATGGAATGTTTGTAGCACACCAGTCAACGTTTCCTTCACAATTTCTTCATATCCTTTTGTTACAATCGCAGTAAAATCAGACGTAGAGTTTATGACATACAAATACGGCATGCCCATAAAGAATTGCACTATTGTGTCTGTAAAAAGTCAAATACTGAAAAAGCGCTGAGTTAAATTTGGTATAAAAATGCAAGCAAAATAATGCAAACATAATGAATCACAAACTAACGACTAAACGTCAGTATAATTACATCATTTTGCTAGCACGTTTATACAAAACCCAATCGCATGCTTATTCATTTATTTAATTGAATTTTTCCCATAAGTTTGGTAAATCTCTCAAATAGCATCTTTATATGAAACTGTAACTCGCTGACGCTTGACTTCTGCTACAGCAGAGTTTCCCAAACTGGGGTCGGCGGACCCCTGGGGGTCCGCGACGACCGTACAGGGGGCCGTGACAATGCTGCCAAAACATAAAAAAATAAAACTTCTAAATGATTTTTGCGGTACACACACAGACCCAATTATTTGCTGCAGAGATTGCTAATCTCATAATATGGCTTTATTAAAAGACGTTCAAAGTAGCTTTATCAAAGAATATCGGTAATGGGACGCAATTACGTCGTCCAGAAATCATTGAAGATTTGATATAGTTAGTTAGTTGCATATTTATCCTCCTATCACGACAAAGCGATCAATGCGCTATACGAGCTCGCTTAGGAGTTGCCAGCCATCTGTCTACCACACCAAGATGGGGGAATCCCGTCAAGTGCCTTTCCCAACGGCACAACAAGTAAACTTGCCGGCTTGTTCTCCACACTGTCCCTTCAATGCTGAGCGTCAAGCAGGGAAGTTGTGAATACCAATTTTAAAGTCATTGGTTTGACCCGATAATACCGGCCGTTAGCTCAGTTTCTCAGCGCACGCTATCGGTGCGGGAGGTCTGGGGTTCGATTCCCGGGCCGGTCAAATCGGCACAATGTCGCCAACGACTCGCCACCGTTGCGACGTTTCTTCGGAGCTGTGTAGCCCAGGCGCCAAGCCGCGGAGATGCGCCCCGCAACTCGTTACACGCTTCGGCGTAATACGACGAGTATAATGAAGATTTGATTTGATTTTTGATTTGGTTTGACCCGACTCGGAATCAAAGGCGAGTCTACAGCTCAAGAGACAGACGCTCTATACCACTCGGCCATCTGAGCTGTTAACTCTATGCGTGAACTCTAACAAACTATGCCAGACTTTGATCTAAATACGACACCAATGAGAAAAGCCAACCACAAATACGAAGAGCGTGACATCTTAAAAAAATGGAGCGCAGCATTCGCTGTAACTACAGTATAAACTTGAAGCTATTGGGTATCTTATAAATTCTTTTGCTTCGAAAACAAATTCTAGTCCAGTCATAATTAGGCGAGCTTAGCTGCAGTAGTAAGGCTACTTTTCTGAACTTTGGTTTTAGCCTATGGCTTAATGAAGATTTTGTTGAAAAGCCACAGCGTGTGATGTGTTGTAAAGTTCCTAGTCACAAAAGTAAGAAACCAAGCGAGTTGAAGCTGCACTTTTGATTCTTGTCATGGCAAACTAGCGGGAAAATTAATTCACTACTTTAGGCGAAAATCTGATCGTTTGAAAAATCGCCTCATTGATTCTGGGAGTAAAGTGGGTAAAACAAACAAACAAACAAACAAACAAACAAACAGTAATCGAGGCATTGTATTATCGCATTGTTCAGACAAAAAATTACAAATCCTCACACAATTGGCTTGGAACTGATGAAACACTGCCACAATAAAGCAATTACAAACTACCCTTGTACCTACGGTTACCATATTTTCACTACGCAAAGGGAGGACGGGTTTTTTGAGGATCATCATGTCTGCAGGTGTCCATTTTTTTGCCCAAAAGCAAGTGAAGACCAAAAAAAAAAGGTCATCATGTCCGCAGAAGTCCATTTTTTTGCCCAAAAGCAAGTAAAGACCCCCCAAATGTCATTATGTCAGCAGGCCGGTTTTTGCACTGAAACTTTCCAAAATTTTTCGTGGAAGAATGATATGATTTCACTGTTCATAATGCCGAAAAGAAGGACATGTCCTTTAAATTCTAAAAGGAGGACGTATGGTAACCCTACTTGTACCGGAAGGTGAAAAACTCGAAGCTATTGGATCTCGAAGCTCGTTGTGGCCGTTTTTCGAAAAAGAGAAATATTGTAGAACAGAGATGATAAGCTCAACTAGACTAGAGAGACGCCGATATAAGCTTGTTCAGATATAAGATGCAAGATTTAACGGCCTTCACGTTGCATCCTGTTTGTTGAGCTAAATTATTTTTTTGTTGCATTATGCTTCTACGGTAGTAGGGAGGAAACAGTAATGCAACTCAAGAGAGGGATCCGCGGTAAACCTGATTCGCAAAAATGGGTTCGTGTCACAAAAAGTTTGGGAAACCCTGTGCTATAGTAACTCTAACTGCCATGTTCAACAATTGAAAGGGAATATCTTTCAGCTACAAAGCTACCTTTGCATCGCTCATATCTACTTCAGTGGTGTCATCTTGAATTGAAACGCCACCTTAAGAACAAAAACTGATTTAATTCGAAGCCATTTTTGTCATACGTTTCATAGCAAGCATGACAAATGCACAAACTAAAATTTAGTAACTCAAATCGTGCACATTCATCTTCGAGCTAGACTAAAGGATGTCGTCAAATTTGACAGCTTACTAGAAAAACATTTCTCGGTGCCAAATCCTACAAATAGAAGGTTTGTCAGTTTATTAAAAAGCGAAGTCATGTTCGAAATAAACACAGCTGATTATGGGTCTTACAAAATACATAATGAGGGAAAAAGCTATCAAAGGTTTAGCAGACCAAAACTACGTGATTATATTATGTGGTGATACAGCAAATTAATAATTAATAACATGAGTCATAAAATGGTTTGCACGATTTACTTAAATTGATCAAAGCCCAATTTCTTACAATCGAATAGAAATGATAAACACCACGAGAGTGATGAGACAATTTCTATTTCTGTTGTACGACTTTTACGCATTTTGCAATGTTTCTACAGGAAGATCTGCATTGATAATGTATTGCAGTAGGTAGATTGACGTAGCACTGCTAATGAGTTCCTACAGGGTGCTATGTCGCATCAAGCTTTCGTTTCATTCTCGCTTTATTGGGCTTCTTTCATATTTATTGGGCTTCTTATGTGAAATTGAGCAATATTAAATCAAATCAAAAATCAAATCTTCATTATACTCGCCGAATTACGCCGAAGCGTGTAACGAGTTGCGGGGCCCATCTCCACGGCTTAGCGCCTGGGCAACACAGCTTCGAAAAAACGTCGCAACGGCGGCGAGTCGTTGGCGACACTGTGTCGATTTGACCGGCCCCGGAATCAAACCCAAGACCTCCTGCACCGATAGCGTGCGCTTAGCAACTGAGCTAACCGCCCGGTTTTGAGCAATATTAATGAACAAAAATTTTCTGCAAAGATTTTCGAAGTTTGCTTCCGATTAATCGGATTGATCTTACAAGGTAAACCGAGACTATTATTAAGGTTTTATTTTATTTTTGGTAATGTGCGATACTAAAAGCCGGTTCGATTACTTTTGAATGAAAACTGCGATTAATACATTGGTAGCGACTGCAATCATAGCACTTTTTGTACGATGCATTCATTATCAATGACTGCATTTTCTTGAAAATGCCGATATGCCAAAAAGACAGCGTTTGAGAGAAAAATTAAAGCAAAGGAAATCACAACACAACGCTCCAAAAGTTGGTTAACTATGAGACGCCAACTGTTCACTCTGTTTGCAGTATGTTTTTTTGTGTATTTATCCCCAGGGGTGCAAATCTATGTTGAGTATTGGGGGTAATGATTTAGCAAAATTGATAATTTTTTGATATTTGGGGTTATGTAAATCGGCAATTTAATTGCTAGCCTTACCAGTTATTGTTGTTAACCCATTCCTTCTGCTCAGTGGCGCACTCAGGATTTGACAAAGGGGGGGGAACTAAAACCGGGGGTCTGGGTGGCTATGCCCCCAACAGCCAACGAATTTTTACGATTTTCGCATAAAAAACACTCATTTTAGCACCCTTTTTTATCGAAAAAGGGCATGCAGTGACTGCAGTCACTATGGACAACGCAAAAATATTTTCGCAGCTTACGTCTAAAAGCAAAAGCTTGGCTAAAATAAGTGAAAGGAGGCTGCATCCATTATTAGTTTAAGATAGACTGAAAATTAAGTTTTAGCACCTTATTACAGGGCCAAAGGGGGGGGGGCATGGCAGCGTGCCCCCCCTGCGTGCGCTTCTGTTTCTGCTGCGTATTACCGTAATTCACACACTTTCCCTAAACTTTTCAATCACTAATTCACGAAATTTTCCTAAATTATCACAACAATGCACGAATAAAAATTAATTATCTGGCATAACAAAAGCCAGTATAGCCTATTCATCGATCGCCGTATTAACGAAAAATGCTGCTGACAGAACTGATTTGCGCTACATTATCCGCATAATTAGCACTCATGCATCTTGGTTGGGTATTTCGGTTAGCAGTAAGCTTACTATACATCGTATGGGCAATTTTCCAATTCCACGAAAAATATTGGGGAGGATGCTGCCGGATTATTGGGGGGGATACATCCTCCGATCCCCCTTGGATTTGCACCTATATTTATACCAACGCAAAAACATACAGCCGAACGTAAAAATAAACGATCAAACACAAAAATAAACAGTCAAAAGCGAAAACAAACAATCAAACGCAAAAATAAAGAAGCATACGCAAAAATAAAGAATCTAACGCAAAAATAAATAATCAAAGGCAAAAATAAACAATCAAAACGTTCGAACATTTGGTTCAGTCCCATTTGTTTTCTTCAAATGGTCAAACGCAAAATAAATAATCAAAAAGTTTGTACAGTACACATAAAGGGGGGTCCTCCCTCCACATTTCCCCACTCCCCCCACTCCTTCCATATTCCCCCCATACTTGACCCAACTCCCCGGACTGCCAAAAATTCCCAATTTTGCCACCATTCATACTCTTCCATACTCCCCCATTTTCCCCATACTCCACCACCCCCTTGTACTCCTCCATAATTACTTTATCATCTACCCCATACCAAAATTTCTCACTTTTTTCATTTATTGCCAAATCAGTCCCGCAATCAAGTGCTCTAGAAACTTCTAGTAAATTTTACAAAAAAATTTAAAAACAAAAATAAAAAATGGCAACACAACATCTAAGCTTCGATTTTCGTTTCGGACACTGACTGAGCACAGAGAGAGGTTCCTCATGGTTCCACTGTTAGTAATACAGATACACTGTGTGACGGTCGAAAACTAACCACGTAACCATTGACCAACCAAGCATTAAATATACGAAACTGTACAAACTTTCTGATTATTTATTTTGCGTTTAACTATTTGAAGAAAACAAATGGGACTGAACCAAATGAACAAATGTTTTTGACTGTTTATTTTTGCGTTTGAGTGTTTATTTTTGCCTTTGATTATTTATTTTTGCGTGTGCTTCTTTATTTTCGCGTTTGATTATTTATTTTTGCGTTTGACTATTTCTTTTTACGTTTGACTGTTTATTTTTGCGTTTAACCTGTTTATTATAGCGTTTGATTATTTAGTTTTGGGTTTGCTTGTTTGCTTTTGCGTTCGGCTGCATGTTTTTGCGTTGGTATGAATATCCAAATAAAAAAAAAAAAAAAATTATCGCAAATAGAGTGAACAGTTGGCGCCTCATAGTTAACAGATTCAAAAAGACTAAACAAAAGGAAAAACAGCGCCGTCGAGACACCTAATAATATAAACCAGAGGTGACGAACATGCGGCCCGCGAAAGAATTTCCTGCGGCCCGCGAACATTTTGGCGAGACCAGCACTTTTAAACATTTTTTTCCTGTCTAATCTTTGCGATGCGATATCAAAAGCTGAGCCCCTGATTTAATCAAGCGCGTATCACACTAATTATATAAACGCTCAAAACAAGTCATCTGTTTCAGGATTCAGCAGTTCATCCATTGTTATGAAATAATAATTAACATAACTCGAGTCCGTTGCAGCTTCAGCATAGTGCACCAGTTTACGGGTAACTATTCCAGTGAGAGCTTAGCTTGCCTTACAGTAGTATGAATTATGTGAGTTTGCGGAAAAGAATTGGTGAGGTGGCAGTACCATTTATCATATGCAAATTTTACTGCTTTCTTAAGGTATTAGTTATTCTTTTTTTAATCTATATTTAATTAGCCGCTTGTCTTCAGCGATGTCTTCAGCGAAAAAACGAAATATTGTAGATGAAAAAAGAGTATTTCAAAAAGATTGGACCAATATCCGATATGTTTATGACCAGGAGCGTATTCAGAGGGGGGCCATTGTGCCATCCTTCCCCCTTTTTGACTCTGCCTTTTAGTAAAAAAGAACAAAACTAATGGTGCCAAGTGACTGAAACATGCCAAACTCTTTTGATGGTTTCTGTAGCTTATGGCCAGTGGCTAATCCAAGGGTTAGAATGAGAGGTATGCATCCTCCCACCAGCCATTTTCAAAATAGTTTTTGATGTATACAATTTTTCCATAACTTCGAACCTCTTCGAGAGCGATAAGCCTTACACCTTAAGCACGCATAATCGAAAATGTGCGCGCCAAATGCATCATATTTGGCAAAGCACTCAGAATCAGGGTCAAAAAATTTAAACAAAATTTGCCTGAGAATTACTCAAAAAGCACTACAAATAGCCATTACAGCATGTAAATTTTCAAAAATTTTCCGAGAGAGCATGCCACCGGACCCTCCAAGAGCTTTTCTTGTTTCTCAATCATTTTCAAATTTGTTCTGCCGAAAAAAAAAGCGCTTTAAAGAAATATGGAAATTGTGGCTTCCCCCTTTGAAAATTTCTCGCTACGCCACTGTTTATGACTAAAAAGTTATGCGGCCCGCTTGCTTATTGGTAAGTAACAAAGTGGCCCGCGACCGCAAATAGGTTCGTCACCCCTGATATAAACAAATGAAAAGAAGCAAACAAAAAAAAAATTGCAGTCAGATTCGTTCTTGTTCACTACACAGAGAGCTAACTCACGGTCTGCGGCATTGCATTGAAAAGATGCTCATTGCTCACTGCAAGATTCACACAGCAAGAACAAAATCTGATCAGATGCATACGTCTTAAACTAAAACAAAAAGTAAAAGTAGACAATATTAAGTTAATACCTACGGCAGTTTTAATGATTTTACTTGTTCGAAGAGAAGCAAATCACTTTGGTTCCTGACATTCTTTGCTTGTGGAGAGCAAAAAAGAACTTCTATCTTCTCTTTACTACAGTTTCGAGTACTGTCCTCTACTAGTCCATACCGAAAATTCATTTAATCTAACAAAAACTACACCTGCTAAAGAATTATGTTTGTGTCTAATGTTGTTCTTGGTGAGCATAAATTCTATTGTTAATTTGTCTTGTTTACCCTGCGCCGATGTCAACGTAATGATGTCTTTATGATATTGCGATTTCAGATTTTCTGTAATGGCTTTGTAAAAGCAAACAATTGATTGTGATTCTAATTCACTTTTCTGTTTTATACATCAAAGTTGTCAGACGTAAAACTGGTTGCGCAGAAATCTTTCAATTGCAACCGCTGATCTCAGTCGATGAAGAGGCGCAAGTTGAAAAGACGGAACAGCCCTTCCGGATATTATGGAGAAAGCATAATGTCTAATATTCTTCAAATAAGGTCTACTCTGTACAGTCGTCCGTGAACTAAACTGACTCAACTGAACAAGTATTGCTGTCAAGCATCAATTAACACTGCCGATTCACTCCTGTTTTCGTGATTCCACAAGTGTGAAGAAATAAATTAAGAAAGCATTTATGCCATATCAATTGCTCTCGGCCATGACTATAATGCACCAGATTTTGGTTTACGCGTAATAATCAAAATGGTGACATGCAAAAATGCAGTCTCACCTTAAACTATTGGGCTGTCTGCAAACTTTACAAAGCTTCATGACAAACACAGCGCATTTATAGAGATCGAGTTAATACTTTCGCCAACTACATCTGTAGTTATTCATTAACGTTATTCATAAGCATCACTTGAATAACTCGATGAACAAAGTGAATTGTTACGTCTGAACAATTCTTTACGTTTTGCTGACTATACCACAGACGTCACATCAGTATCACGTCATCACTCATTTCACCATTAGCCTACGATGAGCATTTATTTATTTATTTTTTTATTTGCGACCATTTTCGAAAATATACATCTAATTCATGTTTGCTCTTGGCTATAAAATATTCAGATTGTCGAACAGAGTTTACAAGATTGAAATATTGGACCATATTGGGTTTACATTTCGAATATTTACATCGATATGTTAAAAATCTAGCATACAACAGCAATGCATTTATAAACTGAAAGATGTCATTATTTTCTGGAAATCCAAATAATTTATGTCAAACCAAAATCAAATCTTCATTATATTCGCGGTATTACGCCGAAGCGTGTAACGAGTTGCGGGGCCCATCTCCGCGGCTTAGCGCCTGGGCAACACAGCTCCGAAGAAAGGTCGCAACGGTGGCGAGTCGTTGGCGACACTGTGTCTATGTGACGGGCCCCGGAATCAAACCCACACCTCCCGCACCAATAGCGTGCGCTTAGCAACTGAGCTAACCGCCGGTTAATAATTTATATCTGTTTTCAAAATTGAAGTCGTGGAAAAATTTCACAGAAAGCCAGCCAGTCAGACACGTCACACCAAAACATTTGAACAAATTTGCAATTACATAATAAGTGCATAATAGTCTATTTTTGGACCCGCTTATCCTTAGGGGGTCACGGGGGCAGCAGCTCGAGTTGGATCCTCGAAGCATCTCAATTCTCTGCAGCAAAGAATAGATGCTCTGCTGGGATGCCATTGCCAAGGCAAGACCAACTAGCGGTAAGATCTTCTTCGTAATCTCGCCATTCGACCAATCGTTGTTGAACAGAGCAGTTTTTTGACTGCTCTTCAGTCTTTTCTGGGTCATTCGCATGCGCGGATTTATGGGGGGGGGCTCGGGCTCCCCCCGAAATTCCCAAAATTTTTATAAATTTTTACTTGTTAGCAAATGTCATAATTTGTATCAAAATCTGGAATGCTTTGAACTAAGATTCAGGAAGGTCTTTTCAGTAGCAGCATTTTCTTTGATCAAAGTCCTTTCTTATGAACGGCTAGGCTGCTATTGCTACTTGTCAGGCCTGCATCATAATCCATAATACAGATAAATGTTCGCTTATTTTAGTTGTAAGGTCAAGGCCGGCGCCATGGGGGGCCTGGCCCCCCAATCGACATGCTTCGCCCCCTCGATTAACAAGCTTACTCTTTTGAAGACAGTGGCTGTTGTGCTTAATTTCAAATTTTGGCCCACCCTAATAAACGCTTGACCCCCCCAAGTCAACCGCTCTGCCACCAGGTATTGAAGTAGCCTACTGATATGCCATTGTACTGTGGAAATCTAGGAACTGTAGTTCAGCTCAGTAGCGTTCTTGTAATACAATACTATAAGCCGAGTGTTTAGAGCCGACAAGCCCTATTTCGGCCAATTAAGATCTTACCTTATTTTCTTTAACTAGCTCGCTTTAATCAAAAGAGGGCAGTTATACTCGTTTCATTACACTCGCAGCAGTACCAAAGCGCGGTAACGAGTGGCGGTAACGGCCCGACCCCGCGGCTTATAGCGCCTGGGCAACGCAGCTCTGAAGAAGCGTTGCAGCGGTGGCGAGCCGTTGGCTATGGTGCGTCCGATTCGACCGGCCTGGGAATTGAACCCCAAATCTTCTACATCGATAGCGACATCTTTAACAATATGCTATAACCGGCCAGTTTGTTGAAAAATTGTTAAAATATAAAAAAATTAATTGACCCTGCCGTAAGTGCTAAAAATAAAATAAAAATACTGCCAAGGAAGACCAGACCAACAAAAGATTTGAAGAGGTCCAGGAGCGGAGCGATGGGAAGGGGCAAGCAAAATTGTTTTTACGCACCGTAACTGTCTCAGGAGCTGAAGTGCTTCGTTTTTCAGACATCCCGATTATGTGATTAAAAGTATGTGATGATGTCGACGCTGTGATATGGGTGAAAAATGCTTAGACAATATTGACGCTGTTTTTGACCATAATCGCATGATCAGGGATTGTTCTCTCGCGCAATTCATTTTAGCTTTAAAATGTTTCGGTAGAGAGAGCATGCGTTACTATCTTTACTTTTCAAGATAGTTACGGGAGAAACTGCTCCCTTCAAAATGAGTGCATATTAAATATTTATATCAAGGTTTATATGCGTTGTTTACAACTTTACATCAATGTTGGTTCTCGAAAAAACTTTTGAAGGGAAGCAATTAACTGTTTTACCCCCCTGGCTACACCCTGTTTGTGGCGTTGCGAAAGCTGGCCTGCTTTAGTCGGTCAACCTTCCTATGGCCCAAAACTGAAGTAAACTAAAATTTTTTCAGTAAATTTTTAACCACGGCTTAATAGCATGAGTTTCTGTGAAACCTTTTCTCATCCCTGTCTTTTCTCCCCTTAAATGAAGCGCAAAGCATCAAGCAAAAGTGTGAATGAAACGTATCTTGGTTGTTTTCTTAGTTATGGCATCATATAGCTCAATCATGGTCAACTGCAACTGCGTAATAATTTAAATCAGAAACATTACAATCCCATGCACTTTAATACCTCTGAACTACTGTAATTGTCGTATCCTTGGGTCATCATAGTGTGACGTCACTGAAATTCCCTCCATTGAAAAATCCTGCGTACGCCACTGCTAGATGACGTACTTTAATCATAGACTTTTTCCTTCAGCTCCCGAAAAAGGCCTTAACATACTAAATTTTTTGCCTCCCCCCCCCCCCCCCGAAAAAAACTGTTCAATCCGCGCCTGGTCATTCGTGTTCTTCTTCTTCGTGTGGGTGCAACCGCTGCATCGCGAAGTAGCATTACTTAACCATGTTCGCTACCACTCATTGCTACTTAGCCATGTCCGCTATCGTATAACCAACTGGTGTTTTGGCAATGAAACCAGAATTCATCAATTACAGCGCATCTGTCATAAATTTATCAGATTAGTTTTTTGGCTTAAAGAAAGAAACGTAACAATGTAAAAAAAATGTCTTGAAACAAAATAAAACCGTTAAAAAACTTCACCTAGTCGCAATACTGAACTTGTTTCAGTTAAAATCAAGTCTGGTATAAACTAGAAGTAATAGTCTCTATATCTCCCCAGCATATAGATTAACTATGCGCCAACAGCCTATAAAATTTTCAGGACCTAAAATATGGAGTAAATTACCAACTGCGATTAAGGAATGCAAGAGTTTCAAATCTTTTTCAGACAAAGTTAAAGCATATTTTTTGAGCACAGACTAATTACTATGTTGTTAACAAGCTCAGTCGATTACCACCACCGCTCTTGGGTCATTGCATATTTAATTATGATTTGATCTGTTCTGGTGCTGCTGTTGCTCTTTATTTGCAGATAGGCTACTGAAAGGACGAATGGAATCATGAAGCTGGAAATCAAAAAAGATGGCGACTAGCAGCACCATCCAATAACCAAGCATCCAACACACCATCCAACACCAAGAACCAACACCATCCAACACCAAGAACCACAACGCAGAAGCAAATTTTATTGGGAACATTAGCGCCAAATAATTGAAATGACAAAAGCAATGATGCTGATAAAACGTTTTAAGTAAACGAATGGATAATCATTTAAACCGCAGCAGTGACATTTTGGCCTTTGATCAGAATCGAACATGATGGACCCGGATAGTGTTTTCTTTTAATTTAAAAGCAGTTTGATACGCTAAGTGATAAAACTTTTCAGGTCTTCGCCCCATGCCCTATGGGTGCACTGCTCTTCCAGGCCATGTTCTTTTTAATCATTGCTTATGGTCCTAGTAGTTTACCGGGCTTGCAAGCCTTGCATGCTGTGTAAAACATGTTTCTACTATACGAGTAACTTACTCACAATTTGTCAATTTTGCATGAAATGTTGCACTAGTTTGGAACTGGGTTAGCGCTTTGCGCACAGTCTTGATTATCTTCAACATTTATCGATATCAGCAACTGTACGTTCGGGTATCTATCTGCTGATTGATGTGCGTATAAAAATTGACTTAGGAGTTTTAAGGCTATGTGGAGATCGCTAAAATCTTTAGAAGGGTAAATAAGCTTGTGTTTATACAAGCAGAAACCAGGCGAGTAAAAACATTTATTTAAACGAGGAAGGTGTATAGAATGTGACGTTATATGCTATTTTGCACTTTCATGCTGCTTTATTATTTTTCGTTCCAATTTTTGGACTTTGCTGCAAATGAAAAAGTCATGAGCTCTACACGCTGGCTCAGAGCTCGTAGTGATAACATAACCCTTGCACAGCGCATACCTGTCTCCAAGGGCTACAAGCCCCAAAAATATTTTGCTCCGCAAAATTGTTAGACTAACTTGTTTCCATGCATTGAGCACTTAACTGTAGGTGTCTATTATTAACAGTACACGTCGAGTGTATGTGACTTTACTTTAGATGATGTCTTTTCACCGTTGCATTGGTACCGGAACGCACCGGAACGGCGTTTCGGTTCAAGATAAAGCTGCCGGAACGGCGTTCCGGTTAGCCAGCTATGCTACTTACTTTGTTTGTAAGATAATATATTGCGTTACGCTACATGTTTTCTCCTGTTTTTAGATTATTTCAATGTTCCTTGCCTGTACGAGTGTACGTTTTCGTTACTACGATACGTAACGATTACGTACTTTGGCATTATGGCCGAGGGATTGTCGTAACGATTCGTATACCGACAGTACATATAATAGACACGGTGACGTAACAATTTATTTAACTGTTCGAGCAGCCGAGCTGTGCAAACGTGGAAGTACAGTAATTATGAGACAAAAACTGTTCGTAATTTTGATTTGCTGCTTATTTTATATTATGGTTTGCATGTGTTAACATATATTGCTGCACGCCAGTGGCGTAGCCAGAAAATTGTTTTTTTTTTGATGGGGACAAAGTTAAAGTAAAACTTAGAAAAGGAATCTCTAGTTTAGAGCCACAGAAAATTTGTTTGAAGGGAGATCACCTCTTTAAAACAAAACTTAGAAAAGGGAGCTCTGGTGTAGAATCCACCCGGTAAAAAAACTGCTTGAAAATAAAGTGTCGGGGGGGGGGGGGAGGGGACATGTCCAGATTTGACAGCTAATGACATCAAATCTTGTTACTATACCACCTCGTTACTATGCCACTCTTCATAACCTACTATACCACTTTTGATCATCCCCAACAAAATTCAATACAAATTGAATAGGAAATAAATTTATTATGCCACCCCTTACACTCTCTGCTATGCCACGTGAGATTTATGGATACTGTACCGCATACAGTTCTGTGGATAAAAACACTTTTGTTACATGACAATGTACTGTACAAAAGTGTACAAAAACAGAGCTGGCATACTGGCGTCCTAATTGATGTGGCAGTGAAGCGAGAAACTGGGTGTGATGCAATCAAGTGATTGCGTGGAAAATGAAATGCATGATAATATGTGACAGCTGACGATTCTTCAGAGCTGTGGCCTGAGTTACGTAACTTGGGGAATACATTGCGTGTACTGTACAAAGTGTACATATACTGTAGTCGTTTATCCTTTTGTTCGTTGTATTTATTGTTTCGTCAATGCTGCAGCAAGCTATTGTTACTACGCCACTTTGTATTCTTTTTACAACTCGCCAGCTGCTTCGTGAACTTAGTTTCATTAGCACTTAAACTGAGTTCACTTTCGATATTGAACATGTGACTATGCCAACAACTGTCGATGATTATTTGATTCGAGTTTGCAGCAGTAGGACCGGTATCCACCAGACAATCATTTTGCTTTTTTGCACCTCCTATCGCTTGTAGGGAAATGCCACTCAGCCGTAGGAAGTAGCGCAACCAGGATTTTCTTAAGGGGGAGGCTGATATTTTTTTGTGATTACGATTACTTCCTTGTATAGCTCATCATTTTTTGGTACCGGTATTACGCCTGACTGTCTCGCGAGATGACGTAGGTCTCGTCTATTTCAACAAGGAAAAGCCACGGCTAGTTTTTTGCTCTGATCTGGGGATTAAAACAGAAGAAAGTGTAGCGTTATGTCCGAAACTACAGTAGTTCAACTAGGAAAGCAAAGTTAATGTTAAAACTGAAAATTTAGTTTATAAACCATCCCACAACGGCTCACGAATAGTCTTTTAACGTTTTTTCCACCAAAGGTAACTTTGTCTATATCAACGAAGAAAAAATTATGCTAATTCTACTTGAAAAAATTTATGCGACTATGTTCAACATGCAAAGTTTCAATTATTATAAGTGAGAGGTCTTGGTACTGCAGCAATTTTGGACTCGGTGCTTGTTGTCCACGTCATCAAAGCAAATTCAAAGAATAAAATGAGATCTTCCTCTGGCACTCATGAGCGGTTCCAGAAAATTTTGGTCGGGGGGATGCAAGTTTGAATTAGGTTAAATGGTATACAAACACAAAGACGTTTAGACCCTGAAAAGAGCGTCAATAAGCCCTTTAAAAATGTTTCATGTCAGGGGCGTAGGCCTACTTCAAAAACAATTTAGGGAGGGGTCACGTACCAAATTTCGACATTGTTTAAGTGTATTTTTTCCGGAAAAATCAGTTTGAAGCAAATTCAGGAGCACGAACGGCTTTAGGGGGTCCGGGGGCATGCTCCCCTGGAAAGGTTTTGAAATTTTACATACTGTAATGGTCATTTTCGTGCTTTCTGAGCATTTTCGGGCAAATTTTGTTTAAATATTTTGCCCCTAATTTTTGAGAGCTTTAACAAGCTGCGTTTTCTTCGCACATTTTCGATTATGCGTGCTTATACAATGGGTGGGTAGAAGGGCTTATTGTTATCGAATAGATTCGAAATTACGAAACAAAAATTATTTACCAGTACCGAAAACATTTTTCAAATCGTCTGGTGAATGGGATGCATCTTCCACTTGCCCCTCTGGATCAGCCCCTGTTGACTGTTGATCATTGACAAAATAGCGATTACTGATGCTCGTAAATTTTTTGAAGATGCTGTGTCTACATAAAGCTAAGGGGTGGCTACAGCCCCCTTAGCCCCCCCCCTGGTTGCGCCTATGGCCATAGGATAGCATTTCATAGTAACTTATAATTAAATGAGAACAAAAATATGATGACGTCACAAAACTTGGACATACAACGTCTGGAGCTTGCGTTCCGGCTGGAAAAAAATTGCCAATGCAACCCTGCTTTTAACACCGTTTTAGGAGGACTTCCCCAACAATTCTTTTGTAGCCCCCCTCCCACATTCCGTACATGCCTGCAAGACCAGCTTCGGCTATTACTTTTTGCTCAATTTCAAGTACTGAGTAGCCATAGAGCGCAGGCCTGCCGGAACAATGACAGATCGAACAAAAACTGGAATTTGTTAAGCAATTTCATTGATAAATTCAATAGTCAAGCGATCTTACTGCTGAGCTTTATGCACTAGTAGCAACTCATATCAATCTTGAGTATTCGCCTACGTTACGTCTCGTACCGGTACGGGGTAGGCCTGTGACTCTTTTTCAGGAAACCAAATTACAGCAGGCTACCACCTGATCACTAATTCAGTAGGCCACCAATAAAGCAGTAAAATTACCGGTACCTCTAAACTGTAAAATTACACTGTAGTAAAATTACGCTACCACTAAACTACTAACTTTGCTTCCATAGCGCATTACAAGGCCTAGCTACCTACAGCCTAACCGATTGAGCATTTAGCCGTATGCGCTTACTTTTCAGACGCCACTGAGTCCCTATTTAAATTATGCTATGAGTCTGTACCATCACAAAAATACAAAAAATTTTGCTATATACCTTAAAAACCCTTGTTCAAATAAAACATGAAGATAACTTGGTATTGAACAAACTCATTTCATTAAATGTAGCCTAATAACTTCGTAAGCATGGTGGTATACGGTAATAATAGCAATTAATACACAGGTCAGTTACTGTTCACTTTAATTTTAAGTATGTCAGTGCCGTATTTCTTTTTTTTTTTCTTTGAATTGCTCTAGTAGTTTGTTGCTTTCTACTGATTTTGCACATATAAGGTAATGGCGGTGCAGAACCAACCAGCATCATTACTATGCTAATGCATCAACATGCAGCTTTATCAAGTCTTCCATGTTGCAGTGGATTTCTTTGTACTTTGCTTCAGCAGGTCAGTGCGTTTTCAAGTTTTTGGCATACACAGCTGTTTCTGAGCGATGGTGCTTTTACATCAAATGAAAAACTTCACTAGATTTTGAAAGAGATAAACAAGTGCCTTGAGCAAAGCGAACTTGGTGGTACATGACTTTTCTTTTGATGTAAGCTGTCACATCATTGTTAACAAATAAAACGATGTAAGTTGCATCTTCTGCTCGGAAAATGATTGTCCGAAGTTTTAAAGAAACTGTAAGTTCATTGATCATTGATTAATAACTGAGTTTCTTTGGACGAAAGCCTCTGTTTCAAGAGATCTATCTGCGTTTCATTCCATTCTTTAACAATTTTCGAAATGGTTTCACAATTTTGAAATGTTTTCTAAATCCTCCTTCTGATTGAAGTTCTACCAAATCAACTAGTTTAGCTATCACATTAGACTTGTTGCTGCATGGCCAACTGCTTTGCTCCAGGGATCTTAACTTGTACTTGATTGTACGAACATCTCTTTCACCTGTTCACTATCCAAGTTGCTTATTGGTGCCAAATCCAAAATAGAATTCGAAGAGTCGAGCTGATGAATACCTTCATCATTTCCAAATAATGTGCAAATGATGTTTGAGGGAAATCTGGATGGCAATCTCAGGAAGAACGAAAAGTGCCATGCTAAGATCAATGTGTGCAGTGAAATTAGTAGATAGAAAGAATAATGAGGAGTTGATGAAAATGCTAGGTTTGGAGGAAATATTAGATAAAATGGCAAAGATAAATGGAGTTTTGTGGCATGGACAAGTGGTTAGGAGAGATGACGATAACGTTATAAAGGCATTGATGCTTGAAGTGAATGGGCAGCGAAAACGAGGAAGGCCAAAGCAGATATAGAGGAGCAAGTTAAAGAGAATTTAAATAAAATTGGGTTGGGGGTGTACGACGCTGCAAATCACACAAGATGGAAAGAGGGAGTGAGAGCGATCGCTGAAAGAATGAGGTGCGTCTGTCCACCCTCGACCAAGACCAAAACCCACCGGATTGAAACTGGATGATCATGATAATGTCCTATTTGTTTAACAAAGCCATCTACCTTTCGGTGAAGAGTTTGCAAGATTGGTGGAGCAACTGTGGTGGTGCAGCTGAATGAATGCCTGAACTTCCATAAGAACTTCCCCAGGCAGAGACTTGCATTGACCAATTCTATCATTGCTGATGTAGCTGAAAGCAGGTCGAGTAAAATCTAGCAAGTTTATGGGGTTGCAGTGGAGTAAATTGTCATAAAGCGCAAGTATAGTTGGAATCAGCTCCCACTATCCCATTGGGTCAAAGTTAGTAATGCTTACAAAAAGTTAAATGAGATGGGCAGCCCCAACACCACAAAAAATGGAAAGAAACCCCAAACTAGCAAAGTATTTTACTATACAAGTCCGTGTATTGGTGGTATGAGTGATGCTGATGAATTATGATGATTTCTTATCCTCCTGTCAGTTCAAAGCAATGGAGGCACTAAACGTAAGACGAATCCAGACTTGGTTAGGAGTTGCCGTTGTTTTCTAGTTGACTTCTGCTCCTGATTTCCTTAATTTGCCGCTTGTTAGATTCCACCAAGCAGAGATAATTATCAGGAAGTATCTTATCCAAGGACGCAACAATGAGACTTGGGTTGGAGTTAACTATTAACTTTGCAATCATGGTCGTAACTCGTAGCAACAACAACGCTCCTAAACACTGCGCCATGCTTTCGACAATGTGCATGAGCAGTTTTTTGTACTCTCCTCATGGTGTACTTCTCAAAACTCTTAATAGTCTTAGAACGAGTAACATAACCTGGGCTGGAACCCTCTGGTCCACCAGTACTCATTTCAATACAGCCTGTTTATAATAACAGTATGTCACCATTTGTAGTGCACTAACTCCATTGTAAACTATATGTGGTCTTCCTAAGCTTGTACACCGCATCAATATGACGTCATGATCCTTCAACAATGCTGAAATGATTTTTGAATCGCACCTTCAAATATTCAAAAATATTTTTAGAGTTGACCCAGGAAGTTTGATGAGAATTTGAACAAGGGTTTTTAAGTTGCACACACTTCAGACTGTTTTAGAAGTGTTAGTTATAGCTTGTAGCATACTTTTGAAGGGGACTCACTTAGAACTAAATTTTAAGCCCCCCCCCTACTTAAAAACACGCACCGGACATTGCACGCGGGTGCGACCATAGATGCGAAACGACTTTGTTCTAGCAACTCTGTTTTATTTTTATTTTCAGTCGGGGTTAAGGCACAAAAAAATTATATCAGCAAAAAAAGAATGACTTACCGACAAGCATTTTAAATTTACTAAAGTAAGATAAAATAATCTAGACGAAAAGAATCGATTATCGAAAATCGATTTAAGCCGAAAAAAAGTAAAGACAAGGCCATATTCGATACTCATTCAAAAAAGTAAAGGCTCCAATGCATTCGATGAACAAAAAGTAAAGAATATCGAATATCGACTACAATCGATTTTTCTCAACCCTGTCTATACAAAACTGCAGTTATTCGTATTGTTAAATACCTTATTGAAAAATTGGCATATATTTCTAATCTATCTTAAATCTGATACCAATACACTCCTGGACATGAGTAACAACTGTACCCGGTTGCGAACTTGTCTTTTAAACAAGTGCGGATGAATGAGGGTACCCATTCACAACTCCCTCCAGGTAACCCTTGGGCAAGGTTTAGAACCTGTTAGCCTCCCAATAGCTGGGGTCACAGGCTGAAATCTTGGTGCTAATCCAGTTTATTTGCAAAATTGATCTCGTTTGCTATGGCATGTTGCTTAACTAACTAATTAATGAATTTTGTTTCTGTGTTGGTTCGTTATGTGCATGTTTTTGTTGTTAAATCCAATTGTTTTTTTTTTCATTATTAGGGTTACGCAGCCATACCTAGTCTTTTTGACGGGCATGTTTCAACGATTACCCGTTTTGCTGCGTATGCCCTTTTCCGTGCTCTGCCAACACTTATTGAATTAATATAAACGTGTGTTTCTAACGTTATGGAGTGCGGAAATAAAAACGAATTGATTGATTACTTTAAATGGCATTACTCTGATACAAAGCAGCATTACTCTAATACGTGCCCAGCCATTTAGAGTAATGTTACTTCACGATGCAACATCGCACCCACACGAAGAACACGAATGACCCAGGAAAGACTGAAGAACAGTCAAAAACCTGCTCTGGTTGGTTGTTGCACTTTGCCATCAACTTGACAATATTCATGCGAAAGGGAATTTTGTCAACATTTTAATGAATATTTAAAATAAGACGACCGTGTGTCAGAAAGTGACGCAGTCAGTGTCGTAGCCACGTCGGGGGGGTTAGGGAGTTACAACCCCTCCCTCCATTGAGCCTCAAATAACCTCATACATACTTCCATACTTCTTTTTCTGATATTTTATTTCAAAGAAAATGCATCATTGATGAAGCATTTAAAGTTAGGGGTCAAGAATGTGACAAGCTTTCCCAAAAATTGTTTAAAAAGCACTAAAATGGCCATTGCAGTATGCAAATGTTCAAATATTTTCCGGGGGAACATGCCCCGGACCCCCCAGAGTCGTTTCTTGTACTTAAGTAGCTTAAAATTAACTCTGCCGAAAAAAACTGCGCTTGAAAAAGTGACGAAAACTGGTGTCCCCTCCCTGAAAAAAAAAATTCTGAACGCGCCCCTGACATGAAATATTTTCAAAAGGCTTATTTACGCTCGTTTCTGGGTCTGAACATCTTTGTATTTAGCTAACAATCAACCTAATTCAAAATTACATTCCCCCCAACAAAACTTTCTGCATCCGCTCCTGTATAAAACATATGGTCAAATGTGACGTCATTCTCAAAACTTCTCCCATTACAAAATCCTGGCTACGCTAGTGGACGCAATATTAATTTATTTCGATCCCATTTTTGATTGTTTGAAGAAAAACGACGCGTGAAATGTTTTGAATCATTTCGCTCAAGTTCAAAGTTATTCTGATGGTGGTTGTTGCACTTTGCCATCAACTTAACAATATTCATGCGAAAGGGAATTTTATATAGTTTTAAATAAACATTTTAAATAAGACGACCAAGACTGGGAAAATGTTGCAATATTAATTTATTCCGACCATATTTTTGATTGTTTGAAGAAAAACGACGCGTAAAATGTTTTGAATTATTTCGCTCAAGTTCAAAGTCATTCTGATGGTGGTTGTTGTACTTTGCCATCAACTTGACAATATCCATGCGAAAGGGAATTTTGTCTACTTTTTCATGAATATTTAAAATAAGACGACGTGTGTCGGAAAGTGTTGCAATTACTGTTTTTGGACTTCTTTTTTTGATTTTGCATTAATTCGAAGCAGCTTGTTCGGATTTGCACAGTCACCAGAGGTGTACGGAGTCGCCTTTTCTCGACTCCTGCTCCTGTTTTGACCAACCTGACTCCTGATTGTGCTCCTGGTCAGTGACTACTTTTTATACTCCTGCTCCTGTTCGACTCCTGTTTTTACTCAAAAGTGTCTGTTTAGGAAGGGTCAAAATTCTGCACTAACCCAATTACTTCAAAATAGAGAGGTATATAAAAAAAATAATAATAACTAAGAAGTTATAACAAAAAACTGAACTTGAAAGAACAGATCAACGAGGAAGACTAGGTATTACATGTAAATGAGCTTGCGGTCTTCAAGTCAACAGCCACACAATCATGTGTGAAATGTAATCGGCCAAGTCGTGATTTGAACCCGTGATGTGGTTTCAAAACCCAACGCCAATTCCGCTCAGCCATGTCACTTGATGATGGTTCAGTACATAAAAATCAAACTAAGAAAATACTGGCAATTACTTTTCCAATCATTAGCAAAACATGGTCATTTCAAAAACTATTAGTTATTCAAACAAAGCAATTTACCGTAACTCTAGCAGCAACAAAAAATTTTATACAATTACCCAGTAACTTTCAAAATTTCTGGCAAGCTTGTGGGTTGTGCAAAACTTGAATTTAGAACTTTTAGCCTATGTACAGTGAAGAAATGATGGTTCAGCAGCTGCTGGACTAAGTCAGCCTATCTCCAGTCCACAAAGGCTTACCGCAAGACTGCTTTGTCTGGTTGTAGTCTGCATTAAAACACTAAACTGCGGTACACAAATAATTCCACATCGCTTAGCTGACTACCCCTCGCACTAGTTCCCCTTACCCAAACCATACACAGTAATAATTAGTCGGTTAGATTAGACCTGCCGCGTGTAGTCTATCGTCTGGTACTACCCGCATCTAAATTTTAAATTCAGTTTAATTATCAGTTTATTTGCCAAGTGATTGCATTATGCTGCTAACATCAGAAGAACTTGCTTTACTAAACTTGTTTTGACTATAACAAAATTCTCGTCAGCCTTGCCACGCACAGCCAATCCAGGCTAAACTCATTCCAGACTGTAAAGACTCTTTTTTGCATTGCTTTACCCGGACATCTCGACTTCATCTTTTTTCTAGATTGTGCCCTATTTTATAATGAGACCATAATAAAGTCGAAACGCTATTTTATGATGAGACCATTCAAGGTCCATAATAATAATAAGGTCGAAACTATATTTTATTTTTTATTTTATGATGAGACCATGATAAGGTCGAAACACGTCTGCAGCTGCAAATGAGTGGGTTGCCATGGGGGCTTCTAGTGATGTGGGCTAGTTAGGCTACCGGTAACTTAGTTTGGGGTTAATAGTTATAGCTCTTTCATTGGGTATCGTTGTTTGGGGCCAGCCGCCTGCTAAAAATAGGGCACAACCTAGAAAAAAGATGAAGTCGAGATGTCCTGGTAAAGCAATGCAAAAAAGAGTCTTTACGGTCTGGAATGAGTTTAGCCTGGATTGGCTGTGCGTAGCAAGGCTGACGAGACTTTTGTTATAGTCGAAACATTAATTTGTCCCTTGCAAATTTCTCATAAACTTGTTTTGCTTTTAGGTATGCTATGGCTGTTCTGCAAGATGCAAAATATGGGCTGTAATTATCTATCAATACCGATATGTTGGTAGAACTAAACAGCACAAAACAAGCAAATTATCAGAACCAAATTATGGCAAATTTTGAACAAATATCACAAGAATGCGGTAATTTTTCACTCCGGATCCTGCCCTTGTAACAATTGTAAACTTATGACTCCGGATCCGGCTCCAGGTCCGGCTGAAACATTGAAACTCCTGCCGGAATCGACTCCGGTACTCCGGTTTGCGTACATCTCTGAGTCACACGGCACGCTATATTTCCTTTCTTTTCTTTCGCTTCTCTCCTTTATTCTGCCAGATTTACAGTGGTAAAGAAACTGTGCCAGGAGAATTAGCCAGCAAGTTCGCTTGTGCACACTGTTTTTTTTCCCACAGTTTTCGATCATTATCCAGTGTCAGAAATATTTGGAGCCATTCGGCACAAAGGGCACAAAGTGTCGGAAAAAATTTTGCTTATATCTCAGCAGTATGCTTGCTCCAGCTCCATGCTCATTAACAGATCAACTGAACTAAAATTTTGACAATTTGTTGCTTTTGATACTTTGAGTGAAGTGGTAAATTATTGAGGGTTATTTTCAAATTATATTGAACTGAAAATTCAACAGTAATTGAGGGAGACTGCGAAGTGAGCTTGCGCTCTTCGAGTCAGCAGCCTCCCGTTATATATGTCAAATGCGATCGCCTCCAGCCGCGAATCGAACCCATCACGTAGGATCTGTCACCTGCGCGCGGTACTGCTAGGCCATGTCGCTGACTATTGAGCTAAAATGGATTTTTGAAAGATGAGGGGGTAATTATTGTGTCTGTGGAAGAAAGTAATTTAAAAAGGCCATTTTCGTATAACGTTGGTTTCGTCAATGGAGGTGACAACTTAGTACAAATACTAAGAACTCAACATGGAACAAGCAGTACAGTCAACTGGTCAAGGAAAAGAAACTAGCCTAAATGTGATTGAAGTTTTGTTTTCAAAACTAGTTGTGCTTTTTGCGAAATGCAGTGATTATTAACATTTGATTTAGTTAACTAGTAAAATTGCTGGTGTATGAATGTTGCTGAAAAATTTTTTAAATGTCTGAATTTTTTTCAACAAGTTTGGGCATTTGTCTAAAATTGTGCAGCACAAAAACAAACTCAGTTGGTGCAGTTGTAGCAAGGCAGTTACGGGATTCCTTCATGTTGAATGGTAGACAGGTGGCTTGCAACTCCTAGACCAAGCAAGCTGGTTGTAGCTCTTAATGGTTTTCTCTTGACAGGAAGATAAATACTGTATGCTAGGCCTAGTATGGTACCTCACTAATTAGAATTTTGGTGTCATAATCACTTGTTTTACCTGTGGCCGCTGTTCCCTTTAGGCTAAAGTTTTTAGCAAGTACAATTTGTGCAAAGAGGTTTGCAGAAACTGTGATCCAAGTTTTGCCTCATAGTTGACTGGTTGAGTTTTTGGAATAAAAAAACTTTTGTTTTGCTTTAAAATATTGAACCCTTTGATTCAAATTTGGCCAAAATTTACCATTAAAGAAAAATTAAAAAATTTTGCCCAAAATATCTTGATTAAATTTTTGGCCTTGGCTATGGTATTTGTACAGGCCCGTACAAATAAGCGCTTGGTTTCTTTCATTATCCCTTCACACTCTCCCAGTTCTCTGAGAGCGTGACGAAGTAGGCTATATAATAAAATAAACCAATAAGACAACTGTTACGGGCCTGTAAAAATTTCATCTTCTAAATTTTTTACCTTAGAGCAATCAGTGCTTATATGGCATCAAAATGTTGATTATGATGCAGGAAGCCAATGGGCTTTTTGGAAACACTTTAACTGAATATGTGGACAGGGTATGTACATGTTTAATTGATTCAATAAACAGTTCAACGGTGGTCAGTAACTTCACCACACGGTAACTTCGACACACTTTCATACATCGAAAATTTACATTGCTTACACCAAAACAAGACTTTAAACTCCCAGTTGTCGTAAAAAATGTTATCGGCAGTGTTCCCTCCAGAGTGAGAAATTTGAGAAAAATGCGAAATTTTTGGGCAAATTTTACTGATTTTGAACTAGAAATTTATATTATAAAACGAAGTGTCTATTTCACCAAAAATTTCGGTTACCAAAGATTGAAAAATCGTAGTTGCATAACCGACCATTTTTGGTTCCTGTAGTGCGACTCTCACAGTAGGGGAATCGTTATGGGATGTTTCTGGTTCCGCAAACCACGATTTTCGAACTTCGGTAACCGGAATTTCCGGTGAAATAGAAGCTTCCATTTTAAAATGCTAAACTGAAAAACTTAAACAAAAAACTTGAATATTTTAATGCAAGACTGTAGCTTGTATCTTGAAAAAGCAAAATTAATGCAAAAAATTTGTAAAAGGGGTCTTCAAAGTAGTGAAATCTTTGGGCAAAAATTTTGATGAATTTATCATTTGGGCAAATTCGCACTTGTCAAAATCCTAGAGGGAACACTGGTTATCGCGCTTTTCGAGTTAAATTTATTAAGGTAATATCGTCACATGTTAACTTTGCCACGTAATCAAAACTGTGGGGAGAGATGTTGGAGAGTGCATGAGGTGAGTGGGGAAGTGTGTTGGGGTGTAGGGGGAGGTGAAGGAAGCTGTGTGGGGAGGGGTGTGGGAGAGGGTTGCCAGTAACTTCGCCACACCTTCATCATCGAAAATTTACATTGCCTACACCGAAACAAGTCTTTAAATTCTCAGATGAAAAAATTTTATTGGGCTTTTCCACAGTCCAGTTAAATTTATTAAGGTAACATCGTCACATGGTAATTTCGCCACATAATCCAAACTGTAGGGGAAGATGTAGGGAGAGGTGTGGGTCTGTGGGAGAGTGCATGAGGTGAGTGGGGAAGTGTGTTGGTGTGTGTTGGCTTCCCTACTTTAATTTTTAAACTTTGGTATTCGTTTTCTAGTTCTTCTAGTGTAAAAAGCATGATTCGGTAGCTGGAAACGGTTCTCAAAGTTAGAAAATCAAAGTAGGGATACCAAATTCCAGTGAAATAGACACTTCCTTATTAAAATTGCAATGGTGCCAGCGGCAAAATACAAATATTTTGTGAGCGAATGAGCAGTTGTAAATACTGTAGGCTATTCCCGAGAGTTTTTACATCCCTAATTATCAGCTTTTTTTCAAAAATGCAAAATCAATTAACCCCTTCATCCATTTATAATGATCATTTCTGTTCGGATTAACCATTATACCACCTTGGCAAAACCTAACACAGGTCCTACTATAACCTGCAAGAGCACAAGAATCACAAGGACCGCTAGGGGCGCAAGTGAGTTATTGCTAAAACCTGAAGGATCACAAGAAGCGCAAGGAACTTAAACCTAATCAAACCTAACCCTAACTGAACCTAACCCCAACCGAACCTAATCCAAACCTAACCCTTACCAAACCTAACCCTAACTGAACCTAACCCCAACCAAACCTGACCCTCATCAAACCTAACCCTATTGTGCTGCTAGCATTCCCAATTGCGCCGCTAGTGGTCCTTGTGCTCCTGCAGGTTTTAGTAATAACTCACTTGCGCCCTTAGCGGTCTTTGTGATCCTTGTGCTCCTAGTGCTCCTGCAGGTTTTAGAATACCACCTAACACTGACTTGTTGCTTTAATTGAATGTAATCAAGTGTTGATGCTGATGCATTTCAACGCATTGAAAAATGAAACATTTCTTTTCTCATTTAAAGTGTATTATACTTCCACTATGTCGTGTGCAATGTGGGAGATTAGTCGAATCTGCTTAATTGCATTCTGGGTAATTGCAGAATCCGCTTTATCCTGTAAAGATCAAAAGTTCCAAACCACAGTCAATCGTTTGTTGGGAAAATATTTTTGTTAATCACAGAGGTTTATAGCATAATTTGCTTAATGGAATAGAATTAAACATCATTCTATTCAATTAAGCGAACTATGCTACAACTTTAGCAGCAGAAGCAGGGGTGCATTCAGAATATATCAAAGGAGGGGGGTTTAAAAAAAAACAAACTTGGTTTTGCACTCAGAAGCGGATCCATACAATTTTGGTGGGGGGGATGAAATTTTGAATTACAGTAGGTTAAATGTTAACTAAATGCAAAGACGTTAGATCCAAAAAAGACGTAAGAAGCCCTTTGAAAAATGTTTTGATGTCTGCAGCGTATTCAGAAATTTTTTCAGGAACAGCACCAAAATTTGACGTATTTTTAAGCGTAGTTTTTTTTCGGGCAGAATTATTTTAAAGCATATTGAGAATAAAAAAGGCTCTAAGGGGGTCCGGGGGCATGCTCCCTCGGAAAATTTTTGAAAATTTACATACTGTAGATTGAAGTGGCCATTTTAGTGCATTTTGAACAATTTTTGGGCAAATTTTGTTAAAGTTTTTTGTTCCTAAATCTGAGTGTTTCACCAAATATCATGCATTTTGTTCATACATTTTTGATTATGCGTGCTTAGAGCTTAAGGCTTATTGTTATCGCAAAAGGTTCAAAATTATGGAAAAATTGTATTCATCAAAAACATGTTTGATATTGGCTGGTGGGGAGATGCATCCCTCACATCCCCTTCGGATCCACCCCTGCCGGCATTAATAACAATCTCTCTTATCACTACACCAACCAGCCGTTTGGTTTCAGTATGATGCAGGGCAAATTCTGTTACAGCTGTTTTGAAATAACAGCTCGCACTGCACTTGCGCAGTTTGGACACTTCACTTTAAAAACAAGAGTTCGGTTTCAAAATCAGGGGTGCGACCCCCAACCCCCCTGGGTGCGCTACTAAGCAGAAGTATGACTTTCTAAGCGAAAGCAAACTGTTTCAACGCTCAAATGAATTTTCTGATTGCTAGTGTCATGAAAAAATCAAAACTGCCACCAATTAGAGATCAAAAACAATGCGTTGTGTGAAATGATTGATGTTTATCAAAGACAATTACTATCACCAGTAACTATTTAGTTGCTACTTAACATGTAGTGTTTTCTTCATTTCACTCCATTTGGGTTGCTTATCTACTTGGTAATTGCCATTCCTTAAAGAGATCATTCATTCCTCAGATCAAACCAACTTATTTTGATATGCAAATTCTGTTTGCTGAGCTAAGGTTGCATGTGCTTTTTGGAACTTTGCTACAATTGCATAATTATAATTTTCATTGAAGTATGTTTGACCCATGTAGTGTAGAACCAAGGAGCTAGAACACAATCATTTAGAGCTTGTAAAATGGTTGTGATAACTATTAAGCTATGTTATGCTAGTTATGATATATTTGCCAAGTTTTGATTTCAGTTTTCTGCATTTCAGAAGTTGATTTTTTTATTAGTAAAAAGTTCATATAAGTTAACAATCAAAAATGAATATGGTATATAGAAGTTTAGGATATTTAAGGAGTATGTATAATCAGCTCAACCCAGCTACTTTGACAGGTACGATCTTAAGCTCTAGGAACATTTGTGTAAATGTCATTTTTGCTTGATAGGGCAAATATTTCAATGTGATCAACTAATTAATTTGGTTGCAAGCTTGAGCTTCATGCGTTTTTCGTTAAAATTGTAAACACTGTATATAATTTGCATATATACAAAAAGGATGAATTTTTTAGTGGAAGAGGTGCCTTAGAATTGCTGATAGATTGTTAGATAATCATGATGACAACTACTTGTATTGCAGTTGTGTTGGCAAATCGGTAAAGAGCTCGTTATGTTAAAATGTATCTAACCAACTAACAGACAGGTGCCTGAGTGGATGGAGCTTCTGCTTTGAGAATGCTACGGTGGGATTTGACTTTGAATCTGTTCATGCCAATGACTTAAAATTAGTATTCACAGCTATCCTGCTTGACGTTTTGCATTAAAGGGGCAATCTTAAAAACAAGTCAGCAAGTTTACTTTTAAAACCTTTTAGAAATAACACTTGGACAACTCTTCTTAACAAACTAGTTACAGTGCCCCTACTTGTTTCTTGTACAATAGGATAAACTACCGAGGAAAACAGTGCAGATACTTAGCAATTGACGCTCATAGATGCCCAATTTGGTCATTGAACAACAAGTTGTGCTTGCAGAAGAAAAAGCAGTGATAATATCCTGTTGTACAGGTGCTATCGATATCGTTGTTGTCGAACATGAAGATGGAAGTTATCATGCTTCACCATTTCATGTACGATTTGGAAAGCTTGGTGTAATGCGAGCAAAAGAAAAATTGGTAAAAGTCTGATTTGTAAGCAGTAGGGTCGGAGTGTATCTTTTTTAATATGTTTGCATTTCTCCCACCCATACAGCAGAAAAGCAAGTTAATGCACTTTACTTCCAACTTCTGCTGATTAGAATCTACCGATTTATTATGTATATGAATGGGGCGCCGTTTGGAAAAAAAAACTGTTCGTTTTGTGACCCATGTTTTTTGTGCTTATTTAGACCATTATTTGTCTAATATATCTAAGTCGGACCAAAAAACATGCGCAAAATAAGTTGAACAAAATTGGTTTTGTTCAAACGGCGCGCATGAAAAAAAAAAAACGATTTTGTGACCCATGTTTTTTGAGCCTTTTCAGATCATAATTTGTCTGATATATATATAGGAAATATCCGACTGATAGATCGGACCAATTGCACTCTAAGTCGGACAGAAAAACAGGCGCAAAAAAAGTCGGATATTTCCGACTTGTATATCGGAACGATTCTATGCTAAGTTGGACCAAAATACACGCGCGAAATAAGTCTTTTTGTCTGGCTTATTTTGTCTGATATGGTTCCTATGAGCTATCTCAGACAAAAGCTACCAGTGTCACGTGACGTTCATGAGATACTGTGTAACAGAGCGTTTATGTACTGATAACGGCGTATGCACTCTCTGTGCTCAGTGTCCGGAACGAAATACTTAGTTTATGTAGCATGTTGCCATTTATATTTTTGTTTTAAGATTTTTTCACAAAGTTTGCTAGGAGTTTCTAGTCTAGTTTACTTTATAGTTAAAATAATGGCAAGCATTGTCATTCTTTGTTAGACTATAAACGCACGTTAATAAAGCTTATATACTTTTATTTCCGGGCCGTATGAAGTTCAACCATCGCGATTTCGCGCTAGCATGACACGCTTGATTGAGCAGCTTTTACGAGCGTCGCGTCTACCATCATTCATCTCAGGGTTTTAGAGTGAAATTTTCTGCTCTCTTTTGGACAGTCCAGTCAAACTGATATCAAGATTCACAATTATTTCTTTTTACGTGGTACATCTCGAAACTCACGTGATACTTCTGGATTTTGTCTGAGATAGCTCCTGTGAACCATATTAGACAAAAAATAAGTTCGACAAAAAGACTTATTTCGCGCGTGTATTTTGGTTCGTCTTATATAGAATTTGTCCGATATACAAGTCGAAAATATCAGACTTTTTTGCGCGTGTGTTTTTGTCCGACTTAAAATATAATTTGTCCGATATAATTAGTCGGATATTTCCGATATGTATATCGGACAAATTATGGTCTAAATAAGCATAAAAAACATGGGTCACAAAACTGTTTTTTCCAAACGGCGCATGGCGTGCCGTTTGAACAAAAACAGTTTTGTCCGACTTATTTTGCGCATGTTTTTTGGTCCGACTTGGATACATCGGACAAATAAATAATGGTCTAAATAAGCTCAAAAAACATGGGTCACAAAACAAATAGTTTTTTTGCTAACGTCGCCCCATATACAGTATATGGATTGCCTGAAAGGTTGCTTATTTTGTTTTCCAGCTTGTCTGTCATTATGTAAATTGCTTTTGCAACTGTGTTATGGAGCTAAGTTTCAACTTTTTTACAGGTGAAAATCACTGTGAATGATGAACGAATTCGCGATTTGCACATGAAACTAGGAGATCAAGGAGAAGCGTTCTTCGTTGAAGAGATTGCAGTTGAGGAAGATGAGAGGATTCCTCCGAGGTTGATCACTTCTCCTCTCCCATCACGACCTGATACTCCAACTGAGAAGGCGAAAGATACAATAAAAACAATAGAGTAAGTATTACAATCTTTATACTTTTTGTTAAGTAATTGTCCATGCCAATTTTACGAAGATACTGCAAGCATGTAAGACTCTCCGCATTAAAAACCTTACATTTGGGTTCTTGAAACAGAGTTGTATTTTGGCTAACTCAATCGTAAATGAGTAGGCTGTTTGTACAGAAGGAATTTTATTTGTCTCACGAATCCATTAACACACGCTATCGGTGCGGGAGGTCTGGGGTTTAATTCCCGAGCCGGTTAAATTGGCACAGTGTCGCCAACGGCTCGCCACCGTTGCGACGTTTCTTCGGAGCTGTGTTGTCCAGGCGCTAAGCCGCAGTGGTGGGGCCCCGCCACTCGTTACTCGCTTCCGCGTAGTACGGCGAGTACGTATAATGAAGATTTGGTTTGATTTTAATCTAATATCTATACCCAAAAAGTATGTGATATATTGAATTAAATTGTGTATCTTATTTTACCGTAAAACCACAAAATATATTGTAAAATAAATTAAAAATATTTCGTCACGTTTTTTTCCCACGATATGGCTCAATTTTTTTTGATGGGGTGTTGGTAAAATTTCTCCATTACGCTGTGTCTTCGCCTGAGTATCATCTCACGTCATTTCTCAGCATAGAGCAATTATCATTACGTCATAATGCGTCGAGTAAGGACCTTCTAAAAATGCTAGAAGAGCCTGACTAAAAAGCAAGCTTCAAAAGTTTGATGTGTTACTGCCGAGCCTGTGGATCTACACTTGTATCAGTCAATTTAAGCAAAATTTTTCGCTTTTACGCGCTGGTATGTACGTACTGACCACTTCATGTTCAAGATAGACTGTTGCTACGCGTGACATTAGTAACTATAGCAAAATTTTGTGAATAAGTGCAGCACGTTTCCAGTTCACAATTTAAACCCTTTCACATCTTTAGTAATCAAGGGTTTCAATTTCGTACAAAATTTTACCTCCAACTACACCTCTAAAAATTGCTGTTTTGTTTCGTTGTATTGGTTACAAGAATATTTTGTACAATTCTAATGAAAGTTGAAACAACAGCTTTTGCTGAGCATGTTGGTAGTAGTGAAATTTTTATTTCGGCCATTGAATCATAAACATCGATAGTACAAACCACAGCGAGGCAAAAAATGAGGAAGCAGCAACAAAACGATGTACGATAAGGCGTGCTTATCGTGCTTTTAACATTTGAGGAAAAATTTTTGACGAATCAGCGCAACCGCTGCATCTACGAAATGTTGCTGGAAAATGTTCCGATTTGTCGCAATCCTATCACGTTTGTAATTCTGTCAATCAAATTTGATTGTCCTTGCTTATGTACGTTGCGAGCCGAAGCAGCGACCACACCTTGAACTTGTGTAAGACTACCGGCACGGCATTGTGGAAAGTTTGCTAATTCATCGCTGCATACTCATGCGTAGCGACACGGGGTCAATGACCTAACTTACTGTGATTGGTTCAAATAGTATGCAGCATTTATAGCACTAAGGCGCTTATCTGTCGATGTTGAAGATTTATGATATTTACAAGACAATCTTTCGAAGTTGTGGCGATTCTGCCGCCTAAGCTGTGAAAGAATTTTTATATCACTTCGCGTTGCTTAGATTGCGCAGTTGAAAGGTCATTAGCCTGCTGAAACGTGATTGGTTGAATGAAGTGGGCTTTGCTGACTACGAAGATCTCGACTGATATCAGGCGAGCTTAAAAGACTTCCGCGATGCGAGCTTCAAATTTTTATTCTTACTTTTATCGCTTACTAGTTCACGTGCACTTATAATTATTATTAAGTAATTTTACGGCGCCAGGACTAATAATAAGGAAAAAAGTACACACGATGTAAATGAATGAGTGACACAATGCAAAAACAAGCACACCTCAATTTTGAACCGGAAAAAATGATAACAATCGGTGAAGGCCTGCAAAAAATAAAAATACGTAAATTAGTCGTTATTTCCGCACTAGAATAAATGCATTCTTGTGTTGTTTAATTTGGCTTCAAGGCTGACGTTTGATATTATGTATCAACTCTTGGGTCGCGACTTGGACGGTTGACTTTTCTCTGTGATAAAATTGTTATTGTCGGTACTAGCAAATGTTTATTTGGACAGTGTTGACACTTTCTGTTATCTTTGACTAGTTATAATAATGTCGCTGTCATGAAACATTATGTCATAATAATTTTTTTGGAACAAGCAAGGTTATTGAATCATAGCAAGGTTTAGCAAGGACCTATCCGAGGTAAATGGTTTTCAAATCTAGTTTGATTGGGTTTCTAATTGTAGTTTTAGGAAGCAACTTGCACAGTATTCATACAGAGTTGCGGACGCTTGGTCCACTGTGGGTGCTGATTTTGCATTGCTCATTTCCCACTACATTCAGGCTTTCTATCGTTTGTATAATCGCAGACCGAATACTAGTGGGAATTGGTGGCAACAGCTTGTCACAGCAAGTGTATATACAAATCATCGCATTAAAAAAAAGTGCATAGTCCTCATAAAAATGTGAAAGTTTGAATGCTTGTCTTTTCGTATGTTGTGAAAATGAAGAGTTGGATATTGCAAAATTTTTAGTTAAGCTTTGAATTAGGTCTTCTGGCGATATTAATGCATTATGTTGTATTCCTTTTCCTTGAGTTATAAAATCTTTGCTCTTTGCAATTTTTTTGGGGAAAAGAGATTAAAATTCCACAGCGAGGGAATTTTTTTGCAGTTCAATCAACCTGAAGTGGTTAGTACTTGCTGCACTTCACAATCGTGTGAAGAAATGGTACATGATGGATTGCATGCAATTATTGGGCCTGATTCCTTCACCACTCGAAAACTAGGGGATTATTGTCGCAAATTCTTGCGTAAAATATTCGGGTGTTATTCTCATTCAAAATATCGTAGTGGCATCTTCAACTGATAATAAGGTTATTATGGTTATCACTAATTGTGAATCTTGTGATTCCTTTTCTGAGAAAGTTATTAGTTTACATGAAAACAAGAACTTCGTGAAGTATTAAAGTTAAGTACATAGTAATTTGGTCAAGCTTTCGTTGAATACCCAAAATGTAGCATCTTGTATTATTTTAATACTCCACAGATCTTTGTTTAAGGTCGATAGCGACTCCACACAATATATTGCCTGTTCACTCGAACGTGCCAAATTTGTAGGTTACTATCGGGCAAAGTTGTAGTCACGTGATCACGTGATAATGACAAAAGCAACATGGTTCGATTATGATGAGAGTTTTCAAACTTTTGAATATTTTTCAAGTTTCTGTTCTGGGCACAGTTTGTCGCAATTTTCTTCTGATTATCGCGCGTTGTCTGTTCAGGGGACAAAGAAATGGAGTTAACTACAATCACTAGTGAAAACAAGGGTCAGCTTCTGGCTGGCTGCTCGATAACCGGAGCTTGTATTATAAAATAAACTGCAGCTTGTTGTCGTTCTATGATTCTGTGGCATGCTGTAGTGGTACCATGATTTGGTGATTTTATTTTATAACAATTACTAGCTAATCGAATTCGTCTAGTGAAATTCTTTGTATTGATTTATAAGCTTGAGTCACTCTCTTAGCCTTGTAGCTAGACTGGATAGACTTCGATACAAGCCTTCATTGCTCAATGATTTAGATCAATAAGACTTCATGTTTCATCATTTTGTTTATCTAGCTTTAAACGTGATTTTTCTCCAAAGAAATTCAATGTATGACCACGATAGGTGCTTATTTAGCTATGTTATGTCTAGCAGTGTTTTTCCACCCTGGGAATTTGCGCGTACGCTATCACTTTTTCCTGTTTTTCTTTTACCGCTTTTTGTAAACAAATGAAATGATCACGTGTTTCAGTGTCAACCGATAAATATTTTCATACTCTCAGACAAATGAATCAATAATCTTCATCTAATCCAATAAAATCTACTGCTTGCTGTGCTTATTGAATTTTCCACCTTGGATATTAATCCCGGGAAAGGGCACAGGTCTTCACCCAATATTTTCGAAAGGCTGACCTGATCCTGAGTGATGCATAAGTTTTTTATCGATACGTGATTTGATTTTTGTAGCTTGGTAGAGGTTTCATCACAGAGCTGTCATTGTTGTTGTTATGAGCTTCCAATATTTCGTTTCCAGAAACATTGTCGTAACAAGTGATTTATTTCATTACCAACTATAATAACGAGAACAATCCATTGTTATGTATGAGGATTTACGCTCTTAATCTTAAGGAATCGTAGAAATTAGAGTCTAGCTAATCGAAACTTAAATAGGATCAAAGTTAGCTCCGAAAGTTTAATCAAAATCTTGGTTCCACTCTGAGCAGAAACATAGGCGATGTCGCTTTAATGTGATTTTGCTGCGAACACTCCGGCCGGTCGACTGGCTTGTTGAGCGCGTCGCTATCGGTGCGGTAGGTCTGGGGTTCGAATCCCGGGCTGGTCAAATCGCAAGCAGTGTCACCAACGGCTTATTATCGCCTCGACGCTTGTTCGGACTTGTCAAGGCGCTAAGCCGCGGAGATGGGCCCCGCCGCTCCTTACACACTGCGGCATTATACCGCGAGTATATGAAAATTTTTTTTTAATTGTAGGCACGGAGTAAAGGATGACTCCGTAGCTGCTTTGGGATTGGATGAAACTGGAAAACGGAAAAGACGTAAAAGGCGTAAGAAACGGGCTGCTGCTCAAGTCAGTGAGGAAGGAGTGGAGGTGAGCCTGAATCAGTCTATTTCTGACGAGGACGATAAAGTCTTTGTCGAAACAATACCGGTACAAGACGAAAAACTCGCCGAAGTAAAACAGGTTTACAGACGGACAAGCGACTCATCTGACGGAAAAATGAGGTCAGTTTTGGTTTAAAGCAAGTTTGTTGCAGTCATCTTTTTTTGCCTTTATAAGTTCATTTACGTACGAGTTGCACGTTTTTAGAGAAGTAGTAACGCTTTGCATGGATAAGTAGATCAATATAAGCTGCGATTGGGTGTGTTATTGCAAAAGCAATGTTTCCATCTTATTTTGATCAAATGGCCTAGTGGTAAGAGCGTAACCCCTGAAGCTGTAGACTTGAGTTTGATTCCCATTCAGTCAAATCAATGATTTCAAAATTGAAATTTACAGCTTTCCTGCTTGACTCTGAAGGGACAGTGTGGAGATTTGATTTTGATGTTGAATCCGGTTATATAACTCTAATTGTTGCTCGCTAGCCCTCACTTTCATTACACAACCTCTGATAAGTGCACAAGTTTACGACAACATTCTTTCTGCCACTTCACTGCAAAACGAGTGGTATTTCTCCTGCATCGTTAGCTTCAAATGTTGAAAATATGGCGAAAGATTGTCGGGTATCATCATAGCATAGGCCGTATGTCGCTGGGTCATTGAAAGCAAATATTAGAGTTAAGTAAATATAAAAAAGTGGCCAGCTAACGCGGTTGGTGTGATCAATCGCTTCTTGCGTCATGATTGCCGCATGCTAGCTCATTAACTCTGCGAAATATGTCTGCTTCAGCATCGGCAATGTGCTTACTACAAGGGTGGACTCAGACCAAAACCTGAAAGCCCGGTTCTAAAGGAAATTTTTGAAACCCGAACTGAAACGGACACCTGTTTGGCCAAATTTTTGAAAACCTAAACTTGAACTATGATAGTTTTTTCTTGAAACGTCAAAACTGAAACTAAAACCTGTTGAAAATTTTTAAGGTTTTAGGTGTTTAAGATTGTCATCGCTATCATTAACAGTACAATTCCTTTGCTGAGCGTCAAATAAGGAAGCTGTGAATACTAATTTTTAAGTCTTTGGTTCTACCAAACTCGGATTTAAACCCATGTCGGCAACTTCTGCTGCAATTGCTCTACTCACTCGGCCATCGTTTGTAATTTGCGCGTTTGTCTAAACTAAAGAACTGAAAATGTAAGCTTACGAGGAGATGGAATTAAGTCGATTCGACGTTTGTAGGAATACTTGCAGCAACATAAAAGGTTTTTCTGGTTTCTAACTAGCCATTTATCCGATGGAAAACTTTCTATGCGGTTGGTAAGCTAGTAGCATTAACTAGTCTGGAATTAATAATAATTATTAGAAAGGCGTTTTTTCTGCTTGTTGAAGTGCATTTCAAAGAATTATTAATTTTTTCCAACATGTCGATTTGAGTACATTGTGTTGGATGACGAACATTTCGAAACCATGTATGTCTGGCCACGCGTATGATTCGCTACTTGTCAAAACTTTTCATTCCTCAAACTGCTTCAAATTGCTGCTTGGATTTTAAAATCCTGGAAAAAGTATTTAAAATTCTTTTTCTGTCCTTCAATTCAACCTTAAGCGCTACAAGTAGCGGATAAGTAATACATTATCTCAAGGCAATGCTGTTTCCGCTGAGCTTTTTTTCATGGCTGGCTTTACAAATAAACAGTCAATTGTTGAGCAACGTTGATTCAGCTTTATCGTTTAGGGAAAAGGGTAAACTTGATGTTTTGGCTGAAGTTTCATATTCGAGAAACTAAAATGACCACCGAGATTTTTAGGCACACGACAGACGGATTGGTTTTGCAAGTCAAAAGCCGGACTCGTACAGATGAAACTACGTTTCGGCATAAATTTTGACAATTAAGCATAGATTTCTGCGCAGTGGCATTGCGCGCTCGAACCTGCTCAAAAGTAGCCCTTATTTTGATCCTTTGTACATAACTCACATTTTTTGATCGCAACTTCGTGCGTGGATAAATGCATTATTAACATGAACTTATAATCAGGTTGGTGCAGTCTTGGCGAACAAGTTTCCTCAATAGCTCTCGCGAAAGCGGTGCTAGAGAACAGGCAATGCCTTTAAATTTTTCTGATGTGTAGTAGCAAATATGCAAACTCTTTTTGTGAATGAAGGTTTTCTTTTTTTCCGAGTTTCCCGATTGAGTTTTGCTTCTAGCTTCGCTCATTTGCTGCTTGTCAGATTCCACCAAGCAAGGATAATTATCGTGAAGCATCTTATCCAACGACACAATGAGAAGATTAAAGTAAGAGTTGAATCATTAACCTTGCGGTCATGGCCGTTGTGAAAACGGCGGTCCGAACCAGTGGGCCACGCTGACGGTAAATCAGTGGCAGTTGAACGTTTCAAACAAAACTATACACATACCCTCAGTTAAAGAAGTAGTAGCAATATGTAGAAAATTAACCAGACGATGAGCGTATTGTGTCGATGTGTAGCACTTTGAATTGGTGTGTGAAAGGAGGAGCTGCCTGTTCTGTGAGATATTCAATTACATTTTGCGTTCCCGAGCTTTTACATAACAGCTCATCTTGCACAATTTTTTTCGGTCAATTCGATTCTTTTAGGTCGTATTTTGAATAAGTTCAACAACCATATTTTTCAACACTTTCTTGAACATAAGTGGATCCGGAAAATTTGGTGCGGAAGATGCTGTTTTGAATTAGGTTGACTTTTAACAAAATATAAAGACGTTTAGACCCGGGAAAGGGCGTAACTTAGCAATTTGATAATGCTTCATGTCACAGATGTATTCAACCGATCAGATGGCCGAGTGGAATAGAGCGTCTGCTTCTTGATCGGTAGACTTGGGGTTCGATTCCGAGTCGGGTCAAACCAATGACTTTAAAATTGGTATTCACAGCTTCCCTGCTTGACGTTCAGCATTTAAGGGACAGTGTGGAGAAAGCCGGCAAGTTTACTTGTTGTGCCGTTGGGAAAGGCACTTAACGGAATAAGGCACTTAACGGAATTCCCCCATCTTGGTGTGGTAGACACATGGCCGGCAACTCCTAAGCGAGCTCGTATAGCGCATAGCGCATTGATCGCTTTTTCGTGATAGGAGGATAAATATGTCAATATTAATAATAATTCAGAATTTTGTTCGGGGAAAGCGTACTAAATTTTGACATCTTTGCAATGTAGTTGTTTTACGGTAGAAATAAGTTGAAGCAAGTTGAGGAACAAAAACGGCTCGAGAGGGATCTGGGGGCATGCTCCCCAAAAATTTTTTGAAAATTCTCATACTGTAAAGACCCTTTTAACACTGTATGAACAATTTTTGAGGCAAAGTTTGTTTAAATTTTTTGCCCATAATTCTGAGTCTTTTTCCAAATATGATGCATTTTGTTCGCAAATTTTTGATTTATGCGTGCTTATGGCTTATTGTTATCGAAAAGCGAAGAGGTTCGAAATTTCGGAAAAAATTTATTCGTCAAGAACATTGCTAAAAATTGCTGGTTGGGGTATGGATTCCACATACTCTCCCCCTTGTATACGCCCCTCTTTTGTTGATCTATGAAATTTATTAAAGTTTTAAAACAAGATACGTACGACTACTAAAATGGGAAATTCGAAAGCATGGTGCGGAAAAAGCCGATTATTATACAGGGTGTCCATAAAGTCCGTGTGCACTTTAGAAAATTTTAACTTTATTTGTGCACACGGACTTTATGGACACCTTATTGGGTAGTAAAGACAGTTTATGTCACTGCCTTTACTCAATCAATCAATCAATTTTCTGGACCCGCTTATCCTTGGAGGGTCGCGTGGGCAGCAGCTCGAGTTGGATCCTCCAAGCATTTCGATCCTCTACAACAAAGGATAGATGCTCTGCTGGGATGCCAAGGCGAGACCAAGTAAGATCTTCTTCGTAATCTCGCCACCGATTTCTGGGTCGGCCTCTAGGCCTTCGACCAATCGGTGTTGAACAGAGCAGTTTTTTTGGTTCTTTCCTGGGACATTCGTGTCACATGTCCATACCAACGCAGTTGCGATCTTTGTAGCCGGAGAAGCAGCGATTCGATGTCTAGAGATTCACGAATATCTGCACTTTTAACCTTGTCCAACAAGGCCAAACCGCTGATTCTTCGCAAGATTCCCATTTTGACTTCTTGATCTCGAGACCTCACTTTCTCATTCATGATCCAACACTCATGGAAATAAGTCAGAATAGCAACATAGACCGATCTGAAAATGGATAGCTTTGCCTTGGTGCAAAGCTCCCGTTTCAGTACCACAGATCGGTGGAGATGGCGCATTACTGCACTTGCTGTTGCGATGCGGATATCCAATTCACTATTTTGTCTGCCGTTTTGTGAATGAGACGCCGAGGTACTTGAGTTTCTCTGACTGTATTAGTGGTACTCCATCAATTTGGAGAGAGCACTGCTTTGGTTGTCTGGACAGGCACGTGGTTTCTGTTTTTGTTCTACTGATTTTCATTCCGGCAACAGAGCATGCATCCGAAAACCTGTCAAGAGCTTGCTGGATACCATTATGGGTAGAGTCAAGTAGCACAAGATCATTTGCAAATAACAGACGTTGTACAGTGCATTCACCGATCTTTACTCCGCCACAAGACTCACTTTTCTTAACTATTCTATCCATATAAATAAGGAACAGAATAAATGAAAGAGAGCAGCCTTGCTGTAGTCCCACACTTACTTTGAAAGGTTTCGTTGTTGCACTGTTAACACGAACACAGACCTCGGAATGCATGTAGAGCGACTTAATGGCAGTTAGTAACTGGCTATCAATGCCATACTGCAACAGCACCGCTCAAAGCTTCTCTAGGAATGCGATCATATGCTTTTTCAAGATCAACAAAACATGCATTGACTGACCTCTTTTGCATATTTCCACGACTTCTCCAAGATTTGCTGCAAGGCAAAGATCTGATCCATTGTGCTGCGGCCAGGACGAAAGCCACACTGAGCATCCGTTAGTTTAGGCTCGACTGTTTCACGGTATTTCTTTTCTAGGCATTTGACATAGACCTTACCCGGGACGCTGATGAGAGATATGCCCCTATAATTGGTGCATTTTCTCTTGTCTCCTTTCATGTGGATAGGTATTACCACACTAGTTTGCCATTGCTTTGGTGCTTGCCCAGTCCTACATGCCACCTTACAAACACGAGTCAGCCAACGAACACCATGTATGTTCATTGCTTTTAACATTTCAGGTCTGATATCGTCCTCAACAGGTGCTTTTCCAGTTTTCAATGATTTGATTACTTGCATTCACATCTGCTTCTGTTATCTGAATATCTTCCCCAACCTGTTCCTCGTGAATTTGTATCGGTGTAGCATCAACTGGGTTTAAAAGATCACTAAAGTACTCTCTCCACCGATTCAAAATAGCATCTTGATCTTTCAGAGTCGCACCATTTGAATCTTCGATAAAGAGAGTGGCTCGAGATCTTTTTCCACGCAAATTGCGAATGGTCTGCCAGAATACTTTGTTCGCCGTTTTGAAATCATCGTCTAACCTTTCTCCAAATTCCTTTCAGGCCCTTTCCTTTGACAGTTTAACTTTTGTGGCTGCCGCCTTACGTGCTTCAGAGTACTGCGAACGAAGTTCAAGTGATGACTTATTTGCAAGCCAGGCCTTATAGACCACTTTCTTTCGCACGAATAGCTTCTTTAACTTTTTGGTTCCACCAAGGAGTTCTTTTCTCGCTACTCTTCGTCCCTCCAACACGCTTACGTCCACAATAGTTAGTAGCGGACGTAATGACTGCTGTTCGAAACAAACACCACTCAGTTTCAATGTCTTCAGTGGAGGTCGGAAGTTCTTTGAACTTAGATGCAAAGTTGTCTGCAAATGCAGTTCGTACCTCTTTGTCAGCCAATAATTCCCATTTGATTCGATAAGTTTCTCGTGGTCGAAAGGTCTTTCGTTTTTTCAAGGGTTTCAAAGCTTTCACAGTGCAGACAAACTAAGTGGTGATCAGTTGACAACTCCGCCCCTCTTTTAACACGAACATTTGACACGGTAGAAAACAAGTCCGCCGAAACGATACAAAAATCAATCAGGGGACGTTGTCCCAGAGAGTCTCTGTACCAGGTGTACTTATGAATTCTTTTGTGCTGAAAAAATGTGTTCATTATGCACAGCCCATTGGTGGCACAGAATTGCAATAAACACCTTCCGTTCTTGTTAATGTCAGGGTCAATGCGTTGCCCAACAACACCTTTCCAAGCTGCATTGTCGATACCCACATGTGCATTGAAATCGCCCAAAAGGAGAGAAGGGATTCTGATGAAGTTGCTTTTCCTAATGCAACCTTAACTTCCTCCAGAAAGGCTTATTCGTACTGTGATTCTATGTTAGGTGCGTACACCTGCAAGATACACAGAGATCGCTCCTGCAGCCTTAGCTTTAGAAGACAAACCCTTCCTCCTAGTGGTACCCAGTCAACGACACACTCAGCTATGTTGGGGCTCACAAATAAGCCAACACCAGCTTGGGCAGACATAGCTTCATCAACACCTGAGTAGAAAATTTTCCACCCATCGTTCAACTCGACGGTTCCAGAATCCCGGCGCTTTGTTGATGAAATTCCCACAACATCAAGGCGACACTGTTGGGCTTCGCAAACAAGCTCCTGCTCTTTTCCTGTCAGTGACGAAACGTTCCAGTTCTCGATAGCTAGATACCGGCAGTTTGGTCCAACTCGAGTACATTTTCTGTGCGCTGCCCCCATTTGCCTTCCCAAACGCTTAGCGACTGCGTTGGTAGGTTTCCGGTGACGGTCAGCTTGTGGGGGAGACTGTAGCTTATTTTTCGAACGAGTCCCTCTGCCTAAAACTCGAACGCGGACCTTTTTATCCTGCGCGCCGTCCGATGCAGCATGAATATTGTTATTACAACTTTCCATTGAGCTGCAGCATTGGATTGCTATTTGGTCTGTTTCTCTCCTTCGACCTTACCGCCATGGGTGACCCTGATGGAAGTGATTAAACACTACCGACGGCATTGCTCTAAGGATCATTGAAAACTCAAACTCAGTTGAAGAAGAGGGCATTCGTTCTCTAAAACAAGTGGAAATAAATTATTATTCGGTGTCATCTGATGACAGTGTCATCTGAAGTTATTGCAAGGAAACAAGTACCATGTTCACGTATCTTGTGTTAAGTGGCTCCAAAGGCCCACGGGTTTTCTGCATCACAATTGAATTTTTGGTGTCATGATTTTAAGAAATTTTTGGTGTCATAATTTGCGTCATATTTGTTGAGAAGTTTCAAACGCGATATAAAGCGGAAAAATGCTAAAAGTGTTAGTAGAAATGTCTATCGGTCACTATGACTGAACTGGCTTAAAAAATTCGCTCATTGAATGACCGACAAATGACCGAAAAAAAAAAAAAAAAAAAAAACAACGATCTAGCTTTCATTTGTCTGGTAAACTTTAAAAACTTGACAAATCGTTTTGCTGTGGTCACGTGATGTTTTGTGAAGTGTTTTTGGCCCTTTTTCTTCACATGATCGTTTTCTTTCAGTGATACGAACCAACGTTCAATGCACAACTTTCTGTCTGACAGTGAAATTCCTAGTGGAGAAGTCGCACGACAGTAAGTATTTTTCCATACAGCGATAGTACATAATTTGCATCTTTTATGGGTAGATCGGTGCGTGAAATCTGGGGTTCGATTCCTGGGCCGGTCCAATTGGACACAGTCGCCAGTGGTTGGCTGCCGCTGCGACGTTTTTTCGGAGCTGTGTTGCTTTGGCGGTGGGTCACGCAGATGAACTCCGCCACTCGTTACACGCTTAGGCAATAATACGAGTGCAATGAAGTTTTGATTCTTTTTGATTTCGAAATGATCGAATGGATGAAGACTCTGCTTCTTAGTAGTAGATTTAGCCTTCGATTCCTGGTTGCTTCTTGCCTAATAATGAAAAATTGAGACTTACTGCTTACCTGCTTTTTGACGTTCAGCATGGAAGAGTCAAGCCGGCAAGTTCACTAATGCTCTTAAGTAAAACGTTTAGGTCGCAAGACTGTTGGTTACCACTTTTACGCAAACTTGTTATGGGTTTGCCTTATGGTGATGAGTGGGGAAAATGCGTCTAAGTAAATTGTACAAAAAAATGTGTGATTATAGCTGCAATTGTACAAAATGTGTACAAAAAATAAATTGTACAAAATGCGTGATTATAGCTGCAATGTAAATAAATGTAATTGGTTGGTTGGACTAAACTTAAGTCTGTCTAGTCGCCTGTGTGAGATAGCGTTCAGGCATTAACTTGATTTCTGGACTTTCTGCTGCTGCAAATGCACACTGCAGTGCATGTCTCTACCTAAACCCATTAATCCAGTAAATGAAGTAGAAGAGGTTGCAATTCATCGGCATCTTTTGCTAAAAGTGCTTCGCTTACGGAACCTCGAGAAGAAATTATAAACTTTTGTTTTGGTCGTGAATTCACATCGCGTTTGATCGAACGCGTCTTAGAAAATCCGTGGGCTACAAGCGCCTTAACTTACACTGTCGACCTGTCGAAAAAATTTGTTTTTCGTTGGCGGGTAACCTTTAAACTTTGATACCAGCTAGGCCCTTCCGGCCTTCAGCAATAGTAGGCTTAGTAACGCCGTTTTGCCTAGTTTTCATTGTTTGCGGTTTGTATCATTGCTGCAGCTGAGTAATTAAGTTGGCCTCGCACTAATAAAGAAGGCTTTGCTCCTAATTCACGGCATTTTTGTTTGCAGAAAGGAGGAAAACGCTATTAGTCCTTACAGTGACTCGGAAGTCCACCACAGCAAGTCTGGTAGTATGATGTGGGGTTGGGGACAGCTGCCGAACGAACCAGGTGAGTGTAGGGTTTCCCTTTTTCCCGAATTTTCAACTTCCCGGGAAACGGAAAATTTTCAAAAAATACCCGGAAATCTTGGAAATTTCCGGGATCCCGAAATCCATCGGGATTCCCGGCTTGATTGTTTTGCCTTTTTTATGGTTTTCAGCATTTCAGATCTCATTTTTAGCATTTTGTTATGTTGTTTTGACAAACTTAGTTTAAGTTTTTCAATTTTTTCGACGATTTGAGGAAAAAATTTTGATTTCACAAGCATTTTGGCTTGAAAATTTTGCGAATTTGAAAAAATAATTTTTAGTAAGGAAAAAAAATATTTAAAAATTTGCAGTAACGCATTTTTTATGTCGGAATGATAGATATCGGTGCCACTGAAATCCTTGCTAATGTAAAAAAATTTCCCGGGATCCCGACACAAATTTCCCGGGAAACGGGAAATTTAAAAACCCCAAATTTCCCGGAATTTCCCGTCCCGATTTCCCGGGAGAAAACACTACATGTGAGGGAAGGTTTGGGGCAGATACTTTTATCATATACAACCACAATCAGGAAGTTGAGAAAGATATTCGACATCATCTTGTTAGAATATGCTTGACTTTAGCTTTATGCATCACCTTCAAGGAGTATTGTTTAGGTTTGGTGGGATTTTCATACTTTTTCAAAACTAATCTGTCTCAGTCCGTTCGGCTGTGGGCCAAGTCGTTGGTTTGAGTTCGATTCTAGTTTTGTTTAAACCTTCTTAAATATGATGTTTTGCTTTGATTAATTATTTCGTCTCGGAAAATTCTTGCCAGCAAATGAAAATGCAAAACTCCAGAGGAAACGTTTAAACAAACGGAAGTTTTTAAACATGTCTGGCTATATCACGCTGTCCAATCTCTTTTTTTTTTTCATATCTTCTTGCTTCTTCATTTTTTTTCATTTTTTTAATCAGTTGTCATTTTTTCATTCTTTTTAAATAAACGATAACTTAGACGGCGTAAAGAGGTTGCGAATTTCTAATAAATCATCTCATTGAATGGTGCTTCATTGGACCTCTGCGGACGTGTTGACCATTTTTTGCTCTTCACTTGCTTTTACGTGGAAAATTAATATCTGCGGATGTGATGACCTTTTTTTGCTCTTCACTCGATTTTGCGTGAAAAATTGAACGTCTCCGATTTTTTTTCATTTTTTTTAGTAAACATATTATTTTTTCATTTTTTCCAGCAAATGCCATAATTTTCTTCATTTTTTGTTGTTGTTGATAGTACGCTGGACAGCCTGCTATATTCTATTCTCAGCACCCATGTCATTTTCACGGCAGGTGGATAAAACAGTAGAAATTAATAGATTGAGCCTGAGTCAGTGGTTTCCATTTGGTGTAGAAATTCTTCATAAGAACCGGCCGGTGTTGAGCGCATCGCTATAGACACCGGAGGTCTGGGGTTCGATTCATATGCCGGTCAAATCGGACACAGTGTCGCCAACGGTTCACCACCACTGCGACGTTCTTCGCAGCTGTGTTGTCCAGGCGCTATGCTGCGAAGATGACCCCTCCACTTCTTACATGTTTTGACGTAATATCACTGGTATAATGATGATTTGATTTTTTTGATTTGATCCTTCATATAATGCTCGTTTATTTTGTTCATCTTATTTTTCTTTTTTCAGGGCAAGATTCCTCCTCTGATGATTCCACCAATCCTATCGCTGATACGCCGCCCACTGTCGAAGATAACGCCATGTTCAGGTAACAACGTTGATACGAAATTTTACAGCATTAAAATCAACGCACCGTCTTTTGTAGAACTATTTCTCCCACTGATGTCAAGCTGAATGGCTCTGCACCCGTCCAGGAAAAAGAAAAAGAAAGTAAATTGTTGTGAGAATTTTCTCTTTTTTTGTGCATTTTTGTATCTTTCTTAAGTATTCTTACTACTTTATTCGATTTAAGAAGAAAAAGAAAGCCACAGTAATTCCTACGACTGGACGCTTTGACAACATGCATTCAGCTGTCATCATCAGCAGTGTAAGCGAGGCAGCGCGACACTGAAAAATGTTGATGATGACAGCTGATCGAAGTTGTCGAAACGTCCAGTTTTAAGAATTACTGCGGCTTCATTTTTCCTCTTTATGCTATTTTTGTCCCATATTTATTGTAGTCCGAAATTGATTCGATTTGTTTGTACTCAAACGCCCTTGCCCTGATTACTAATTATTGATATTATTGCAGTTGATTATGCTTGGTGATATGAAAAATCAGGCATAGAGCTATCGAAAGTAATTTAATAAAAGCTGTAATTGCCAGTCAGTAAATGTTTTCGTGCTTTTACTTTATTACTGTTGTATTGATCATGACTTGGCATTCGCAGCAAGCTCACATTAAGCGGGAGCCAGACAATGAGAGGCCCCAGCCTATTTTAATTTCACGTTTGCAGCTAGCGGTGGGACTTATCTCTAAGTAAGGCTCTTCATGGTCTATCTCTGAAAAAAAGGTCTTCCCTGATGGTGGCGATATCGATAAATTTCAGCTGCAAAGCTTATCGATAAGTGCGGCCCTGGACCGAAGCTGCGCAAGTCTATTACGTGCACCTTTTTTGAGCTTTGAGTTAGCTTGATTGGGGTCTTACTGCGGTCAGCTGATTACAGCCAAATTATCGCCGATCTTTGCCCACGGAACGCAAATAGTCTTATTCCGCGGGTTAAATTGTTCTAGTCAGAACTTTTTCTAAAAAGTAGAAACTTTGACTCGAGTGATTTCTGTGCTCGACTATGATTTTTATTTGCCGCCCAGATGCGGCTATAAAAACGTGTAAATTTTGGAGATGTGTCGAGTTGTCATTTGATAAACATCGGTGAGTATCGGTAATTTTTAAAAAAATTGGCATGGATAATTAAATAGTAATCGGCTAAAATTTTGGTATCGTTAGACCCCTAATGTTTTTTTGTCATAAAGTCAATGAATCCATCGTTTTTATCTCATTAAACACCTTTATCAAATCAATGCATTGAAATGAAAGTTGTCCATAGTCGTTTTGTCCCATCACTCCGAAGTTAACCATTTGTTGCTGACTACTACTAGTCTACTTAGAATCCACGTTAGTGATCTCGTGTTTGATCCGTAACAGATTTTTTTAACTAAGCAAGCAAGCTGTCTTGTCTTACCGATCAAAGTTTACTGTGCTTTACTTATCATAAAACTAAACTCCGTTTTTTTCTCCAAAGTTGATCATGTGCTGTATGAGCCGGTACGGTACGCCTAATGCATAAATCATGTAGTGCTCTATGCTTTGGTTTTATTACTGTTCGAGTTTTTTTTTGCTTTGTTTAATTGGCATTACACGGTAACTCGATTTTTCTCGAAAACTTATGCATGCAAAAAAGAAAAAACCGTAAAAGCAATGTATTGGCAGTGCGCTTTGTGGTCCATAAAATACAGTATATAGAACTTGCTGCAATATTGCTAGATGCTCTTTTATTTCATCGCGTTTCGTCATTGTTGATACCGGTGCTCGTGTTATCATTTCTTTGCGTAGATTTTTCTTGATAAATGAATCACTTATTGATATTTGATTTGAGGGACAGCGTGGTTATGACAATAGGCTAAACACGTGTTTTGTTCCTTTGCACAACGTTTAAAACTTTTTTGCTTGAATTCAATAGCGTAGAAAGGTGAGGGTATTGCGCTAGGAGCAAGAGACACGTAAGTGACGTGTTTTATTTTAGGTTTCCAATCTCAATCGTGAGATTGGTGTCATAGAAATAATTTTTTCTTAACAAATGCATTTTGTCTGGTTAAGAAACTTCTAAAATTACGCTAACTTTTTAGCGTATAAGCAAGCGCTTGTTCAGTTGCCGTCCTGCTGAGGAAGTTTACCTCATTTTTGCGGTTCGTGTTAATCCGCTGTTTGTTTAGTGGCTGTTAGTCTCGAATTTTCGAAGCTATTCGATACATTTGATTTCGCATCTTAATATTTCGATATACTGTTCCTGTTTTTTTGTCTTCTAACTTTTTAACCCTTTGCCCGATTTAGCTTATTTTTAAAAGATATCGTATTGGACTACTGAACATTTAATTTATGGTACGGAAATCGCTTGCGTTCGAGCACTTTATGTGGTCTAAGCAAGGCTATGAACTTCACATACACTCTGGTAATTGTATTGGCAAGTTCATCAAAGTTGAAAAATCTTTAGTACATATTATGTTCGCGTTAATTTCACTTGCGACTGTTTTCGTTGAACAATAGTCATATACTTGACCATAACAGGATGTGTTGTTTTGATTAGGTGATACTTCTCCCGCAGTGCGGCCGACTACAGGGGGCAGTGGCAAGACGCCCTCTACTGGTCTGTATCTTGATGATGTCCTTAATTTGCACCCCACTGAAGCAAACTTGTATTTGCAGCAGGTAAGTTTGTTCTGTACACCGGAACTCTTGAGCAAGGCTTGTCAGTTGTGTGAGGATTTGCACTGTGTTGACTTGTTAATCGACTTACTTTGCACTGACGCTTAGTCATATAATTAGTAAGTTCTGTTGCTTTTGTGTGCAAGGTACCTTGTTTCCGTAACGTTGTTACGTCGGAAATCTTACGTAGCAGGTTTATTTTTGAGTGACTTGTTTGAGCTTAGAATACCCCTGGCACTTTAATATACGAAAGTGACGCAGAAACACACCTTCCTTACGTCATAATGACGTCATAAGATCGGAAATTACGTGGACGGTTATGTGGGTTGTAGCTCTATATGAAGAAGTTCCATTTCGCCATGTCCTCGACAGAATAATTTCATTCAAATGTTGGATTTATTACTAAATCGTTTCCAGGCACTGTTTATTTTCGCAGCCGTCAATCAAATCTGGTGGCAAAGAGCCATTAAGTGGTGGTGGTGTAGCCGATCATGCTGCCAGTCCCAGCGGAGGAAGTGATGTGGACAGTGGTACTGACAGCCAAACACACGACGATAATGTAAAGTAAGGAAAGGCTTTTGTTTCTTACTAGCATATGAAAGCAACGGGTACTGCAAATGTCAATCAATCCGCCAGGCACCAACGCTAGATGGGGTTAACAAATTTGTATCTCTTCCATTAGTTTTCTTATTTCTTTGGATAATGGTTTAAAAGCGCGTCACTGATGGCTCTGAGTTTTAGTGACTATGATGTTAACGATTTCACACGTAGCTAGCTACCTTGCGCAGCCGTTTTCGAATGAAAACTGGTTGAGGGAGATTATATACTGGACATTGACTTAAAAGAGTTGTGAATTTTCAAAATATCATTTATTTCCAGTGAGCCTGTGACGTCATCACTTCCAGAGGTTCGGATTTCGTTGTGCGGATTTTCTTCCGGTTCTAATGTAGTCGATAATGGTAAGTGTGTTGTTTGTCAAGCTTTTTCAAAAATACCAAAGTGAGGCAGGTGCTTCACTGGCAGACAGTTCGTTGGTTTAGCAATATTGGCATGATGAATATTTTTTCCTAAAACTCACTTGTGGCGTAGGGTGTAAAAAAGTGCTGGCGGCGCGGAAGGTCTGGGGTTCGATTCCCTGGCCGGTCAGATTGGACACTGTCACCAACGGTTCGCCACCGCTGCGACGCTTCTTCGCAGCTGTGGTGTTCAGGCACTAACCCGCTTGACGGGCCCCGCCACTCGTTACACGCTTGGTCGTAATACCGTGAGCATAATGAAGGTTTGATTTTTTATTTTTTTAAGACTGCTAAAGTGCAAGTTCCACCATTAATTTGTTTGAGGTTCGAACTTTCATTTTCGAATTGATGCGCGACCGGGCCTCTATGTTTAAGTATGCGTGAAAACACATCGTCTTCTCCGAAATGAACATTTGATTTTACGCAAAATCCTCGAACCTTTTCCAATTCTAGGCTTATTTGGGCTATGGTTCCACCGGAAAACTCTCTAGTATTCCCATTTCGGTAAATTCTCGTTCATCAAACAATTTTGTGAGAGCATTTCCTGTGAAAGCCGTTTCGGCTTCGCAGAGAATTTCTAAGTGAAATGACTAGCGGAATTTTTGCTGCTGTACAGAATTTGAGCAGAACAGAATTTTCCATTGGAGCATAGCGCTGAAGACAAATCACTTCCCTACCGTACTTACGAGAGTGGGAAAACGCTCAAATAGCAAAATAATTTCATGATTTTTATGTTTTTTTGTTTTGTGTAATGTTGGAGACATTGTTATGAAATGTTCAGTCAATTTATGTCGGTGTTACAACAGTCAGTCTTAATTCACAATCCGCAACCAGAATTTTCAAGCATGTTACAAATACATAATCGCAGCGCGAAACCAAAAATTTTCTTACTTAAAGGGTTTTACTAGCATAGCATTCCCAAAACCTGGACTTTCTGTTTCACGGCAATAAATTAAAATCAACGAGAAACAATTGTGGAGACACGATAAACATTGCTTAGACATGATAAATATTACTTGAATGTGAACGTAAAATCAAAACTAAACTTTCTTGGACGAGCCTTGCTGTTTGTGTTTCCGAGACTTTTCGGTTTTTGAACGTTATAATAACCTACCTTAAATTCCTTACCCTGCAATTTTTAAACGGTAATACGGAAAAAAGTTAAGAAATAATAGATTTGCTTGTCTATTGTTGCAAATTGAACCTTTCGTGCTCGCCGCATCGTGTGACATTCGGTTGAAATATTCAATTTTAATCAACTTTTTAGTTGTGGGAAGATGTGAAATCATGTTTATCTGTTTGTATGGTATGCTGGAGAAACTGCTCGAGTTAACTCCTAAGTAAGAATTAAATTATAGGGCGTCAAAATTTGCTGCTTTTAATGCTATTAGAAGTTAGAACAATACCGAAAGCGTAGATTAGAAGGTTTTTGTCTGAAATAAAAGATGGCAAGTTGTTGACTTATTTTAGGAAGGGGTTTCCGCGGATGAATATCAAAAATTCTTGATACTAGTATCCCGGTGATTTTTTGCGAATTAACATGTAAGGTGGAATGCAGCAACGCGAGTTAACACCCGGTTAATTTAACCGCGAGGTTAACCACCTGTTGAATTGATTTTTGTACGCACCAACGCTTACCGTTGGTTAAAACTGTCGAATTTATCCAAAGAGTTAACTTGCGGTGATAGCTGGGTTTAACTCCTAGATTAAGTCGAGTTGAATATGAAAAAGTGTGTTGTTTTTCGGTTTAGACTGCGGGGTACAGGCTGCGTGTAATTTTATTTTGAAGTAAAAATAAAACGAATACATATATCGTAGAGCGGGCAGCGCTGTTTCGGGCAATTAGCTCTCATCAGCCGCACTCAGGTAAAGGTACACTAATCCTTCAGGAAGCTTGACCTTGATCAGCCAAACAACCCTCCGGATCTATATACCTTACAAGAAATTTAACCTTTGTGGTCCCTGATAAGTTGGGAAACCATTCAGGTTAAGCCCCTTGTGGCCAAGGTACATCGGTTAATCGATTGTTGTTCTACTTGGCCTGTTAAAAGGGAAGTCAAACTAATTTCCATATGAAGGGTCGAAGGACAACCCTCCTTCATCACCAACAGTTGCATAAGCATCTTCAGCAATTTATATACCGTAGAGCGGAACAGCGCTGTTTCGGGCTATTAACCCTCATCAGCCTCACTCAGGTAAAAGTACACTAATCCTTCAGGAAGCTTGACCTTGATCAGCCAAACAACCCTCCGGATCTATATACCTTACAAGAAATTTAACCTACGTGGTCCCTAATAATCTGAAGGGACTTGACCTGAATGGTTTTTTAACTTTTTAGGGACCACAAAGGTTAAATTTCTTGTAAGGTGTATAGATCCGGAGGGTTGTATGGCTGATCAAGGTCAAGCTTCCTGAAGGATTAGTGTACCTGTACCTGAGTGCGGCTGATGAGGGCTGATAGTCCGAAACAGCGCTGTTCCGCTCTACGGTATATATATTGCTGAAGATGCTTATGCAACTGTTGGTGATGGAGGATGGTTGTCCTTCGACCCTTCATGTGAAAACTAGTTTGACTTCCTTTTCAGCAGGCCAAGTAGAACAACATTCGATTAATAAAACGAATATGTTGCTTTTTAAATTTCCGTTACATAGATTCGTTTTTGGTGTAGGTTCTCAAATTTAGGCTTAGGTATGCCTAGACTAAACGCTATTGCGGTAGGCCTATCTCTAGCCGGCTATTACTAGCCTGTACCGTTAAGTTCTAAATAAGAAGATTACTTTAAACTGGCGATTTGGTAAGTTAGTAATCAACTGTCCTGTAGCAGATAGCCCCCATACCCGAAGTAGCGTCTTCAACAAGCTGCTAGTAGCCAGTATGTAATTTGCTTACCACGAAATCATATAAACTGCCAAGCCTTTGTCAAAGCGCAAACGTTAGCCTCGCCAACAGAGTTTAAAATATGTCAAAAATGGTTTGTTGTATAACTCGAAGATTGTTCTGTCCCGCTTTCCATGGGCTTATTTTTGAGAGAAATTTTGTAATAGAAAAGAAAGACCATTGTCACATAATAATGAGAATTTTCTTGCGCTTTCTCGTAATTCAACGGTGTACTTAGAAAGTTAGCGTAGCAGTGATCAGGGACCACTAAATCCAAAAAATTGCCATGTGACTCGGCAAATTTTTACGCAAAATCGTGGTTAGCTAACCACGACGTAACAGCAATTGGTGCATACTGGTTAATTTTAACCACGAGCTTGTGGTTTGCTAACCGTGGTTAAGTCTTATCCAGTGGTAGCTTGCTGCGTTCCACCCTTGGATTTGGCTCGACCGACAATTTGCCTCGACCGACAATTTGCCTCGCTCGGTTAATTGCAAATATTCCGGCGCTGGTTGTTTGATTTTACTCCCTGATTTTTGAGGACGAAAAACAAATTTTACCAATCTCGTCCCCTCCAAAATTTTTTTAATGGTAACTTCTTCAAGAGAAGCTTCTGATGTACCCTGGAATTGAAAAGAGTTTGTGCTTTTTGTGCTAAATGTTCATTTGGTCGAAGGCAATTAATTTATTTTCAAATCATGGTCAACTATTGATAGCAGCTCAGGTGCGCCAAACCAAAAACAAAAGTTCGAACTGACAAAGCAAAAATTTTTTGAGTATAATAAAACTGTGAAACAAGTGCTTTGTTGTGCTCAGCCTTTTGGTATTTTTTGCGATTAATCAGATAAATTCACTGAGAAAGAAGTCAACTTTGAAACATTTCTTCAAAATCCAGCATCAATCCTCGGTGATCCAAACTTGGTATTCAAACTTGGGGAGCAATACATGAACTGGCAAGCTGCTGCCCCCGCCCTCATCGCAATGGTGGTTTACAAACAACCTCTCACCAAGGTATGAGCTGGGATGATACGATAGGGATTGCATTATTTGTGTAAGAATGGCCTTGAAAAAAGCAGTTGACAGAGCGATTATTCAAGCCTAATGCGAAAGCAGCTTTTTTCGAAGCTATTCCTAAGGTCAGCACGGCCAAGCAGTGATTTGTTGAAATAAGATCAGTAGTGCAGCTCTCACCTGTTAGCTGTAGTGGTGTGCCTAAGCCCTACTTTTTTGTAAGAAAAATGGATGTTAAGCGCTATTCACGTGATGGAATTGTAGTATCTAAACACTTCGAATGCTTGCTATATCTTTGCGTGAGATGACTTAATAGTACGTATCGCGTTCCATTCATCACAAATTGATGTACTTGAACGTTTTTCTATTGCTTTAGCCTTGAAATTCCAAGCTTTATTACGAGTCGAGAAAACTTCTAGAACGCTACTTGGCACAAAGTTGAGAAAACATTTATTGTTGAAATTGTTAACTTAATCAATTATTATGTTTACAAAACGTTTGCTCATAAAGGTTTGTACTGTCTTGCATACACTGCTGATGATGACAGCTGAACGTAGGTTGTCGAAACGTCCAGTTTTGAGATTTACAGTGGCTTTACTTTTTCCTCCTTTGCTCATAAAGTTGTCAATTAGTTGAGGTTACGTGCGCAATGCTTCTGGACTTTGTATTTACCTTCCACCCGGTTTCAGGAATGCATTGATCGCTTCGTTCAAGCATCCCAACCTCCGCAATCTTCGGGAGGAATTGTCAGATGGTTCTGGCGAAAACCGAAAGCTGCTGCTCCAACTGAAAGTGAGTACGAACATAAAGCGGGCGCCTATTACCAAAACATACGCCCAAACTAATGTGCCTAGATGTCATGAAGAACCTAGACAACGACTATCAAAAAAAATCAAATCTTCATTATACTCGCGATATTACGCCGAAGCGTGTAACGAGTGGCAGCACCCGCCGCCACTGCTTAGCGCCTAAGCAACACAACTCCGAAGAAACATTGCAGCGAAGGCGACTCTGTTCGATTTGACTGGTGGGAGAATTGAACCTCCGACCTCCGGAACCCACATCAATGTGCTTTGCAGCCGCGCTGATCGACGGCTACAATTAACCGCGTTTGCAAGTGATGGAACGCTGTGCTGAACTTAATTTCAAAATATTAATTATATATATTGCTCGCACCATTTTGATTGAATTGTTTCGAAGGATTTGTTTCAACGCTATTGTAGTTAGTGACGGTGATGCATTGTCAGTTTGGTTGTAGGCTCGCCCAGTTTTTATTCTAAAAAAAATTAATTGAATTTCCGCTTTTGGCGTATGGTTTCAACCACTGCACTTTATGGCCTGCGCTTCTTGCTTCTGTTTTCTGCATCATAATCAAGTTTTCTAATGTCATAACAAAAACTTGATTATGATGCAGAAAATAGTACCAGGAAGCGCAGGCCATAAGCCCACGAAATTTATTGTACAAGTGGGCAGGGTGAAATATTTATTCTTCTATTTTCAGCTGTTTTTTTTCTCAACTAACTACTTTCAGCGCGTAACCCTGAAGAAACAAAGGCTACCCCAGCCACCCCTTCCACTCCAGTTCCTCCCCCTGATCGCCCCAATGAGTGTGCGGACAATCGAGTCCGGAAGATCACGGATCCGAAATCAGATGAAGCGGAGTCGGAAGTGGCGGAAATTCTTCATAACGTCGAACTGAAAAGGTGCGTTGAAGTTACTTATTGAACTCGTGCATTTATTTCACTATACCTCTGGTTTGGGCGTTTTTTGTGGTCGGTTTGTTAGTTTTGTCTTAATTGTTTTTGTAGTTAAAGCTAATTACCTAATGTCACCTATGCTATGCACATTTCAAAGAAGCTTTTTTTAATCTGTGTATTATTTTTCTGGTCGTAAACGCGAAACATGGAACCTGGATGTTCTTGCTCGGTTAATGATGAAAGGAACATCAGAGCTTGAAAGCCTCTGCTTGCAGGCGCAGTGTTAGCTTAGGCAAGTGCTTCACTTTTTTTCATCCCTCGCACATTTTCATTACGTCTATGCTGAGAGTAGCAAATTACCTTTTGACTTCTGTTGCTAAGTGACCGAAATACGCCCGACCCTATTGCTAGGGATGTCCATTTCAGAATATCGAATCCTAGGAACCGGTTCCTATTTTGAACCTGTTCCGTTTTTAGGATTCGGTTTATTTGTGAAGAAAAATTGCGCGTGATAAATCTTTTCAGACGTTGCGCATAGGCGCAAGTGCGCGCTCGGCCTCGTGTGTGTGTGATCATGCGGTGATCGTCGGAGGCCGTAAAACGCTTGTGGGAGGCCATGAGTGTAGTATGCAGCGCCTGTATATATAATGGAGCCGTATTTTTTCATGTGTTTCTAAAATTTAAGAGGGGCATGCCCGTGGTTAGCTGTATGACTATCCCACTGCGTGTACATATGCTTCGAATTAATAGTGTTGTAATCCTTGTGCTGACTATAAATTCATTAAAAATGAAACAAATGATTGATTTTTTTTGTTTTGCAGTGGTCGAGCGGCTGCGTGCTGAACTAATATCAAAATACTACTTACGGCCATTTTGTAGATTTAGGATTCACTTAAGGATTCGAAAAAAAAATATTCGGAATTATTCTAGAATACTTAATTATTCTGAAATGAACATACCTACCTATTTCTCGATTTTGTAATTCATGTCCCCCCCCCTTTGGAATTTCTCGCTGCGTCAGTGTATACTGACCTGGATTTTTTTTAGATCTCATTCTGATCAAACAATCTACTCGCATGTTAACCAGTTCGTATTCTCATCTACAACGACCATCACTGGTGGCAAAGTGATGCGGAAAACAACCAGGTTAAACTCTCAACAACTGGTCAGTAACGAATAATATATCGTGTATAGATCGGTGATCACAAAAATGGCTGACCTGTTCATAGCTGTTGTAGCTTTTTAGCAGCTTACTACCAGCTAACAAATAAGCTTGAGTGGATATTTGGAAATATTTTGCGATCGACTTTCTTCATGATTACTCCACGCAGACTAACGATCTTCCAGGGCTCGAACTCGTTCATTTTTGCCGAACTCTGACTCGCGAAATAACATGGAGTAAAGTTGGTAAACAATTGCTCAACTTAAACTTGGACTCTGAAGAACTTGTCAGCGACATCTCTATTCACAAACTCAAGGAGTTCTTCATTTATAAGTTTGCAACTTCAAATTCGAGTTGAGTAATTTTTATCGGGTTCAGGGTGTCCACTGAATACAACCAAGTTTTGTCAAGTTCAGGATAAGTTCAAAACTCAACCAAGTTTTTTTTCAAGTTCGGGTCGCAGGCCTGCTTTATTGTGACAGAAGCATGAAAACGAAAAATTTGTCAATCAAGTAACAGCCAATTTATCGTACAGAAAATTTTTCAATCTTGTTTATTTCCGTTTTTGATGAATGTGTTTGTCTAACAGGCGAGCTTGGGTCTGAAGGACGGACCGAACAAGATAGTGTTCAGCGTCACTACCCAGTATCAAGGCACAACTCGGTGCCAGGCCACTATATATTTGTGGAAATGGTATGACAAGATAGTTGTGTCTGATATTGATGGAACCATCACAAAATCGGATGTATTCGGACAAATTCTTCCAGTGGTCGGAAAAGATTGGACGCACAGTGGAATAGCGCAGTTGTATCAAAACATTGGAAGGTAATGTCAAAATCAGTTCTTCATTATACTGGCGGTAGGTTGTACAAAACTGAAAGGCAATACAAATCTCTGATGTGTTTATCTGCTCGTGCAATCTCTGATTTGTACTGCCTTCTTTACACTGCTGATGATGACAGTTGTATCTATGTTGTCGAAACGTCCAGTGTTGGGTTTTCCTGTGACTTTATTTTTCTTTGTCAAATATTTGCAACGGTTTTGACGTTGGTAGTTGTGTTACGTGAATACTGCGGATGGGCGCGAATATACAGTAGGTTGCAAACTGGTGACACACATCAGCAAATTTATTGCTTCTGCAATCCGCGAAGCGGCGATAAATCATAGTGAAACATTTTATCCAAGAACGCAGCGACAAACCATGAATAAGAGGTCAACTAATGTTTGTTTCGAGAAACTACTTCACTCTGCTCAAGATTAACCTGCCTTTAGTAAAAGCAGTAGCAGATCGTTGCAAAAGACGTAAAAGTTATTCCCAATGATACGGTCCAGCAGCACCGTGCCTCGCTTACAGACCTTTCGTAATTAACTGCTTATGCCGATAGCTTTGCCGCTTGTTTTGAGTGGCTGCTGACTCGAAGAGTGCAAACTCACTTCGCTGTCTCCGTCAATGCATTGTTCGACACTTAAGGCGCGCTCACACGGAACGACAACAAACAAATCGCCTCGTGTGACCACCTAATCGCTAGTCGCACTCGCTAGTAAAATTAGTCGCTGCGATTAAAGTTGAACATGTTCAACTTTACTCGCTACTCGCTAGCGATTTGATGATGACGTGACCTAATTGTAACGTCAAACAGCATTGTTTGACCACGCATTTGTGATTGTTGACACGTGGGGCTGTAAGCTTATGACAAATTTTTGATGGCATATCAAAAAATATGGCAGAAAGGCAGAATTTAAGATGGTCTGGAGAGGATATACTCACATTTTTAGATATGCACAGAAATTTTAATACTTTATGGGATACTGCAAATGAAAATTATATGAAAAAAATGCTTGTGAACATAGTATGAACAAGTTATCCAGGAAGTTGCAGCTGCAGGTCTGCATGTTGATGACGACGAAGAGTCATTAAAAGGAAAAATTAAACATTTGAAAGATCGCTACATGCCTATAGAAATGAATTAAACAAAATAAAAAAATCCAAAAAAGTGGGGCAGGTGCAGATAACATCTTTACACCAAAACTGGTGTGGTTTTCGAAGGCGGATTCGTTTGTAAGAAGTGTAATGGCTGGGAGGAAATCACATTTCAGCACATGATAACTGTAGTACTCGGTTTGTAACTTGCTACCGAATATGTTGATGCTTGGGCATGGCTGCAAATTTTCAAAAAGGTTACCACAGAGCTTCGTCGGCTTATATACAGACTACAGAGGTTAAGTAGCAGCGGCTACGCGACAATTTAGTCGCTACGTGTCACCACTCATTCGCAACGACTAGCGAGTAATCGCAGATTCTACTCGCAGCGACCAAAATCGCTTCTTATGACCGCGCCTTCACGAATAATCCCAGTTCTTCATTACTAATGTTCAACTTGCCTAATTTTTTTGTCCAGTGATAATGCTTAAAGATTTGATTTTTTCCAGAAACGGATATAAGTTTATGTATTTATCTGCTCGTGCGATCGGTCAGGCGTCCATGACCAAAAACTATCTGAACTGGATTGATCAACAGGGCGTGTGCCTCCCCCCAGGACCTCTGTTCCTCTCCCCCACCTCACTAATGATCGCTTTTCGCCGGTAAAATACAGTAATATGTTATTTACTACTTTTGTTGAACTTGAGATGCTTTGTTCGAATGGTTGTTGCAAAAATTTTCCATTCCTTTGCAGACACACTTCATACTGAATTGATTTGAACTACTGCAACTGCAAAAGTCGCAGTATAGCTGTCTGTTTCTTTTATGTTGCAACCTAACCCTGTGTTACAGCTCATTATTCCCAATCGTATGATGTAACAATTGATATACACAGCTTCCCTGCTTGGCGCACAGCATTAAAAGGACAGTGTGGAGAACATGTCGGCAAGTTTACTTGTGCTGTTGAAAAAAGCATTTAGTGGGATTCCCTCATCTTAGAGTGGTAGGCAGGTGGCTGGCAACGTCTAAGCGAGCTGTTTTTTGCGCTCTGATCGCTTTCTCGTGATATGAGAATAACTATGCGACCAAATAACACAAAAAATACGGTACAAACCGTAAGTAATGTCGTGTCTTCTTATGTATTGTGAAATTTTATAAAAAAAATATTATGTTCAACACCTTGTCATTATTCATCGTTGCGAGTGGCTGCTTAGTGCTTAGTCTGTGAGGATTTAATCGTGATATGTCCGACGTAGGTGTCCACGGATTAGAGTTCAATTTGATCTGATTTTGGTAATTTTATTGGATTTAAACCAGATAAAATTTTGCATGCATGACCATTATTTAAATTTAGAAATAAAAATGCAAATTGTACCAGTATATTTCAGATTTGGTTTCGATTTAAATAAAATTGCGGATTTTAACTTTGATTTATGGTCTCAGATTTAGATGGGATTGTTTTTTTTTTCAAAATGTTATATCCGGATATCTCTGATATCCTCCTGTCCACATGTCCTTTTTTTCGTGGTCTTGTCACGATCAATTTTTGAACAGTGCAATCGAAAAATGTTTGTGGTACCAACAGTTGAATTGTGACGTGAAAAGCGCAGGCATTTGCCGTTGAAAAATGTAGACGTGGACAGAGAGGTCTTAATTTGTAAATGAAACTTTGTATTTCCACAAAATTTTACAGGGAAGTTATCGAGAAGAAGCCGGAGAAGTTCAAGATCGATTGCTTGAAAGATATAAAAGCTCTGTTTCCTTCCAACCCCTTCTCTGCTGGCTTCGGAAACAAAACCAGTGTAAGTAGTTTCGCTGTGTTTGATTTAAAATGATGTATTGTGACGTACCGGCTGGTTAGCTCGGTTGTTAGCACATCGCGCAGGAGGTCTGGGGTTCGATTCTCGGGCCGCTCAAATCGGACACAGTGTCGCCAACAGCTCGCCACAGCTGCGACGTTTCTTGGGAGCTGTGTTGCCCAGGCGCTAGGCCGCGGAGATGCCCCCCCTCCCCCATTCATTACACGCTTGGGCGTGACACCACCAGTATAATAAAGATTTGAGTTTTCATTGTGACGTCATTCTTTCGTCTTCAGGACGTGACATCTTACACGGCGGTGGGAATTCCCAACAATCGAATGTTTACAATCAACCATAAGGGAGAACTGCGCCAGGAAGAAATGCAAACATACACTACCTCGTGAGTGAAGTCTCATTCGTAATTTCGCGAAGTTATCAAACACTAGATAATTATTATGTATTTTTTAGGGATGTGCTGAGTCGAGTCCGAGTACTCGGCCGAGTATTAACATATTTTCATTAATCGAACTCGGTCGAGTATTAATTGATACTCGATCGAGTACTAGTTTGTAAACATTTATAGTTTTTTTTACATAAACACAAGTTACCAACTCAACGGTAGTAATTTATCGTACAGCACAAAACACGACTGTTAATTCATGAACATTACTGTCTTTTTCACTTGATGAGGTACCTATGGAGTACATGGTCATTATTGCATTGTATTGCCCAGATGCTGCCATTCGACTGTAAGCTTAGTATGCCTAAGCCAAATACCATTATTACTGATTAACCCAATGATTCTGAAGCAGCTAAATGCAGGAAAACTGTAAAGGCAAAAGAGTACTTCCCAGCGCGTGACGTCATACATACTCGGGCTCGGACTCGCTGAGTAATATCGCAAATACTCGTTACTCGGCGAGTCCGAGCAATTTTCCTTGAGGCACATCCCTAGTAATTTTTTGTCTTGTATATTCATACACATCGGTTTTTGCAAGCTGGTACGGTATTAAAGAACTCGTTTCTCATATTCTGAACCTGTTTTAATGATTCAAATTTACAATGGTTCATCTCTTTAAATCGTGAAACAAATTTGCAAAAATTTATTTTTCAGGTATTTGGTTTTATCATTCGATTACGAGAAAGCGATCAAAGTTTAATGACGAGCTCGCTTAGAAGTTGCGGGCCACCTGTCGATCACACTAAGATGGCCCGCTATGTGCTTTTCCCAACGGCACAAAAAGTATACTTGCCGGTTTGTTCTCCACACTGTCCCTTTCGTACTCAGAGTCAAGCGGGGATGCTGTGAATACCAATTTTAAAGTCAGTGGTTGGACCAGACTCTGAATCAACTCGAGTCTACTGCTCGAGAGGCAGACGTTCTATCCACTTGCCATCTGAGCTATTGAATTGAAATTATGCGTTCACAATGGTAAAATTTGCAATTGAATATACAAGAGTCTTTAAACAATTTTATCTAACAAATCATAAGGAAAAATTATAACAAAACAAAGTTTGTGTAAATAAACAAAACTTAGAAAAAATAGATCGAGCTGCTTGAGTTGATTTCCCTGATAACAAAACCGATCCCCGTTGTAATTTGTTCCCTGTTGATAACAACCATAACATTACGCCACTTACAATTTTTCTGAGGATTTTATCCTCGCCCACTGTATGTATACGATAGAAAACCTGCCACAAAACCATATTGTGAAGAAAACAGATCAAACTTATAAGCAGTCAAAATGAGCATGTAGGTGGCGCCCTCGAGATACCCAGGCGCTATCCATAATTTGCACATGGAGTTGGCCGAGTGCATTGGACTCCTGGGCTGGTTTTGCGGGTTTGATGCTCAACTAGGTCATCTTCCATGACGCATACACTTCGCAAACGTAAAAGCCTCAGCTGCAATGACGTGGCTTGAACAAAAAAATATAAAGTTTTCCATGATGACTAGTCATGTGTGGTTAAACATTTCGAGCGATCGTGGTGCCTAAAGCTTTGACGCTAAACTTGTAGCTCTGAAATTTTTTGTCTAAAAGAGTGGTTTTCAAACTTTTAGTTTTATGTATCGCTGCCCTTTTGTCCTGCGGATCCTCATTATCCCTCTGGGCTATGCAAAAAGTTTACGTTTTTTACACTTATAAGAGGAAGGCGAGCTTGAAGTTGTCAGTCCATGCATGGAAGTGAGTGCTTGCCGGATGCCGAACTTCAGGGAGCGACCGAAATTTGAGTTAAACCAATATTTTATGATGTCAGATTCCCTTTATCCGAGTAAACTTACTTCCATCAAATCTTAATACTCAACTATAGCCTATATACTGAAACATTCACCAACGAAATACGCTTGAAATAGAGTATGTGCAGTCTGCACACTCGTGAGTAAATGCCTGCACAATTTCAATAACTTGTCGCACAATTAATTTCAAATCGAGGTTTTCTACCACGCTCTACGATATTGGTACCATTTGCTCTGAATCTGCTTCGCCTGAAAGCTCATTCTTGCTTTCATTTGCTCAATCCTTTTTCTGTTTTGCCACCGAGTATAAGGATTCACATACTAATCCCATCTCAAGCAATTACATACTGGTTGATCTATGGAAAGTGATGAATCTTGTACTCGATGGCAAATTTTTGATCGTGTTTCAAGTGATAAAAAGATTAAAGATTTTTTTATTGTTTTCAGCTACTATGATCTGGGGGAGACGGTGGACCACTTTTTCCCCCCACTCGACCAGCACCAAGATCTTGAATATTCTGCCCCCGCCTACAGCGACTTCCGCTACTGGCGTGACGACGTTCTTACAATGGTCGATGAATTGGATAACTTTCGATTGACATGAAAACGATGACGTCATGGTCGGTGCTTGCGTTATAATACGTCATTCCTGTCGCAACTTGCTACATTCAGCACTGTTCCCTTCTGTTGACCTCATCAGTATCGCAAAAGACTCACTCGGTCATTCCAGTTTTGATGGCTTAGTCGATTAATACTCATCAGTATGCAAGTTCGCATCAACGAGTGTGTCGTGTTGTATGTGTGACTGACTTGAATGCACAGCATAAAGGTGCGTTTACCCGCACACGACGCGCGGCATGCGACCCTTTTTTTAGATAGTTTGTTTATTTCATGTTACTGTTAAGCGAAAATCTACATTCACTTGCAATTACATAATAGTTTCTTCGCGTTTCGGTAAAGCAGATAAAGCACCTTAACGGTTATAACTACTCGAAGCTACACCGTAAAGATTTGAAACTGCTGGGAAAATGTTCTCAAATCTTTTGGGATGTTTTGACTTTGTGATGGGGTTGGGGTTTTTTTTTTCGCGTGGTGAATAATATTGACGTGCTTGAGACTGCTAGTTCCAGAATTAGTTGTTTTTGTTTATTCTATAGGCAAACTATACATAGCCAAATTCTCGTAGAATCGACTTTTCTTATTTTCTGTTTTAATCAAACTTCGTTGATTTGTGAAAAATCAAAGATGTATTTTCCTAAGTTTTCACCGTCAACTGGATGTTGATGCACGGAGTAGGAGGTCCATAAAAACTCCATATGAATAAGTGCTAGACCATGCAGTGAAAACTACATGCAAATTTGCAATATGTGAAAAGAAGCGTTTCGTAGAGGTGAATTGTGTTGAGGAAAAAGGTGTTCTGTTAGCGCCCACTGGTTTAAAACGCCTGTAAGTCGGTCCTAGGACAGTATTAAACTCTTCCAAGCCTAAGAATGTGCATATGGTTTGGGAGATTATTTTTTGTGAGGTACTACCTTAGTTTGTGGTTAGATTATTATACATTTCTGTGCATTTTTTAATTAGTCAATGTGTTCTAAAGTTAATGTTTTGCAAACAACATTGTTCCTAATTTGTGTTATTTTGATATTCCATCTTCATGAAGCAGTAATGCTGCATATTTGCAATGTTTTTGTTTTCTTCATTTTTCAATTATTTTCGGTCGAATTTTGTGCCAGCAAAAATAAAAGCTTTGATTTTACGAATGATTTTCCCGCCTGCACGAGGTTAGGATTTTCAGTGGAACTGCAGGTTGGGTTTCCACGCTAGTCTTGAAAGTATGGAAAAATAACACTGGTCAACAGTAAATTTTAAACGAAGTTTCTGGTGAGCGCATCCTGATGTATTTTTGACGCAGATTCTGAAAATAATTTTACTTTTTCTTTAGCACATCTGGTTTTTGAGATTCGGTTTATATAATTTCAAATCAACTTTTGTTGTTATCATTTTACTGTCCAAATACTATAGAATGTTGCATTATGACGTCACAAAACAACACTCTTGTAAATGGAGAAATAACGTAAGTGCAAGCTCTGAGTGACAAAAAAAGGATGAAGCAGGCGGTTTTGCAAGTTATGTACGTAGTCTACAGTAAGTGTAGAGAGTGATAAATGCTGGAACCTGGAACACACAGGCGGAACTGAGGGCATAATATTAACGTAAAGCCTAGAAAATGCTTAAATCATCCAGATCGATTTTGTTTTGTCTGTGGAAAGTTTACGAGCAAAAAACAACAAAGAAATATCACGCGTGATATCAAGATGATGTATGCTGCATATTTCGGTTGCCCATTGGGCGATCAAGATAAGACCTGGGCACCCCATAAAATATGCAAGATATGTTGTTTAGGCTTGCACAACTGGCTAAATAAAAGGTCTCCTTATATGCCGTTTGCGGTCCCAATCATTTGGCGTGAACCTAAAAATCACAGTCAGGATTGCTATTTTTGTCTCACCAAAACAAAGGGTGTTTTCTTTAAACAAAGAGACAAAATAACATTCCAATTTGGATTCAGCAAGGACCCCAGCTCCTCATGATGACTCAATGCCACCACCAGTACCTCTTCAACATGGACTTGATGTTACTAATAGTAGTGCTGATGAAGACAACTCCGACGGATTAACTTCTTCCAACTACACAGATTCCGATGCCAATGAAGACCCCATCTTATTTTCACAAAAACATCTGAATGACTTCATTAGAGATTTATGTCTTTCTACGGAAAAGGCGGAGCTTCTTGCATCAAGGTTAAAAGAACGAAATATGGTTGAAGAGATGTCAAAGTAAGTTACTACAGGAAGCGCAACAGGGACTTATCATCGGCCTTCAAAGTTGAGCGGCCTCTTTGTTACTGCAATGATATTGACGAGCTATTTCAAACTCTGGGTGCAGTTTACATTGCAAACGAATGGAGGCTTTTTATTGACTCCTCAAAGAGAAGCTTAAAGGCAGCTCTTCTACATATTGGAAATAAAAAACCCTCCATCCCTATTGCACACTTTGCACAGTTAAAAGAATCTTATGACAGCATTGAATATTTGTTGAATGCGATTCGCTATTCTGACTACCAGTGGAGCTTATGCGGGGACCTTAAGGTAATTGGAATTCTGATGGGATAGCAAGGGGGTTTTACGAAACACTATTGTTTTTTATGTTTGTGGGGCAGTCGCGCCACTGCACATCACTATGAAACAAAAGAATGGCCGACAAGAAATTCATATGCACCTGGAGTGAAAAATTACCAACACACCCCTTTAGTAAATCCCGAAAAAGTTTTATTGCCTCCATTGCATATCAAACTAGGATTAATGAAAAACTTTGTGAAAGCTATGGCAAAACAGAATTCGAATGGTTTTAAATTTCTCTGTAAAAAGTTTCCCAAGCTAAGCCAAGCGAAGTTGAAAGAAGAAATTTTTGTTGGTCTACGGATTCGGGAAGTTTTTATACATTGGAATTAAGAGCTCGGCATGCATTTGAATGGATTTGCTCCAATTTTTTGGGAAATTTCAAGTCAAATTCGTATCGAGAAGGTGTTGCACAATTGCTTGCAGCATGCAAAGAGATGGGGTGTCGCATGTCCGTAAAGATGCATTTTCTTCATTCACTCCTTGATTTTTTTCCAGAAAATTTAGGAGCAGTTAGTGATGAGCAGGGTGAAAGATTTCACCAAGATATCCAAGCTATGGAAGAAAGGTACAAAGGAGTTTGGAATGAAGGGATGATGGGTGATTATTGCTGGATGTTGTACCGTGATGATGCAAACTATCCATACAAACGCAAATCATATTTCAAACATTTTTAAGTTTTACTCATTTGAACTGGTATTGATTGCAGCATTAAGTAGTACTGAGGTTGAGAGCAAACATTTTTCGCATGCGTTATTTTTAACAACATTTTTGTTGAAGTTATCCCGAAAAGACTTTTCCAAAATCACCCAAGTACAAGCTGTTTCAAGGCTGCCAATAAACAGTCCTTTTCAAAACTACATTTAAAGAAAGAGTTTGCCCATTGCCTAATCTTCAGTCACACACCAGTACATTAAACCTGCTTAATCTTTTTTGTTTGATCTTTTTTTCAATTTTGTTTAGTTAGGTATGACAGAGCATGCTAATTTAGTTAGAAGCTTATGTCACAACGTGAATAAAAGGTCGATATATGCAGAAATATTATCGTTTATGAGTTATACTACGCACTGCATCTCTCACACCATGCCCCTCATATGTCAAAATCCTGATGTGCTAGAAGAAAACTAATACCAGATTCAGAATCAGCGCCTCAAAGTTACCCAGGAATGAATGTTCTTGTTCTCGTTTAAAAAAAAAACAATTTTTTTTGTTGACCAGTGTAATTTTACGTTTTTCAGGCGGAAAAAGTTTGAAAAAAAATTTTTTTTACATGTTAATATGGAAAGGAAAATATTTTTCCGGACTTGATCCTACCTTTTGATAATGATTGTTTGTACGTTTTTCCCCTTCAGTGTTTGATCTGGGCATGCCATTGAGCGTCGATATTCTGAATAATAGCAGCCAGCAATTGTTTGTAGAATGCTGGTTTTGTAGTTCCTTTTGCCGCTAAGGTTTTGCAATATTAACATTGGTTGCAACACTCACTTTTCTTTTTGAATATTTGAGGAGCGTGAAGGAGATGGCCGTTTGCATCGCCAACGTGTGGGGCAATGGAAAGATTACAAAGCATAGTGCTTAGGCCCCAGTGCTTAGCTTGTTTTTTCAATAACAGTTTCTTCTTAAAATTTTGATTTAGGCCTATGGTCGTTAGTTTGTTTTGCCTTTTGGGCTTGCCTTCATGTATTTTATACCTGAAGTTCTACAACTACACCATTGGACTATAGGCTATAACACAATGGTGTTTGCCTGGCTCTTTACTAATGTGTTTCAAACTTTCAATAGTGTAGACTGTAGAGCTTCAAAACGACAGTTATCGCCAGCTTGAGACTTATACGTGCATGATGCTTCGTGGAAGAGACATCCTGTTGCAAAACTCGCAATGGCTTTGTGAGTGATTGTGACATTGGATTTGTAATTATTTTGGTTATTGTGCAATGTGCTGTTGATAAGGCACTTACCTCTTTTTTTTTACAAAGAAGCCACAGGTTTTCAAGTTTGAGTTTGACGTGTGCACTTTCTGTGTTTGTTACTAATGAAGACCACTTTGGGTAGAAAATGTGCTAAAATGTTTCTCTGTCTTCATTGGCTGTGTTTAATCCGCTGTTTTGAACACAATTTTTTGTAGTACCGGTAGAAGACACATTGTCACTTTGAAGATGTTCTACACTGTGCAATGATGCTATTGCAGGAAATAATTTTTTAAGGCTGGCCAGGGTCGCTTTTTAAATTTGCTGTTTTCACACGCTGTAAAGTATGAAAATAAAAACTTATTACATTTAAGTTCTTTCTTTTACTAGATATTTTGCTACTATTGTTTTAAATCTCTAAATGATTAAATTTGTTTAGGCCTAATTTCTGGAGAGAATACGATAGCGATGGGGAAATGCGAGTTTCGAGATGTATGGTTGGAAAAAGATGAGTATAAGCCATGGTTAGCTCGTAACAAATCCGAATTGAAGGCCAAGTGCCTAGCTTGCTACAAGTCGTTTGATGTTCATAATGTGGGTGAAATAGCTATGGTTAGTCATATATGAAAGGAAAGATCCACTGGCGCCGCCAGGGGGAAAGAGGGGAAATTTGCCCCCCACTTTCGTTTTGAGCTGTTTTTTCAATTCGTGCAAATCCATTGAGAAAATTTTTTCGAGGGTATACCCCCTAAACTTTTGTCGGTTCGTTGTTCCACACTTCCGCTAATGAAACAAGCCGTGAAAATGTAGCCTACTGTTTGACCTGTGAGTTTTTTTTGTTTCAAACGTAAACTGACCAGGCTTACCGTCCGGATTATGGGTTATATTGAATGCGTCAATGGCTTTTGCCACGTCACAAAGGCAAGGTAGCCTAACAGAACAAGGATGCCAGATTGCTTTCAGCAAGAGGTTCCAGATTGGACCACAAAAAGGTTCTAAATAGTTCCAAATATTAGAATTACAATTTCGCAAGTCAAGTGTTGCAAATACGAACTTGACGCTACTTCAATATATCATACTAGTCATACAGTGTGCATATATTACAGTATATATAAATTAACATATACCGTAATATAACATTAACAGTCTATTACCAACATTTTTTTTACAATAAAAGCGTTATAAATAGGGGAGACCGGGGCTAGTTTGAACATTTTTCATACTTAATGTTATAATTTGATAACCAGACGGAATATCGAGCCGGTTGAAGCGTTTAATGCAAGCTAACTACGTTGATATAATATGTTCAAAAAATCTTGCGAAGACGAAGTCGCATCTATGGATTTTTAAAAATGTGGTCATGTGTTGCAACTTGCCCCGTATCCTGGGGTAAGTTGTAACACCACCCGGGGTACATTGTAACGGTAATATTTTATCTATAGTTCAGCAAAATATTGAACAATCTTAATTTATTAAACCTACCATTGATTAAATTTAATGCTGTCATACACAACACAACGTGTGGTGGCTCATAATTTGAGATTTTTTTTAATCATTTACAGAAACAAGACATGAGAACAGCAATTTTTTTGCATTCACGAAATTGAAATGTTTTAAAATAGGGCAGTGGCGTGGCGAGAAACTTTCAAGGGGGGAACCAGGAGCGGCTCTGGAAAATTTTGGTTGGGGGATGCAATTTTGAATTAGGTTGAATGTTAACTAAATACAGAAATGTTAGGCGTTTGACCCAGAAAAAGAGCGTAAATAAGCTTTTTGATAAAGAATGTTTCATATCAGGAGCCTATTCACAAATTTCTTCAATGAGGTGCACCACATTTCGACATTTTTTCAAGTGTAGTTTTTTCCGGCAAGATTAATTTAAAGTAAATCGAGGAACAAGAAAGGCTCTAGGGGGGTTTGGGGGCATGCTTCCCCGAAAATTTTTGTACTGCAATAACTATGTTTGTGCTTTATCAACAATATTCAGGAAAATTTTGTTTAATTTTTTTGCCCCTTATTCTGAGTGCTTCTCCAAATATGATGCATTTTGTTCGCACATGGTTGATTTATGCTTGCTTAAGGCGTAAGGCTTATTGTTATCGAAGAGGTTTGAAATTATGGAAAAATTGTATTCATGAAAAACATTTTTCAAAATGGCTGGTGGTGGGATGCACCCATTGCACCCCCCCTTGGATCCACTCCTGCGGGGGGGAACATAGCCTAAATTGCAAAAGTCATCAAAAGATTCTGGCATATTTCAGTCACTTGGAAACATTTTGCCCCTTTACTAAAAGGCAAAATCAAAAACGGGGGCCATTACACAATTCCCCCTAAATGCGTCTCTGAAATGGGGCATTACGCCAGGAGGCCAGCTATTAAACTAGGTGCAACATTTTAAAAAGTATATAATTAGATAATTACCCTTAAACAGGCCTGAAATAAGAGCTTCCATTGTGTCACTACTTTCCCCACAAGAACTGTTACAACTTACCCCAATAGCGGGTAGGCTAAAAAAATCAAAAAATTGATCTTTGAAAGCAAAGCAATTTCATTGACCGTCACAACACAACTAACCTACTCAACAAGGTATTCAGTAACGATACCGATGTCGCTGTATGTCACCGGATCAGTCAATATGAAATAAAAGTTTAAATTTCAAAAATTTGACTTTTATACGCCAAATTTTATTTTTCATTACCACGCCAACAATTTTGCAGCTACAAAAACGAAACTTGCCGAATATCTTGCTTTTTGATCAAGTGGTAGCCGGAAAAAATTGAATTAATTTTTTTCATTTTTTTAAGAAAATTTCAGCGTTGTTACAACTTGCCCCTGTTACTTTTAGCCCCGGTCTCCCCTACCCTTTTTTGTTACGGCACAGTTCCATAGGATATTATTCTTCTGCTCATAAATATGCCTGCTATGGCTAAAGATGCCTGCTATGGCAAAAGATGAACTTTTTAATATGTATGATGGCAGTGATAACTTTTTGAAAATGTTGAAAAAATCTCACGCACCAACAAATATTTTTGAACCCACCTACCCCCTATTTTGAAGTTTTTTTTTTAGATTTTAAGCATCATTGCAACTTTGTGCACATAAGTAAACACCATAGACAGATGCCCCTCATAATTACTTACCTTTAAAAAAAGATTTCATTATAAAAAAAATGGAGCATAAAATCTAAAAAAACTTCACAAAGGGGGGAAGGTAGAGTCAGAAATATTCGTTGGTGGGGGAGATTTTTTTAAAATTTTCAAAAATCGTTATCAATATCATGATACATATTAAAAAGTCCATCTTTTACCATAGCAGGCAGAACAATTTTTTTGTCATAACCCTAATGATCACATCAATTTACTGCAACTAAAAAAACATTTACTTTTAGCTACAGAAACCTGTCTAGTAGTCTAGTGCTGACAAATATACGAGTAGGTCTGTTTTTAGTAAACTCATTACCTGGGTGTAGGACAACTAAACAATCAGCTTTAATCTAGGCAACCTGTCGAGTTGGCCTGTTTCAGTAAGTTGACCACCTGGGACCTGGGTGTAGCAATACCATCATCACTAGTTACTACAGTTCTGACGTCTGAGTTACCGGTATCATAATCCGTATATTTCCACGAGGCTATCTGACTTATTCTAGTTCTACCGTATCAAGAATTTCCAAAAATAATTTAACACAGGATAAGTTTTTGGAACATTCTTTTCTTTTTGAAGGCGCTCGCCCGCTGCTGATCAACATTCCTAATGTTGCGGCCGCGCACTTTTCACAGTTTCATCAGAAGAGAATCGCTTTTTTTTCTCTTTTTGGAAAACATTTTATGCTTGAATGCCGATTTCTCAGCAAAATATTGTGATGAGCCAAAAAAGTTTTTTTTCCAAAAGTTGGAGGAAGAAATAGATTTTATCCTGCGCATGCCAGAAACTGTAGGCTTCGCATGTGCGTTGTCCAAAATTCTGGAACGTTCCAAAAGCATCACTTTGGTTCTAAATATAGTACCAGGTTCTAAATCGAAAATTTTGGTTCTAAGCGCTTGATTTTAGTTCCAGATCTAGAACAAATAGTTCCAATCTGACAACACTGTAACAGAACTCAAATGTATTCTACAAGCAGCAAGGCGTCTATGTCTATAAGTAACAGTTCTCACATAACCGTAAAACCATTGAGTCAGTAGGCCTACTCAGTATATTGAGGTAGAAAAACTAAAAAGCTAGAGTTCAGTGCATAGACGTAGCCGGGGGGGGGGGGGGGGGGGGGATTTAAAGGGGCCATGGCCCTCCCCTAAAATTTAAATCGAATCACAAATTATCATTAACAAAATAAAAGCTTAAAACTTTTTGCGCCTTCAGTGTATTTAATCGTTGTTGACTTCGAGCAGTTGTGTGTTTATGTTGGTGAGGAAAGGTGGGTCGGGCGTGGCTTTTTACAAATTCTTATACTTCTAAATTTTTTAAATACCGCCGAACGCCGAAATTTTGTTGCTACGTCGCAGGCGAGTGACGTACAGACAACACGTTACGTTGATTAGAAGAAATATACGTCCGGTTGAGGGATCTATGGTTGTAGTACGATACACAGCTGTGAAAACATCGTTTCTTTGATCAAAAAATTCAACCTACCGATGGGCAGTGGCGTCGTGCCATTGGGGGGAGGGGGGACACATTTTTTGAGATGTGTAAATTTTTGTAATTTAAAAAATTGAGTATTAAAAAATGAAAAAAATTAGCCAGTGCCATTATTCGTTTTCATCCTTCAAACTGACCCCATAACCCCTCTTTCTTATACTATAAATTCCATTGTTTTGTTTTTTAATTTTGCTTCAATCATTCGCTTCAACTCAGGAGTAAAGTTAGTTTCTTGATCTGCAGTTTGAATTTAGAAAACATTTTGTACACGACGCCCAATGGCACGTTAAAGATTATAGCCTACCCTGTAGAACACACCTGTACACGTCATCCCATCTAATGCGTCAAAACTAATAATGATTGCAGCCTCCTTTCATTTGTTTTAGCCCAACTTCTACTTTTAGACATGGACTGCTAAAATATTTTTGTATTGTCTGACACTATAGGCCTACAGTGGCTGCACTCACTGCAGATACCGGTATGTCCTTTTTCGATAAAAAAATGTGCTGAAACGAGTGTTTTTTTATATGAATACCGTAAAAATTCGTAGGCGGCTGGGGGCTTCGACCCAACGCCCAGCAATGTCCTCCTTTTTTGTTAAATCGTGGGACCACACTGATTGTGCATACTGTCCATGATTAAGGAGCGGTTTCAAATATCAAAATAAATTTCGATTTATTGTGCAAAAATTGGAGTATCACGACATTTTTGGGAATCGTTTCCTAACTTTCTTTTTCGTGATGTTACTCAATGCTGAATACGGTTTTTACAAAGGTTGTGAATGATCAGTATTTGTTTAAGTTGTTACTCGGGCCCCTCCAAATTTTTTGGCAGCACGACGCCTCTGCCGATGGGAGTATTTTCCTTAAATTTCTTTAACTGTGCGATGCGTCACAATTAAAGTTGAATTACAATTATTCAAGCCTTTCTCCATAAAACTGTTTTGGATTAGTGAAATTGCATTTCTCAGTTTTGTGTAGCAATTTTTATGATAGCGACGAGAGTAGATCACGAATGACAAAATGTCGAATCAAACCCCTGAACAGGTAGGCCTAAATAATTAATTTTCAACAAGTACAATGATGTATGCGTTCTTAAATGATGATAGATTAATGTGCCTGGGTCAACAGCGTAATGTGTGACCGTGGTGTGACGATTGCCTAGTAAAAATTTACCACCAACTGGCCGTATAAAAGAAAAAGTTAAAATTTTTGCGTAATTTAGCGATCAGTTTAAGACTTAGACAGTAATTCCACAAAACTTATGCTTTCATCGATATGAGGGGAATATGCTGCATTGCTGCTATAAGTAAATTACGTGAGATTTGAAAGCTACAAAATTTGGCCCCCCCACAATTTTTTTCTGGCTACGCCCTTGGTTCAGTGACGTTGCGAGACACTAGCGTAGACAGGATTTTGCAATGGGAGGGTTTGAGAACACTAGCACATCCAGAATTTAGCAAAGGGGAGGGCACAACCGGGGGTCTGGGGGCGAAGCCCCCAGCCGCCAACGATTTTTTGCGGTTTTCACGCAAAAAATACTCATTTAAGCACACTTTTTTATCAAAAAAGGGCATGCAGTGAGTGCAGTCACTATGGACAATGCAAAACTATTTTCGCAGCTTATGTCTAAAAGCAGAAGCTTTGCTCAAATAAGCGAAAGGAAGCTGCAACCATTATTAGTTTGAGAAATCATAGAGTAAAAGTTGGCTTTTAGCACCTTATTACAAGGTCAAAGAAGGGGGCATGACACCGTGCCGCCCCTGCGAGCGCGTATGATTGAAAATGACGATACATTGGATCATACATTGTGCAATAACAAAAGATGTCCTCAAATTTAAGAGAGATGTTTTAAACTAAATATACCGAAGGCAGTTAAGGCACGATTATTGTAAGGAAGTCAAAGGAATGCTGTCTGGTGAACTGGTAACGATATTCAAATGTTAGCGATTTAATTCTTTTTTGAGCTACGAAAATCATTTTTGTGTACTGGTTGTAGGATTGTACGGAGTGTGTATTAAGACTCCGCTTCGAGTCGGTTGGCAACCATCCAGTAATGTTGTACCATGTGCTTTTTATTAAGTCTGCGAAGTGGTTACGTTGGTAGAGATCCCAGGAAGTGTAAAGTTTAGTGTTGTGTACTGTTACTTAGAGTTAGTAGCTGCGTACTGTAGTATGTGAAGATTATGTTGTACTTGAGGCTACAGTCTAAGTGATGAGATGTGTTACTGTTAGCCTAGCCTAGTTTGCTAGTAGTGAGTGTGCTAGCTATCAGTGAAATGTGTTCTTTAATGATTCTATTTGAATAGGTTGCAGATCCTATTTTATTAAGACCAGGGCTGAACCTGGATTAGGCTTTCAAGTAATAAAACGTGTTGGGTAAAAGTAAGCTTACAAGAGTCGGAGAAGATAGAAGAAAGTATACACCGGTGCAAGAAGAAAGAAAGGTAACCAACTACCCGGAGCATTTGAACCCGGGATAACAACACGTTACATTTGCTTGAAATCGTTTAGCCTTTTTGTCTGCGGAAGGTCTGAGGGGCCGAGGGCAGTTGCGTGAACAGGAGCGGCACTGCCCTGCTAATTAAATTGCGTTATCGCTTCATAAGCATAACTGCAAAGAACAAGATTCAGGAAACAACGCTTCGTAATTCTTGTTATCATGACAATTACAAGAGCTGATTATCAATTTATTTATTTATTCGATAATGCTTTTTAAGCACAAAATAAATGGCAGGGTAAACAAAATGAATAGCAAACACATTATCAGGGAAATGGCAACACCCCTAGGTTTAAAACATGCAGTAAGTTATGAATTAAAAATTCACATGAGAGAGTGTCGGTAGCTGTCTGCATGGCCATAAAACCTCAAAACATAGGCTAAACATGTTTCACAAATAACGAAAGGGGAGACATAAAAAAAAAAGTAAATAAAACATATGAACAGAACTTTTGTACATCTATGTACAATTTTGCCTCATCTTTATAAATTGGCAAGAAAGCAACCGATAACCGATGCAGCGTTTACAAGCACTTTTAGGCTAGTATGCATTCACAAGTTTGTCAATCGAATGTTCTGTGGGAAAGTTGTAGCGATGACAACAAACGTAGACTCATTGAGATAGATGCTTTTTCAACTTAGTCACAAAAGCAGATCCTGATTGCAGAGCTTTTATATCAGATGGTAAAGCATTCCAAACCTTGGCGCCACTATACTGAATGGACTGTTGGGAAACAGATGTAGAGTAAAAAGGGAGACGATAAGCATATCTGTTGCGTGTTGAATGAGAGTGAACTGTGTTATTTTGCCGAAAAAGGTTTTTGAAGATAGTTAGCAATTGATTCTGATTAAATTTATGCATTAATTTTCCCATTTCCATTGTGTACATGTCAGTAACAGAGAATAAGTTTGTTGTATTGCAGTTAGATTTAACAATAAATTTAATGACTTTAGAGCAGAGGTTGTCGATTTTTTTGGCTAGTTCGGCATGTCCATGATTCCACGAAGTAATGCGATATCGCAGGCAGTGGCGCAACCAGGATTTTCGTAAGGGGGGGCTGATACGTTTTTGTGATTACGATTAGTTCCTTATTGCTCGTAATTTTCTAGTATCATGTC